>JANEHU010005080.1:0-600000 GCA_027563435.1 Nasonovia ribisnigri | reverse complement strand
ACAAAACGTTTCTGCGTTTAGGACGTTAAGTATAGGTACTTAGCCGTATAGTTAGTATAATATGTTGTTAATGTTATTATAATATTATTGTTAACGTTTTTCGGATGTTACAAACTGCATGAACATTATATTTGTTATATATAAATGTATAATGTACCTATAATATAATACTGAACTAGAGGTTCGACATTTATTATAGACCCGGCTATTTTGGCTGTCGAAATTCGTATACAAAAGCCTTTTATTCTCCATCACCTGCGATCGTGATATTTTTTTTATGCGTCTTCCGTTTCACCCTTTTCATCTCATACCATGTTTATCGATACGACAATATTTGTGTATTTGGTCCGTTTATATAATTTTTAAATGGTTTATATAGTAAAATATAATATATTATTGAACATAATGATTATTTTTAACGTTAATCACATTTTTATGATCTTTGTCTCCTTTTTTAATAAAAAAAAAAAGATTTTATATAATTATTTAAGTGACTATTACATTATTTTAACAAAAAGAAATCTCATTTATACAATTTTTTTATAATGGAGGTGTTGAGGTTTTTAATTACTTCAATGATAACCTGTAATTTTAATTTCATAACCTATAGCAAAATATTTTCTTTTAATTATAAAACATCAGATATTGAAGGAATATTTTTTTTCATTTACGTATACTTCTATATGGCTAATTAAATATCAAGCATACATCTGAAATTAGAGTTTAAAGTTCACAACAGATAATTCACACAATATTTAGTTCACATTATTCACTCTAACTTTCAATGATGTTGTTTATATAAATAATAGTCAATAGGTACCATATAAATATACTTTAATATTTGACACATTATTGTGTAATCAACACTTTTATTCATCTGTATAAAACAGATAAAGGTTATAACCATAAAGGTTATCAAATAAAAATATATAAAAGATTGTCAATAAAAGACATACAAACAAATCACTATTTTGAGAAACTGTTAGTGTTTAAAACACTTTTTTTGAGGGGTTTTGGCGAACGTAAAAATCAACCGGTATACAATGTGGAAGGTGATTCACGTTAAAAAACACATTGTATAATATACAATTATTATTCCAATATAAAATATAAATCATATAAAAAAATGAATAAATAATGACGAACACCAAGCAGGGTAAATACTAAAAATGATTACTCGTGTTTGTTACATATAAAGATTTGTATACCAGTATCCGAAGATTTTTTTTCACCAGATCAAGAAAAACTGTTTTTTGACCGAGACTTGCAAACGCGTTCTAAAGCAATAATCGTCGTAATTACTTTTAATTATTATTTGACGTGCACTTCGCCACAGATGAAATTGGCCGCTCAAAGACTCAGCCAAATGGGTCGAAACGAACTCGCAGGTCATAATAATAATAATAATAATAATAATATAATACAAAAAGCGTAATTGGACGATCCCCAAAATACATTATGCTACTGCATTAGAGTATAAGACACGAACGTATGTTATATCATAACGTCCGTGTGTAGCTTTTTCGATACAGAAAATGATTTATTAGCTTTTTGATTAAGATGTACATCGATCGATTAGATATATATATGTAAACATATTATGTAGCTAATGTAACAGAAATATTAGTATATTATGATATAAGACTTTTGTATAATATAATAATAGTGACTTCGAAAACATCAAATTATATTTATATAACGACAACAAAATTGCGTGTTTGTGTTATCACTGCTGTGATTTTCGATGATGAAAAAAGTATAGGTACAATTTAACAACAATATTATAATATAACTGTATTTGAGCATATTTTTTCTACAAATATGCCTAAATTTAAGTAGGTACGCTTTAAAAATTATTTTTTTCAATACTTTTCAATCTCATTTAGAGAGATTTTGTCTGAAAATTGTATACAAGTCATCATCCCTTCTAACCAAATTCTCTGACTTCTGATTTTAAATAGCTTTTTACAGCACAAATACGATTTTTGACGAATAATGATAATTTACGACGCCTGTAAGACGTAAGTACTTTAACGTGTTGTTGGTATTTTTATCGTTCTGCGCCTCTACGGCACCCCGATACCCAAAACATATTATATTAAGTGTTTGAAGTCTCTATACAACCATCTTCGTTAGAAATTATCTTGAATAAATATCTTAAACTGTTTGTAAACCGATACCGAATATTAATAATGACGAGCCACAAGCCGTGTATTTAACGAATGAATAATGAATAATGATATAAACAATTCGTATAGACATAATATATAACGAGTATCTTTTAAACATTTTAAAACCGAAATAGATAGCAGCAATTAATTCACTTAGTCATTTATCGATTTATAGCATAGGTAATTATACAAGTTGACTTTTTTCTTTTGGTTAGTAAACGGTAATTTTTCGGTAAATTTATATAGTTTTGTAAACAATATTTTTTTCATATTGTTTGAAATTTTAACGCCATTTTTTTAAATTTAGATAAAATAAGTTATGGTCAACGTTCAACATGACGCGGAGTAGATATTCTTGTGAACTGTACTCCGTTTGATTCAAATTTAAATTCTTAACAAATTTATAACAAATTAACTACTGTTTCAATATTCAATTTTTATTAATTTGAAATGAGAAATTATTATAAACCATAAAATAAATTTATTGAAAAAATGATTATTTTCTGATAAGACAATTACTTGCAAACACGATGACAAACTTGTCGTGTTGGTGGATTTTTCTTTTTTTGTCATTTCTTCTAATAATATATGATACTAATTATAACGATGTATTACATGATTCGCAATCTATTTGACTACTGCAATATTAATCGTTTACATATAACATGTAAATATGTATTATCATTTATCGCATGCGTTTATAATATTTACAATCACTATTTCGTATTTACCTAACGACTAGAATGTGCTGTAAGATGATGACCATACAAATATACTGAAAGAAAAGACAAATTGTAATGTCTACTATTGTCTACTATACATGTAAAAAATATTTTTTTATAATTAATATGTATATGTTTTTTAAAGTTAAAAATGTTGGTTAAAACAAAAGTTATTAGTTTATTACATATAGTTAATTTTGTTTGTCATTTCTGTTACACTCTGTACATAAACTATACAAGTGCGTTTATCCAGAACTATCTTTACGATATATACATATATATGTATAATGTATATGTGAAAAACAAACAATACGAACTTCCGTCTCCCTTTTCATACGCATTTACACGACTATATACACATACTATTATACAGCTGCGGTGACTGTATTTTTTTTTATGGAAATCGGGTAGATTATACGCGTAGAGTAAAACTCGTGAATGTCAATATTCTCATCGGTAATATTCCAGTTAAAAGAGTATACAAGCATACGTATACAACAATATAACAATACAACTATACAAGTTACAATGTGCGCGGTCAATGTGCTCTTGTGTTCGCGTATATAAATTATATGGCTTACAACCGGAGCGTGTCGTCATTGCGTGACCTATCCAAACGAATTTTAGGTATAATATTATTATTACGATAATCTGTCGATGTGTTGACACAGAGACAGAGTTGAGACCATTCTTCCAGATATCATAATACACCATTCATCGTGTAGGTAGTTTGTCGACGGCGCTGTCGGCACACAAAAAATACTGATATGGAACTCTGTGGCGTGAATTGCGAGCACAATGTTGTTGTGTGTTGTTATAAAACCGTTTTGATTGTATATTATTCATATTTCTGTGGAAAACAAATTGTTCGTTTTCCCGTGAGTTATATATGTATGCGAATGTGACCGAAGTTAACATCTCGAGCGCTTTATTTATAAACTCCGACGTAACCACGCATCATCATCGTTACATTTCGGAGCACGCGAAAAGTGGTAATGATAATAATAATATAATATTTTCATCATCTGTCCTTAGTCAACTTGGTTTTCTGCTATGTTATATTTGAGCGCTAGAAATTATTCATGCATGTATGATCACGCCGAAATGAAAAAAAGAACTGTATACCACATTACTGATGAGTGATGACATTATAACAATATATCTATTAACTTACAATAAGTGCAGTGCCATGCCAAGGAATTTTAAATTTCCCGGGAGGAGGGGAGTGTTGTTATGAGGTACAACTAATAATACATCTAAATTAATTGTGGTGGTCATACTAAAGACACAAATAAGGGGATTTATTGAACAATGGGGTATATAACCCCTAAACTCCCCCCCTTGGCACGCCACTGATGAGTATTAGAGTGTATAACAATTAGTTACATTTTATTAAAACCATCGATGAGTTATGATTTTCAAAATGTAAAATAGTTATTTCAATGCTATTCAATGACGCGTAGGATAAAGTTATTTTTTGAAAAGAATTTAAGCGGAGATTTTTTTTTAAGATTTGATCATAATGCATAGTGAAACAATATGTTTTAAAAGTTATTTTTAAGCGCTGGCAGTGGAAGATAGAGGATTGCTCGCTCACTGCAATCGCGATGACTATTATAAATGACTATGCAGGCAGTGCATCATAGACCATAGTATTATTATATATTATCTTTTATTGTCAAGTACAATATGATTAATATAATGCATATAAATATATTATGTTGATTTGTGTGACGGTATAGCAGTGAATGTTGTCATTTACCGGTGATTGTTGATATTCACCACCAAATACCAATGTTAATGGCCTTTGGCAGTTCTACAAAATACTAAAAGAAGATTCGGACATTTACCGGTGTTTGTTGACAAGCGTCAAGCACAATAAATATAGGTACAATAGATTTAGCAAATAATATTAAATTACAATTTTACTATTAATAATTAATTAAATTTGAAAAATACGCCTTTTACCGCTTTTTCCCTAACATATCATGTAAATTTTTTAACTTTTAACTCGTGTCAATTAGAAATTAGAGCACACCCAGAAACAGTGTACAGTATAGGCACATATTGTAAATAAGTAGGTACCTATATATCCTATCTATAAATTATAATATTATGTAATATCAAATATTTATAACAATGTACGTTTGAAATTATTTATTAGAGTTGTATGATTTTACCTACAATAGTAGGTATATTACTATATTATAAAATATAATATTACCCATTACCGTTCATAATAGTATACATTTTTTAGATTCATATAATTTCAGTTTCGAGTGTTTTAACTATTTAAAAACTACATTTTATCATCATTATTATAAAATAGTATACCTACCTGTAATAGTAATGGTTATATGTATACGTGTTATGAACTCTGTGGCGTTCTCGTGCCTCTTCTTGAGGTGTATATGATATTATATTTACACACGTGCAGACATGCAGTGCTGTTGATTGTTGCATTATTTGACAGTCGGTGATGGTAGATATACATATTCGAATATTGTTAGATTATGGTAGAGACCTACCACGCGAGCATTAAATTTCTTCTTACCGTCTAAACGACTATATTATTGTGATGAGATTGAATCGCGTTTAAATTCTTACTAAATACCCAATGGCTATTGTAATATTATAACATTCTTCAAACATAGTGCTACAATATCGTATACATCAGTAACATACTTAGGATTTTACAGCCAGGGAAGGTAAAAAAGTTTTGCTGCCTACCCTGTTACAATATAAACTGCCAAAACTATAACTCTTTGTATGTATGTTACGAAGTATTTCATCGCATTTATAAAAATTCAAACATTAATTATAATTACGAGAAGGTACCTACCTACCGATATAATCAATATAATATTATTTTTTAATTATGTTATACGTGTTGGTGACTTTCATGGTTAGATAAAAACAAGAAAATGTAATCCAACAGTATTATAATTAATGTAGATATATAATTAATATAAACGACTTAACGTTTTTATAAATCAATATAGGAACTTATCAGTCGTCCAATTTTAAAAAATTGATTCGTTCATAAAAAAATGTGACGCCTATAATTGTATTTTAAAAAATTCACCACAGTAGAAATAATAATATACCTATAGATTGTATTATGTTATGTGTAATATGCGTATAGAAATGTATTGGTGAATTTTTCTCCTCCGCACTATAATTGGTGCTGATATTGTAAAAGCACATTGCAAAAAATATCGATTAGGTATTTGTGTTATAATTGTTATTGTGGCTTTTTGTGGTCTGCAGGTCGTACAGAGAACACTTACTCGTGTTATTTTACATACCTATATAATACACTTGGGACGGAGTTATATTAAATAGGTACTCCTGTGGTGCTGCTGGTTTCGTGCTTCCGTATATTATTTTCTAGTCGGGCAACCCCTTTTGGGCCTTTAAACTATACCTACCTCGAGTTCATGTGCGTGTGTGATGTGTTTTGCCTTTTGCGTAGAGTGACTTATTAGGTATATAACTATTTTATGTGGAGGGTCCCCCGGACATGCAACGACTTTGCAATCGCGGCGACTTTAGGCCTATATTATATTTTGGTAAATTGCCACAGTCGTTTGCAACAGTGCGTGAGTATTTTCTGCTGAAGAAACAAGGTGGTGGTGATGGTTGTGGCGGGGAGAAAGTCGGAAACGGTATTTTCTTTCAAAAAATATAGGTAAAAACTAAACTCATCGTATGAATATTTTAACCAAAACCAACTGCACACATACATATATATAGGCTTGCGGACAGGTGTAGTATACATATAAGGTGTACACAACAAAACTACCTAGTATGCCTACGAATAATAAGGGACTCGCTGGAGGGTCGCTGGAACATTGATTTTTTCCCCTTTCTTATAATATGTATATGTACCTTTCAAATACGCGCGCTCTTAATGTGTTTTTTTTTGTTAATACCTTCCAGGGTAAGTGACACGTGTGTTGGAATTTCTACAATAATATATAATATTATATACGATAGGTAAACGAGTGGAAATAGTATAATATAATATCATACAAACTATCGTAAATTCTTTTTAGTTCTCAACGAATAAAAAAAAGACGATCCGATGACTATCGTGTTTGCGTTGATATTTATATACTTTTGACAATTATCGTCGTTTCGAAGAAATTCATCGCTTCTATATTATATATTTATATGTACCTACATGATTTTCCATACTATAATAGGTGTAGGCTTCTACCTACCATACGCTCGTAAAACTGCAGCCAACAAACCAGTCGAATCGAAGAAATGAATTGACACCATATATAAAACGGTATTACGATTCATGTGATATGATTAATATTATACTTACAATATAGTACGCAATGTCGATGCACATGTACCTATGTAGATTAAAAATGTATAATATGTTTCAAACACAATAGATCGCCTAGGAAATTTGTTTTACTTTCTAACACGGTAGTGTACTGCACAGCTTTACAAAAAAAATTATTATAATATCGCACGTGTCGCATTTGACAATAGGTAGGTTTCTACACGATTATTAATCACCAGCGGTTTGCATTATGTGTATTTTGGTATCATTTATTCGAAATAATACCTAGCCTAATCGTCGTTGTAATATTACCTGTATGATATGATATATTACAATTTACAACATATTATATAGGTATAGGTACTCTCGTACATTTATAGAAATGTAATCTTAAATACGAAATAGGATCGCCAGCACAGAGATCGAATCGGTGAAGGTAAAAATAAGGCATAATAATAATTAACGTACTGTCACAAGCATCTACAATATAATATACGATTTCACTTAAAATCTCAATTTCAAACACTTCGTTCCTACAACAGCCGCTGCCAGTAAAAACTATAATACGTTTTATTCAAACTTGTCACCGCACATATTACTGTATTTAGTTTTCGCAATTTTATTTACAGGTTAATTCCCAAAGCATGGTTAGTTTTTGAAAATTGGATTTTTGGAATTTTTAAATAAATATACCTATTTTAATACCACACTTTCAAATTCTTCATTTTTGATTCAACTTAAGGAGTTTCCTGCACTCCTATAGAGATAGTAATTTCTGCTTCAAAATTGGAACACCCTTTTCTATTACACATTATAAGCGGAACATTTTTCGAATCGAAATCTGAATACATTTATTATTATAGAAAACAACGAGAATGTTATAAAGAAGTATATAATATATGTATAATACTATAATAATATTACTCAAATATAATATTACTAGCACGTTATTAAACTGTATTGAACTTTTTTACAGTGTTATAACTATATGATGTAAATCTTAATAATAATTACCGTAAAACACGCGTATTGCATTATGCTTTATTGTAAATCAGTGAAAATGTATCGATAAAGATCGCGACTGCGACGGGGATACTATTCGATTCGAAATGATGACCTATGAACGCGTGCAGCATAAAACAAAACAAAGTCGATAAAAGCTAAAATATAATGACTCGTATACGTAAAAACGATAGAATTAAATCACCTGCGGGAACTTTAACGCATACTGGCTTGTACCGACTACAATAATATATGTATAATATATATTTGCTTGCACGTGTCCCCCGCGGTATATGGACGTCACATAATATGATATAATTAAAATATAATAACAATAATGGGACAGAAATATTTTATGTGAGCCGATGGCATACCAACTAATTTCAGGCGACGCGTGTCGCTTAGGTTTTCCAAGTGATATATATGACATAATAATATATGTTTTGTAGTAAATTAGTGTAGTGCACAGTTTGTATATGCAATTACCAACTGCATATTTTTTACTTTTCATATATTTAGATTGTTGTAAATAAGTTTTACAAATCATACTAATTAGAATTCATTCACAGAATTTTATTTCGTATTTATGACCGTAAATACATATTTGAATAAAATTATATATTTATTGCATATATCAATGAAAATTATAATGACGTTAATATAGTTAGTCGTAGAGCGGTGCGATAATTTATCGCAGCTAACACAATTCACATTTAGGATATGGAGATAAACATGTTTAGAGGTTTTTCTAAATAGTGAATATTAAATTAAAAGAAAATATAAACGTTATGGAGCAGCTTTCAAAACAAAATGTAATGTTATTTTTTCTAAATACGTGGGACTTAAAGTATTACGCAAAATTAATAAAGCATTAGGTGAAGCGGTTGAACCTTAATAAATTTACCAAGACCCAGTTATATTATGCTCGTTTAAGTATGATCGAACAACTCCAGTTAATATTGAAGGATCATTGGGTCACTGAGTTATATCCCATGGTCGAGGTGACTTCAACCAGCAATACTGTTTAAGCATGATTCACAGGTACGTATCGTGTGTCGTATCGTGCGATGTTATTATGGTTACAACTGTCAACTGGTAACCGTATTGGTTTAAAAGTTCAGCTCTTGTCAATTCTTGGTACACTCGATTGCAACTTGGTTATTGCATGATACCAAAAAAGTAATGTACAATCACACGATCGCGATGTTTACCGTTAATGTGGGTCATATCGGTGGCCGCCAACAGCTTTTCTTCACATTCTAAGTGCCATCCGATTTTCAACTTTAAGACGGCTGACCAATGCAAAATGTTATATGATTGGATATAGGTACGGTGCATACCTAAAGCGGTAGGTACACGATCAATATTCAACATTGACAATATTATTGACCGTGTATTGGTTATATTGAAAGTAATTCAATAATATTGAAAATATCCAAACCATTTATATATTAATTATTGATGGGTTTTCTTTGATATCAATAATATCGATCGTTTATGAGCCGCTATTAAAATCTGAGAGCGAGTAACCAGTCAATCAATAATTTCTGCGTCGTCGGTTAGCAGTCTGCTCCGGTCTTAGGAAAATTGTCATCGCCGTCCCTTTTATCCGCGTGCCGATCGATCAAGCAGTTTTTGCATTTAACGAATGCGTCAAGTGTTGTGAACGAAATGTGCGACGACAACACGAGTTTTTGGAATTCCGTACGTATGTTTATTATATTCTTATATGGCACTTTGTTCGTGGACATATTTGAGTTTATATTTTAATATGGTCATATATGTCGTTATTATTGATCAATTATACTGGTTTTGAATGGCAATTACGCATCGTTTGATTTTTGGGTTAATCATCGTTTGGGCATCACCCGTTTACCTTACGAACAATTATCGCGCATATCAGCATATTATATTTTAACAAGAGAACTAGCAAATATTAGGATAGTACCCGAATGTGCAGTTTTTTCGGGTACTATAATTGGACGTTACAATATTTATTTATAATTATATTATTTTTAATTTGTTGGATAAGCTTTATGTACGATAATGCAGACATGCAGTAGCGAGGCAAACTTTACATTTTTTCAGCGCCTAGTTTGCAGTGCCCTACCATGCAGCGCCCAACAAAGGCAATCACTGTAATATTCGTAACTATCGGTCGAAGTTATTATTATAAAATAGAAACTATATACAGTTAAAATCTAAATTATCACCTATTGGCCATTGTCCATCCACCCACCGGCCAGTGGCCACCACTCCTTCAGAAATTTAGTGGTACGGCCGCCTCTTAATTAACCTCTTCGCCATGCCACGACGTATATGTAATATGCACATCATAATTATAACTTGTAGGTAAACAGACAATGTGCAAACGATGATCGGCTGCTGATGTGCAAACGATTGACGATATTTTGAAACAGTTAGGTAAAAAGACGATGCACAAACGATGATCTGCTGCTTATGTGCAAACGATTGACGATATTTTGAAACAGTTAGGTAAACAGACAATGCACAAACGATGATCGGTCGCTGATGTGCAAACGATTGACGATATTTTGAAACAGTTAGGTAAACAGACAATGCACAAACGATGATCGGTCGCTGATGTGCAAACGATTGACGATATTTTGAAACAGTTAGGTAAACAGACGATGCACAAACGATGACCAGCGATAATATATTCATGTATCCATAGATATTTGAATATTGATGGAGAACTTTTTATTTATTAGTCTCGTTTGCATGCTCTGACGAATCACGTCATGTGTTGACGATGCGCGGTAAATTCATAGGTGGAAATCAATTACTATTATTTCGGAGGGCAAACTACTCGAGATGCAATACAAAAATGAAAAATTGAATCACTTCACTCGAACTACTACCGTTATTAAAATGTCGCTATAGATAATGTGACAAAAATATTTAGTTATTTTTGTTTAATGACCGGTATTCAATATATAAATTATTTTGTACTTACTTATTTAAAACTTAATTTCATTTTCAATTTGAATATCTAAGGTTTGAAAATGTGATACAATGTCTCACGACGTTATCTTCAGCAATTTAAAAATATCGAAAAGATATGTGCACAATTTTATTTGATACGTACTGTTTTTGAGTCATGTCCGATTTATATATCATAATAATATATACGGGGTAATCCAATGAACGTAAGAAACTCATTATTTAAGAAATCGCTAAAGTTTTTGAAAATATTTATTTCTTATAATTTTAAATCGTTATAAAAAGAACATTTTTAACAAATTATATTTTTTTCTATTTTTTATCGTAATAAGATTTTAATCTTTCAAATCACAACACACATTTTTAATTTTATAATTAGAAGCAGAATATTATTCGGAGTATTTTGATTTATAAATAATAAATACCAAACTTTTGACTAGTTTATTGTAAAGGTAAGAATTATAAGTATTTAAAGTTAGTGAACATTTTGTGTGGTACCGCTATTGTACCAATCTATTCCTCTCATCAATACTTTAAATACTTATAAGCTATACTTATAAGTTATAAACTACTTATCCAGAATTCGATTTTTACGCATCAAAATACTCCAAAAAATATTTTGCTTTAGAAATAGGAGTAAAAAGGTATATTGTTATTAAAAATAGTAAAACATTTTAAAAATTATAACGATAAAAATAGTAAAAAATATTTTTTTAGTAATCTATTTGAAAAAAAAAAAATGTTTTCAAAAACGTATCTAATAATTTTTTAAAAATTGAGTGTCATGAGAGATATGTTAAATGGATCAACCGGTAGTACCTCATAAATTATACACTACAACTAGCACGTTCCGATTTCATCGCGAAACCCGTCTAAAACTTGGGTATCATTATTTATATCCGTCACGAATACAATTCTCTGAAATCCAATACACCTTGTCACTGATTGAAGTGCATAAGAACATTCGATAACAAGTGCATCACTGTGCAGTTGCAATATAGGTACTTATACCATGCACTCGCGCCCAAGTCAATTTATTTTAACGTCAATTATGTAAGATTAACAAATAATATGTCAAATGTACAGGTTCTTTGAAGGTTATGCATTCGAGATGAATGTCTTAGAGGTACTATTATAATAATTTTTTGTCTCCAATGTGAATGACTATAATAATATCGTTTGGCAATTTAATGAAACCAATGTACGACTGAAAACTTCATATCACTTTTCTATTTGTAATTTTCTATACGTTTTCACCGCTTCGTAATAAACATATAATAGGTACTTTTTATGCATTATACATGGCCGGTACAACAATTAATTACAATAAAATACAATAAATGTATAATAATACAGAGTAACCTAGTCGTGTCATACTATTATTGTCGTATATAATATACGCATGTGTGAACCTACCGCAGTGCAAAGAATTGAACGTGCTGCGCCGTCGTTTCCTTCATACTGTTTTGTGTGCACAGGGACACTATCGCCTCCAAGGATAATAATTATTGTTGTGTGTGTGTGTGTGTGTGTGTGTGTGTGTGTGTGTGTGTGTGTGTGTGTGTGTGTGTGTGCGTGCGTGAGGTTACTTACAACAATAACGAAAATAAAACGAAGACTTATTCTAAGGACACGTGAGCGAGATTCGAAGAGAGCACAGTTCCACCGCCACCGCTCGCGGAGATTGTTCAACCCGACGACGATGGTCCGCGTGAAATCGGTTTCCTCGTTCCGGACGGAATATCGTATTATTACCGTGATGTTTACATTATAATATATTATTATTATATCGTATATTTCGATAGTTGTGGGGGGAGGGGGTCCTTTGCCTGCAGGATGTTCGGGTGATTCGTCGGGTTTTCCGTCGTTTCATTGTTTGGAAGTAACTACATTTTCATTTTTATTTTTCATACGGACATTAAAAACCAATAGTAATATAGTTGCTAAATAATTAACATAAGTATTGGACTGATATACGTATAATGCAGTGCAGGGAGAGTGTGGCGAAAATGTCATTTATTTATTGGACCAATATAGTATTTGCGAGACGCGTGTGGTTATTAACACCTTCAAATATAGGTGGTAGGTACAAAATAACATTTGGCTTAGATTTTACGTGTACCTGATACATTATAGACATGGAAAAAGTCTGGATATCCCAGAGACGAACGCAGGGGGGGGGGGGTTAAATCCCCCCCATCGAAATATCAGGAAAAAATACTACCCCAAATGTTTTCCTGTGTTCACCCCTGTAATATCTGAAAGATCCCGATTTCAAAATATATTATTCATTTCATCAGATTAGTTATTAATAAGCAATCAGAAATCGGATCACCCGTACACAATCTTTAAACCCATGTAAATAATATTACTACTATATAGTGTGATATATTAATTTTACTATGAACATAAAATATAATTTAAACGTTTTTAGAATAACCGATTACTTGAACTAATGTTCAACATTTTTCATACATGATCAAAAAATGTGACTAAAATTGTGTTTTATATAATATCAAATATTATTATGGTTTTATGTTTTAATATTTAATGAAAATTATAAATTATAATCACGAATAGAATTAGTCACGCCTTCATGATATGATTGTATATTAGAACACATTCAAGCACATTTTAATTCTTTAAGCTTTTTTCATATTTTTCATTTTTCATTAACGAATAATGTGTTTAAAACGCGCCGACCTTTAGAAATCGCTACCTATTGTCTTTTCCAACATCGTTGGTATACCTATTTGATATATATATATCATTTTAACAAGCATAATGGTGTTATAATGTCGTTTTTGATTTGATGACCTTTTTTTTTGTACGTTTGTACAATATTACGATGAAATAATTGTTTTCCATTAGCTCCTGCAGCTTAAATGACATTTATTCGCGAGTAATTAGGCATAAAGGTCAATCCAGCTGCGATTTTCGAACAACGATAACGATAAAAAGTTGTTACCTATACCAAAGACGCGTTATTCGAGTTTCGAAATATTAGTTTTATTATTTCACATGCAACGCGATACTGCAATAATACGAGGTCACAATAATACATATAATTATTTATGCCTATAGTCAATAATAATCAACAATAATAATAATACGTCGTACACTTATATCTTGAAAATGTGTCGTCTGCCATATAGTATACCCTACTTACCACTAACATTGTTTTTCAAAAAATATTATTCCACCCATTAATCTATCGATTGCGTTGAAGAAATATCGATAGATAATTTCGTATAGACAGACAGACAGTATATTTTACATGTAACTTACGTCTGACTTAATTATATTGTATACATTATTATTATATTTTTCACGACGATCAACCAAGTACCTATAGTCGTGCGATCACCGAATTTTTCGTGACGGTTTTGATGTTTACGCAGGATGTCACGTAAGAATAACATATAAGTATTACCTATACGATATTATGATATAGGTACATTATTAAGTGTATGCACTGTACATTATGTACCATATACCTATTATAATTTTTTACGAAATACGAGTATAATACGTGTATAAAATAGATTTCCTCGTCCACAGTAGGTACTGTAAATATTATATTCTTTGTTCGCTGAATGCCTGTATTCTGTGTATACATATCTCGGAAAAGAAAGGAAAACATAATATATATTATAATATTAATGGTTATAATTCTGTTTGTAAAAAAAAACAATTAATATGACAATACTTATACGAACAATTTTTTCCTTCACAGTAATAAAAAATAAAAACCTGATAGTGATTTGATGATATTTTTTTTCACCGATAGTTATAAAAAAAATTAATATAGGCAAAAACAATTTGATTATTTTTTCTCGTCAACTATTACGAGTACCTACTACGATTATATGATAATAATAAATTAAATAAATAGGTAATTAAATAAATAATATTATTATTTCTTTTTTTTTTTACTTTTTTGTATTTACTCAAATAACACCGTCATCTAAGGCCATCCGTTAAAAATAATTACATTTATAATGAATGTATTTACAATATACAATTTACTCAGATTAAGTTGTACAGTTTAGTTTCCTTTAAAAAGTTAATACTATTTATATTTGATTAAAGGTCCGGTTGTAAGGATTCTTCTATGTGTTTTTTATTTCACATACCTTCATATTTATGGTATTCTGTTAGATATGCTTAACAGTATAGTCCACATGATCTATATACGGTTGCATCATTTTTGGTCATAATGTGATTGTGTGTCTTATTCGAAGGCTATTAATAATACTTTAATTTATCTTTTTTACACCTGAGTCGTGGGTTATGCAGCCATATTTGAATGTTTTTTTTTTATTGTATTTAGTTTTGTACACAAAGAGAGTGAGAAATGTTGTATTACTTGAAAAGTGTTTTATAGCAATACAAACTTTTGTTTTTTTTCAAATGAGAACTCCCATTTTTTACTATAAATTATTTAGTGATTAGTTTTTTGAAAATATCGATGTATTACATAATTTATAGATTACATATAAATATAAATATATATATATATATATATATATATATATATATATAATTTACAGTCAAAAAGGGAGGGGAGAAGGGAGTTATTATTTTGAAAACAGAAGTTCGCATAATAAATTCATAGAGTGGTACAAAAAATGTCAAAAATTTGAAAATATACGCTCTTATATTATGGTTTATTTGAAAATTCCGAATATCTTAAAAACTACATCATTGAAGAAAAAAGGGGATGAACATCCTTAATAAATCATACTGTATATTATATAATATTGTGCTCGTGTACAAATAATGGCATAATATTACTTGTAATAATTTATACGAGTGATGCCTGGAAATTTCCGACGTTCGGATGAATCATTCAATCAAAACTGCTGAGGCTTCGTCGGAAGGTTGCGTGTACAATATCATTTTACTGGTCTCGCAGCAGCCCGTGGAGCTAACGAGGTCGTATTCATAGCAATTTGGTAAACTGATAATAATAATAACGGTATCACATGTTACTATAATTATAATATACTTACATCCAAGACTAAAAACAAAGGGAATAAAAAAATTATCGATCTTTCGCTTCTGTCAGCAATCTGCCCAGTATTGTTCCAAACTTCCCGCTAACTGTTTATTACTTTATAAATTAATAACATTATAAAAAAACAAGAGTCATGAGGTTTTTCTGACAAATCCTAAGTCAATTCGTTATTTTTTTGTTTCTACGCCACGGATCGATATAATGATTCATAGGGTTGTTTGTTGAACGGTCTTAAGAATGATAATGTGTATAGTAACCTTTACGGTTTATTTATTATTTACTTTCCAAGGTCAATTGAAATGTTACAATATAACATTGCGGTACGTTGTCCAAAAATACACACTTACTTTGTATCTACCTACCTACGATCAGTGTTAAGGAATAACAAATATTTACTGAATTTACGCAATTATCGGTTATTAATTAGATAAAAATACAGAACAAGAATTGTCCGTGACTAAATTCATGTATTTACTAAATTAAAGATAACGTATAATTTATTGTACACTTGTACGTTGTAAAATTGAAAAAATTATTTAAAAATAACTGTATGTATTCGATGTAAATATAATTTAAATTGCTTTAAAATTATTGAAATGTATACTGTATAGTATCTAAATGAATGGTCAGTTAGACATCTATAGTTTTTTCAAGCTAAAATATAATATTATCTTTTGGAAAAGAGTAAAGCCCATTCCATATGCGTCTGATGTATATTGAAATAAGTCGTAATATTTTTGTGCTTTTTGATTACCTAATACGAAATCAGCGAATGTCTGAAATTTGCTGGTTGAATTTTCGTAAATTAAATATTTAATAATATATTATTACGTGTCCATCACATGGCGGGAATATGTTTAAGTCTCTGCCTCAGATATGCGTACAATACGAAGTATAATATAATATGGCAAGCCCACTAATCACTATATACATATTCGTACGGTCGAAGTATAATATTAACAGCATGATAATGCTCTTTAATATTTTACAAATGTCTCATTTGATTAAACTTATACTACAATAATTAAATCACGACATTAGCATATTTTTAAAATAATTATACTTTTTTTGTGTTTCAAAGTAGGTACAACTATATGGTTTTTATTTTTAAACTGTACATATTTAAACTTTAAAGATCAATTATTTAAAACAATTCTATGCAATTCGTACATACTTTGAATGTAATCAAATCAATATTTAATATATATATTATATCGTGTCCGGTGAGTTTGAATATATCATACCAAGTATTAGGTAGGTACCTACCTACTGTATCAGACGTTTTATTAAAATTGAAATCTGTAGGAATTACTTATAATTAAGTGTCGTTTATTCTACACTTTACGTTCTCCTCGAATAAAACCATTATTGGTACCTACTCGTATAGTGTTTATATTATAAGTATTTCGAATAAATAGGTACCATGGTACAGTTTTAAAAACTCGATTCCTAATGAAAAAAAATGTCACTTGGCGCTTTTGGGTAATTGAACGCCTACGAATTATATCTACCATATGTATTTATTATCGTTTTACGCGTTTCGGATTTTGTGACGTAGGTAGATACCGTTGTAGATGCGTTTTATACAATATATTATATTTTTATAAAACGTATATTATCTTAAACCTACGCCCGGCGCATGCGTTTGCATATTATTTTTCTGTATTTTTCGTTTTGACTTCACCGCACCGCCACTGCTATCATCGAATAGTCTTTCGTTAGTTTTTTTAGCGCAGTCTCCACCGTCGTTCAGTCGCAATAAACTATACTTATATGCATCACACCAGACACCGTCATACGGCCGATTCGATCTACTTTTCGTCGGTCCCCCTGACCGTTTTAAGGTGTTGATGGTGACCTACTCGGGATTTTTCTAAATGAGATAAATGGTAAGATATAGACAATTTACTGATTGTGGATAACATATAATAAAAAGTATTATTTAAATTTATTTATTTATGAGTATATATAACTATTGAGATGTAAAGTAAATTATAATAATGAATAATGTATAATATGGTTTGAGTTCGAGGGGTAAGCCCCCCCCAAAAAAAAAAATATATTTATACGTCACTGCAAAATTCCACATTAGCGAAATATTATCTCAATATAATATACATAAAAAGGACAACTTAATGTCAAAATTTAAAATAATAATTAACTTTACCGTCGTTGATTTCCCATTGCGTGTCGCATCGGCAAGAAAATGTTGATTAAATGTTGATCACGAATGTCACATACGCCCATATATTAAATTTAAACGTTATCATTATTATTTATTGCACGCGTGGACTTTCTAGGTACTCCCAGTGCATAATTTAAAATAGTCAAATTTTAAAAATCCAAAACAGCATTCCAGAATTTCATTCCTACAATCAAGGTTTGAATCTGGTTGTAAGATATCTATTTTTATTGATTGTATATTTTTTATTTCAATTGTGTTTTTGTAAAGGTATACATAAAATTATGTGTTATATTATCCAGTAGTACATAGGTAACATTAGATCATTTTTGCAAAGATTTTTTTTTTAATAGGTATTACGTACTATAGGTTAGGTAGTTGTATTATAGATCCCATCAACAAAATTATTTGTATAAATGACACTATATCAGTATAAGATTATATCAAACATAGCCATACAGAATAGACGATATAATATGTATAAACTGTAAAGAACTTTTAAAGTTGAATCTAAATGTACCGTACATAAAGATTTATTCAGTATCAAATAGGTTATAATATTATATGTAGTTTTATTTTATTTTATTTGATTACGGTTGTGACCAGAGTCATAATTCATAAAGTATATTCGTACGTCATAATATGTTTGAATATTGTAATATTATAATGTTTAAATCCTGTTAAAAATGTATTTATAACTATTTACATTTTTTGAGATAATGATTTAGATGATCAGATTTTCTGTGTATTTTAATTCATCGTATATTTATGGGGTTTCTTCTTGTTTTGGAACAGTAGGTGTCTGATTTTTGGTAAAAACTAACTCATGATTGTATAACGAATATTGAAAATCTTTAAAAAAAAGTTCTTCAGCTAGAAGTACCGAAGTTTACCAGTATAATATTATGAGGACAAAAATCACCGTCGAGGACCAAAAAAATGACAAAAAACATCTTGGATGATAAACAATATTTGATGTGCATAATATCATGGGTCTGAATTTAATAGCTTATACCTATTATATAATCTTGGTCGAGAGATACTGGAATATTCGCCCAAAACCCATGACATTGAAAAACCAAATAACCGGGATACACACGTTGCTCAGTTACTGAACAATAATAGCGTTTACCTGCCTCTTCATGGAATTATATTTATCTGCACGTCATACCTAACAGGTACCTAACCTTATATGTTTTATCTTTTGTATAATGCAGGAAAATCCGTTCGTTTCACTCCGCGCAGCCGTCTGCTTTTATTTAAACCCTTTTTCTTCTTCTTATTATCCGTATAATGTGTCAACACAGCGTACCTATAATAAAATATTATACAATACGTACAACAATAATACCTACCTACGGTTTCCGTTATTTACACCGTAGTATAATTATTATTATTATTATTACAGTGTAAAATATAATATACAATACCATATTATTATGTACTAAAATATTATATAGTGCAGGGCGTGTGTCATCGTCGCACGCACCGCGACAAAATTTAATTATATAACATGGTACAATGGTACATACGACTCGTATAACCTGCAGGCTGCAGGTGACATTAATCAGCCACGCCAGTGTGGCGGTGTGCAGCAGACATTTCGTCATAACTCATAACTCTTAATATTCGTAATTTCGAAGTACTATAATGTGTAATCAGTGTTATTATTGCGTATGCAGGTTGATAATAAAATCAAAAAAATCATGGGATATCGTTGATCGCCGTTCATATTATTACGGTTAATGTGAACACATATAATATTAAAACGACGAAAACGATAACGGTTATCGTGGTATATAATATATTGTTATGATTAATATTTCTTAGCCATGTTAAATTTTATAATATTGTTTTAATAATATGATAGACGAGTCGCTTTGCTACGTATAACGATTGCGAGTGTGGAATAATGATTTTTGTCTCCCAAACTACAGTCCTTGCTGACATATAACATTGCATTCCCTATACAGGTATATATATACTGTTATACTTATACAACACGCGTGTACGGACGGAAGTGTAAAATGAACCATCGATATCGTTTATAGTTTCAACAAGTTTCGTTGAACCGTTTTTCAAACAGTGAATATATTATATAACATTAGCTATGTATATTGTTTAACATAAATATATATATTATGTGTGTGTATGTGTGTGGTGGTCGTACAGAAGGAATCCTGTTGTAGGATTCATAAAGAAGCATATAATATCATCCTCATTCTTCTCTTATATGATTATTTGCTAATGTGCTACAATATTGATCTATTTTGTTTTATATTTATCAAGCGTAAATCCATGCATAAAAAATAATTACAAACAGCTGGTATAATAATTATTTTTTTGTACTTTTTGTCCTTTTATCCAGAAATTATTTTTTTACAAACATTATATTTCTTTAGATCAACATATTTAGATGCTTTGTTCTATTCTCGCACGTATAATTCTTTCCAAATCCATTTAATTACCTATGTATAAGTTTTATGTTATATATATACCTACTTATAAACGAAACTGTCCTCTTGATTGATTATCAACGCAGAGCCGAATCTATTAGAGTTAACATTAATCCAAATACTTAACATTTGTAGGGTAGATTAATATTATAATTTCACCGTGCACAATGAAAGGATTTTGCAAAATTTTGATTTTAAGGGGTTGAAATCGGCAAAAAAAAATTTTACGAGTTAATTGTTTACGTAGGTATATACGTAATGGTTGCTATTGCAGGTTATAGGAGAAACGATCAATAGATATTAGTATTTATTTATTATTGGTTGCTATTGGTTATTCGGGCAGATCAGGTACAAACTTGCATGAAATAGAATTTTCAAACATTGCCTATACCAAGGTGGATGAGTAGTCCTTTGTTCGCGATCCGACGTAGTCAGATTGCCTACCAGGGAGGCAGAGTGCACTTACTGCAGCGAGTTACACCAAAAAGGAATTGAACAATCATAATTGTTTAAAAAGTTGTCATTTTTTACGAGCAATAAAGTGCATGGGATCAGCTAGTATAATATTAAATAGCTATAATATAATATGTATAAATGTATAATAGTAGGTACCTACTACCTACCTATAATACTGTCACTGCAGTCATTGGCAGGTTTAAAACGTAACATCAATATTATATTCGTACTACGTCTTTATTACTGTATAAGTATGTGACAAACATAATATTACAATAGCTATAAAGCTTTATTGAATATATTATATTTATATTCTCTTTTGTAAAGTGTATTTGTGTTTTAAAAAGTTCTATGCCTACCGAATAATAATAATAATAATAATAATAATATATACCTATAATAATAAATGCGAAAGTTACTCTCTCTGTTAAGTTTTTACGGCTAAACCACTGAACCATTTGTAATGGAGGTAGCTTGATATGGAACATACTTTACAATAAACTTAATCAACCCCTAAGGGAGTAAAAATAAATTATCATTTTAAAGTGATTGTAAGTTAACCACGTGTTACACGTGACGTGTATTTATATCGCCAAATTTACTTGAAACTTGGTATTAGTGCTTATCAAAACAATTTATTAATGAAGCACGATTAGCTTACTAGCTTTCTTACTCATCATCACTTGTCAGTTGTCATTAATCATTATAAAACTACTGATATTCGAGCGAACCCTAGTTAGGTAAAATAATAAAATATACATAACATAATAATTTTCAACTATAACGCAAATTATGAACACATCGTCATAATTGGTGTGAATTGTACGTAATAAAAAGTCAAAATATGTAAATATTTATGAAATGATATTATACATACCTATCTATGATGTTATTTTTAGCGAAATATGTGATAAAACATGAAATATTCAACAAAATATGTTTTATTTAATATTTATTCTTAAGAGTTTAATTTTATGGGCAATAACAATACAAGTGCTGAATTTTTACCAACGGATGAGAACAACTACTCAGACACTATAGTGTATAAACTATATAACCGATGTGGTGACTTAAAAAATCTTTACCTATACTTTATCTTATTTTATGAATCCTTTTATTATGATTTACAAAAGATCAAATATATAGTTTAAACAGAATAATGATTATTATCAATATGTTTGTACATACTATAGTCTATAGAGGTAAATATAAAAATAAAAATTTGTACTTATTGGTAAAATATTTAAACATATGCATTTACTTCAAAATATATTCGAGAATTTGTAAAAATGAATACGTAGGGCGTTGACTGCACTTTAATTCACTGGATACTAGTTATTAACAGTATTCTTCAAAATTATGGTCAAACAGTTTAAAAATGTACGACATACAACTGTCTCGGGTGGGCATTATAAGAAAATGAAATAGTTTTTTTTTTTTTTGAATAAATCAATTAAAGTTTGATTTTTTGTCTGATTATAATTCATAACACATTCATTAGATACAGAAAAATGTCTTAACATTATTAAAGATAATATGTTATTAATCAACATATTATCTTTGTAGTAACTTATTATATATTTGTATGTGCCTTTATAAATTACATATTATAGTAAAGAAAAATGTACCCAATTTTCATCGTGCTTGCATTTTAAATTTTCTTTTTATTAATAACATGATATTGATTATCGAAAACAAAATATAAAATAAATTATTCAATGTCTTAAAACGTTTGCGTGTTATAGTTATAAAATCAATAAGAAATATTCTGGTTTTTTTTTAGAAATTTGTTCAAAGCAAAGACCACACAAATCGTGGGCCAAATACTATATTATATTATAAAATATACTATACGTATGATATAAATATTCTAAAATATTAAATTTTTTATTGATATAGTATTTAATGTTGGTAACTTTTTCCAATATTTAGAAAAGCTTTGTGTGCTAGGCATTTAATTAAAAATATTGTTTTGTTTTTCATATTCATATATAAGTACGATATAATAATATGTATTATATCAATGTGTAAAATTCCCTCTGTATTAATATCTTGTTAATATTTTGATTTCCGAATACATTGTTATAAATAGGATTGTGACAACAATATAAATGTGTATCAAATCATGGTTTTATTTATCTTTTAATGTTTTGTCATCCCAGAATTATTCTTACCCTCTTAAAACATAATATACTTATCATAAATTGGTTGTGGAAACTGTTTTAATATTACACATTATTAGTATATAATATTCAGTAAATAATGGATCTCATAACTAATTAGGTTAAAATTGACAGCTTTACATGTATACATTTTCCAAAATGTACGTTTGCTATAAGACATCATCGATATAATATTTCGTTTTCACGGTAAATCTGAAAACGCATGGCGTGATCAGGGGTGGACATGGACATGGGAGGGGGCTCGAAAAATATGTGTCCTTCTATATAAGTTGTAATATATTATAGGAAATGTAAATTAAATACTACTGTTCTGAGTTATAAAAATGCATAGACAATAAATAATATTTATTTTTTATATATTATATAAAATATATTTATTTTGATGTGCTGTAAAGGAGTAGGTAGTTTGCCTAACTAAAAAATTAAATAAAACGTATAGATACAATCTTAGGTCCCGTGGCACCCTTATATAATATATTCGCCCCTGACGCGATTACTGATAATTATATCTGCACAAAATCGTTTATAGTCCAGCCTTGTATCATAACATAATTATAAAATACAATCGGAGTTCAATTGTTCATCACCAGCCTCGCCAAGACGATTTCAAGAGCGTTCTATATATTATTTACTATATAGTATTATAGGAATATAGTAGAATATTATATAGGGTGAGGGTCGTAAGTATTTTATTTCAGCCCCTCAACAGGTAAACATCGCGCTAAAAAAATCTTCCCCTACACTAACACAACATATAATGGTATTAAATGACGCGTAGGTACACGTTTACACAAAATACACCTAACCTATTATATATTTATGCGATAGGTATTTATTATAAGGTACCTATACAATTTACTATAATATATGCACACGCGAACCATCCGCACAATTCGGTCCTTAATAATAATATAACTGGCATATCATATTATTGCGTCGTGCGTTATACAATGCGATTATAAATAATAATGAAAACAACTTGCCGCAATGCCGCGACGATGTATTTTTTCATTTTTTGAAGGGTCCGCTATGTTATGTTAAATAATATTGTAACATGTACCTATACGAATGGATACGTAATTATTAAATATATATATATTATATGAAATATAAAAGAGGGTACAGAGGTTTTATATACAGGAGGGTGTCCATATCCATGACCTTGCTAGTAAGGGTGCATAGTTTTTGGTAACACAATCCATGGTCAATTATTAAGGTATTTTTAATGATAATTTTAATAAATTATCAGTCGTGATTAAAAGTATAAGACTGCCTAATATTTACAATATATTTACGTACTATATATACTTTTTTAAATTAACCCGCAAGAGGGGCCGCTGGTCACGCTTCCCCTCCCGTTTGTACACCTATGAGGGTGCAATGTGTTAATATTTCTACGATACATTATATTCAGTAAGATGTTGATATTGCTACAAACCAATCCTCAGACCGAAAAGTGTAGCAGAAGATGAAGATGATGTTAGCTGTTGAGTGTGCATATACACATTACACATTCAACAGTTAACGAATATAGGTTAAGATCTGATATTACAGGTATATGATATTAGGCTAGACAGTAGACATGTTCGCTCATATACCACCTCTAATAAATATGGCTGTGAATTTGTAGAGAAATATATTATTCATGTACCTTACTGTAAAATACAGCTCTATTCATAAAAAGTTCTCTTCCCATGATTTTATTTGCATTTTATAAATAAGCGAATGCGAATGAATGGCTAGAAATACTTATCACGTATGGGTATGACAAATAGTATTTTTAATGCACGTTATGCACTTGATACAACATGCCAAATAATATTCAAATTATAACATTTATTATGCCGAGGGCTTAGCTTACGACGTGTAGTTCCATGTTCCCCAATCCTCATATAGATGTACGCCAATACATTTTGAGCTACCATCGAACATTCAAGATGGTGTACGGTGCACCGAAAGACATACACACATGTCTATACAATATAATATTATTATGTGGATACAACAATGCTTTTCGTCGGTTTACTCACTCTCGTTTGACAAGAAATAACATGTAAAGCATTATTAGGTTTGGTGAAATTTACTAAAATATTGTTTCGTAGTTCGAAACAAGGTATAAAGTCAATAATAGTAATAGGCAGAGTTAATTCTATAAAGATACTTTAATGCATATAGTGTATACTGTATAGTGTATAATAATACTGTTTTGTATTAAAATATTTTGTTGCCGGTACAGTTGATACATGAAAATATTTTTTGTACGATAAAACTTAAAAAATAAAAATAAAAGCCATTTTCCTTGGTTGTAATAATACAAAAATACAACGTATAAAATATAAAATATGAGTACTAGATGGT
Organism: Nasonovia ribisnigri; assembly: GCA_027563435.1. Classification (NCBI taxonomy): domain Eukaryota; kingdom Metazoa; phylum Arthropoda; class Insecta; order Hemiptera; family Aphididae; genus Nasonovia; species Nasonovia ribisnigri. The sequence goes on along the minus strand of JANEHU010005080.1, from coordinate 574,186 downwards.
TTAAAATTCACAACATTTATATATACGCTTATATCTATACATTATACGTATATACGTGATACGTGAACACAAAGGAAACATGATGAAAAGATGATTTTTGAAGTTTTTATATACTAAGTTTAGTGGGGCTAACTAATATTGTGCGTTGTGTGTGTTACAGGTGTGTTAGGATTTCCGCGGCCACCGCTCCAGCAGATTATCAAGGGTGGGATAGGTTTTTCGATTTCGTGACAGAACAGTTCAGACTTGCAACTATATACGTCGATGAGTATGTATGACAAATTTTTTGTTCTCTCTTTGTATGAGGAAATTTCTACAGTAAATCTTTCATACACCGCACGCGTCTTTAGAGTACGCTACAGTGCAATACCCACAATAACCAAGTTATGAACATATTTTAAAAAATTGGAAATTATTTGAACATTTTATAATTTAAATTTAAAACTAAACCTATGAAATTGACTAGATAATATTCTTAATTTTAAATTTGTTAATAGGTCAAATCATTCAAATATTAAAAATATAACGGGGTTAAATGGATTATTTAGAATAATGTACGATTAGCGTCCCCTAAATGTTGTTCAGTTATGTTTTCGAACGTGGCCCCAGGGCCGTATTTGTTATTAGGGCCTACGAAAATCTGTGGCTACGATTTTTTTGTAATTTGTTTGTAATATTTTATATTTTTTTTTTATCATAATTTTATTATTATAAGTTAATATACAGTCTGTACACGTACAGGTATTTAACATAATTAGTATGATTAAAGTGTGCGATCTTCGTTAAAGAAATTGTCTAATTTTTAATACCTATATAGTTTGTGCAATTACACAATATTCAGTTATGCTGTGGTTGACCTACAAACCGACATATTTTTTTTTTAAATATAAACAATACCGATATAGAGATTTTCTCTTAGCTGTATATAAACACTACACTCACACAAACGCATTGAACGAAAGCCGAAATTAAACAAAATATAACCCATTTTTGACCATAATATATAAGTAATAACGTTGTATAAACATGCATTTACTCCAAAGTATCAAACTTTTAACGGAAATATGTGAAAAATAATTTTTCTTCTGTTCTAGTGATAATATCGTAATAATTATAATAATAATGTGTTTTGTATAATTTTATAAATTATAATCTTATTATAAAAAAAAATAGTATACGTAGCTCATTTTATTCTTAGATACATACAACAAATATTTGCAGAATCACTATTAACTACAATATATTTATATTGATAATAATAACATTAATAATTATATTATTATGTAGGTAGAATTTAATTAAAAATATATTTACAAAGATTAAAAATATTGAGTATATACCTATACTGGATAGCTCAATACCTCTGATAAATGCTCCATTAACCTGAGACCCTTGTTATTTCGGAAAACATTTTGGAAAAAAAAATTATTTTTTCCACTTTTTATCGTTATCATTTCTTAAATGTTTACACTTTTGAATGACGTCATACATTTTTATTTCATATTCCTAAGTCGAATATTCGGAGTATTTTGGTCTATAAAAATAAAATTTAGAACAAGTAGTTAATTATAATTTATATTTATAACATATAACTTGTAAGTATGAATTAAAATGTTCAATGTTGTCATTAAAAATGGTCATTTTTTTTTTAGGAAAATTCTGTTTTCTTAACACTTTAAAATAATGTAAAAACATGTTTTTAAAATCGTTACCTAATAATTTTTGTAATAAGGAAAGTGTTGTGTTAAATGGATCACCCGGGATTGTACAATATACAATAATATAGTAATTTACAATGTACCTATATTCAATGGTACCACTATTTTATTAAATCTGTTAATTGACGACTAATATAGTTTAAATATAATAAATTATATATTAAGGAGTTTATATATTATATTACAAATTATAATATTCAGATATTGAGTATTTTAGTTCCTACTGAAGATCATCGACATTTTCACCATACATGATATTTGTTTTCGGATGGTTCTGTCTTGGAATTCCAATTGTCGTTATTTATATTGGCTCAGTTTATAATAATATAGCTATATGTGTACATAAACGACAGTATATCAAGTATATGTACTGACTTAACAGGCAATGTTTTTATTATCTTTTCGAGACGTGCAGTTACCAGCTCATATAAATCTTTTGGTTTGCCGTATATAAAAACAACTAACTAGAAGTGAAGTATATAATACGGGATATACTTTTACTAATTTAAGAACGATTATTGTTCTTACAGCCTAACCGCATATTTTGAACGTATATCGTATAATTATATGGATATTATCCAATATACACATGAATATATAATAGGTTATGTATGTAACCTATGTACCTATTCTAAATTGGTCAGTGTGCATTATATGTAGATTAACCTAATGATTGTACATTACGTTATGTACGACGTTAACTAAGGTTACAATGTACGGGGTTATTCATCAAGCATGCTCTCCGCCTTTTGATAATATTTTAATAATTAATTAATTAAAATTCCGATTCTTTATACTCAAAAACAATATTTTCAAATGTTTGAGATATTTTCAATATTATACTACTTAAAGAGTATCCTGTGGCCGATAAAAATGTCTGTTTTTCCAAAATAATCCCATCCATTTTTTTTACAGGAAATCATTTAGTGGATAATTTTTTTGTTGATGGATCTAATTCAAAGTCCAGAAGAGTAATGCTTTAGTTAAAAAATGTTTATATTAAGGATACTATATTACTATAGTATATAGTTCTAAAAATGGTTTTACAAAAAAAAATAATATATATATTATTAAATCTAGTGTGTATTATAGTTGGACCATTTTTAAAAATTACAAATGAAAATGTATCGATACTTACCAACATTTTTAAACCACTATAAGTCCCCCTCTTCCAAAATCGCATTGTCATATGGACCTGTTATCTCAATATGTAAAGTTAAGTAACTTAAAACTACTTTAATTTTGATTTTCATAAGTTAAAATTTCAGAAAAATGATCTGTTAAATAATTTATAGACCAGTGGTGGGGGGTTAGATCTTGTTTAAAAAATAGAAGTTTATTTCTGCATAAGACACTTCATAAGTATAGTACAGAAAATCTCAATAATTCAAAAATATGGCATTAAAGCTTATGCAAAATTTCAAAATCAGATTTTGAAGAACTGCATTATTGAAGAAAAAAGGGGGTGAGCATACTTGGTGAATCATCCTGTATAAACTTATACTAAATATGTTGTTTCTATAGTTCAAAGAAAAATATCTTGGAATTGAAAATAACTTATTAGGTAAATATTATAAATAGTAGCTAGTATTAATCTTTTAAATTACTTGGTTTTTAAAAAACATTAAAATGATTCCTTTTTTCTCACTATAATCCATAAATAATATACATTTTCATCGAACCATGGTATACTGCAGTATGTCAATATTGTTCTTAAAATGTTTTAAATGTTATATCTTTACAGGAAATGAGTAGTAGCAATATATTCGCGAATTACCCAGTATAGTATATAATTTAGTACTAGTGTAGGTACTAAGTACATGACAATAACAATAACAATGAAAAATGCGTTTATAAACTAACAACAAAAAATTGTATGTATTTAGTATACTATAACAATGTTGTTCTCCTTCTGCGATTTTCACACCGTGCAGTATAATATAATGACGCATCATTGCGTGGATTAACACGTTTTTCGATTTTATGACAATAATAAGTTATCTTTCGTATGGTTGGGATTTTTATCTCTCATTCGAGTGAGCTACTTAACGGAGTGTACCTGCTAGTTACTTACTAAAATCGGTCGTCGTCACTTTATATTGTTACCTACACCGACACACCGTATTCGCGGAGGTTGAATTATTGTATTTTATTAGGTTTATTATACTACTATATTTAGTCAAATTATATACTATTACATTTTACGAATCATTTTTTTTGTTTAATCGAAAATACATTAAATTCTAATAAGGTACATGTTTAATTTTTTAATTTGACAAATCTAATACAGTGCGAATTATACAATAACTCATAGTACCTGAGCTCCAGTACAACGTGGATGCAATAGCCGACGATCTGTTTACTCGTACGTAATAATATTATGCATGCATAAATATCACATTATTTTAAATTTACGATTATATCATTTTTATTTTGTATGTGTCCTCATTATAATATATAAGTATAACAGTAATTCTTTCTTTTATATCCATGTGAATATATTGTGTGTATATTTAAACAAAATACCGAAAATAAAGAAGTAATAATATATTATGCACCATGTCCAAAAACCACTAAAGGTACAAACTTACAAAAGGTGTTTCCAATGAGTGATTTCCTTATCATGCTATTCTTGTCATTGTAAACTTTTATATTTGCTCATTGTAATACATTTGTACAGATTGTAAATTGTCTTTTAAATAAAAAATAAAAATTGGTATAACCTCCACGCCACTATAACCGATAATGATTTGTATAGTATGTAATTCACACCAAACTTAATTTTTAAAGGTAGGCATTCCTAAACTGGTGATCTTGTAAATGTTGTTCTTTAATTTATTTTAGATATATTAAAGCTTCACGACCCATTGAAAAATTAAGCTACATGAAATATTACTGATTTTTTATAAAAAATAAATATTATAACACCTATTGCCCATTTAAATCATGTAAGCTACTACGGATTTTATATAAGTATACGACATGTGTAATGCGTGTAGGTACTCGTAATAAAATTATCATATTTTAGTGCAAATTTAAATTATTATTGAACTTTACTAATTATCTCATAACGTTTTGTGTTTTTAACAACCACGCCATATATCTACTAAGTGATTCATACTACGATTTTTTTTATAGTGGTGCAATAAACCACTTTGGCCTGGTATATATGGTACATATAATACATAATATCATATCATTTTATCTATACTTAAGAAACGTTATAAATGCTAGGAATGGTACAAATTACCATCATCTTGTAATAATTACTCAACATATATCTATTAAATTGATTTTCTTTTATCTCTTGTAAGACGGTGTTGTTTTTATTATTAATAATAATATCTCGATTTACTGTCATATAGGAGGTATACCTATTATAATAATATTTAATGTGATGTATAGATATTATATAACCTAGGTACTTAAAAATCAATCATTCGTATAGTCGTACGACTATATAGGTATAATATATTGGTACGTGCTACAGCCTATAACAGGAAACATATCATTCGAATAATTATCCATTATTTGTATACCAATAAGTACGTCGCGTGGCGATGACTGTATAGTAATTAGTAATAGATTTCATTTTAATGGCATTAAAAGCGGTGATTTTCTATCATTACTTAACACACTGGCAATATAGGAACTTAGATGTGTTCTATTTGATTACTTCCGATTGATCCGGTAAAGCAAAAATAATTCTGAAAAAAGTTTTGATTTTGTCATCAAGTCTATTTGCTATCACCTTCCATACACCCCCCCCCCCCTAGTTTTACAGATAAGTAAATTGTTTCTTTTTGGTCTGTCAAAATCACCCAATTTCTATATAGAACCCGGCATCTACCCTTAAATGTAGGTCTACATATACTGCTACACTACTGATTATAGGAACAGGAAGACCCTGCTGTGTTATCTCTTCTTCATTTCGCGACGACACTTTGTGTAATGTATTTTGGTAATCGGTTTGGCAAATATCATGTCCAAAACTGAAGTCGCTAACGAACTGATGAGATCATATTATATTTAAACATTTAATATTAGGTATATTAGATCAATTTTAAAGTCGTTACCATTTATTCCACTAAAGTTGTTTGTATTTATTTTATAATATCTTTATCAGTCGAACCAGGAATACCTAGAGCTGCAACGTCAAAGGTATGGTTTCTTATCAAAATGGTATAAAATATATTACGTTATAGTACTCATGACTTTTAAAAGATTCTCAATGACTTTGGCGACTATGTCAATAATACGTAATTTTCTTTTTATAAGCAAATTAAATCGATCTGTTAGATAAGCCGTGATTCTCTAGAATTATTGAGTCACTGGGTATTTAAAAATTAACATGTATACTGTACAGTATTATTATTTTTTACTATACGTAGAATTTTTTACACGTAAGTAAAGTTAATTACGAATATACGATAAACCATAAACGTATAAATTATGTTATAGCATTATGCGTTTAATTTATAAATAATCTTAGAAAATATTATTATTTAACTGTTGGTTGTATTTGCGATGATTTAAACGGTTTGATGATAATTTATTGTACATAATTTGATAAGTATAAGTATACTGTAGTTGAAGCACGACGTTTTTGTGCGAAACACGCAGCGAGTTCGCAATATTGTAATAGGTACCTTCAATATTATGTTGGAGAGTAAAGAGAGAATCAACAAGTTTTTCAACCTAAAAAACTCAATTCTAGTACATAGAAACGAAAATATATAATAATAGGTATTTTTTCTAAAATGCATGTGAATGAAAATGTCCAAAGATATATACTTATACTTGTACATAAATATAGAGTACCGCATCTCTTCCCGCAAGCGTAATTCCAACGGAATTGATATAATATACGTCTTTATTGAACAGTCGCGTAAGATTTTTTTTAGCAATTTATTCTCGGCCACCACTGATAATTATTATTGTTGACCTACCACGTACCATTCCCGCTGGCAGAATGACCCCAGAATTAAATAAGCTTTAATTTGTATTTCCGTTCTACCTCGCCGAAGTAATATCGGCGTGCTGCAGGAACGATCCTTATGAATACTCGTCAAACACAACATAATTCGCATGGTGTATAGCCGGTAGAAAAGCCATAATTACTGTACTATTAATAACGACTTTATTATACGCATTCACTACAATAAAAGTCTACACGACAACGTCTATTGAAATTACGACCGTACTTGTCTATATTAACTAATGAGTCTTACGAGACTTAATTATATACACGTCGAGCTTCTCTTCTTAATCTTTTTGTTTGTGCCACAGCCGTTGTTTATTCGAAGTAATATTTCTACCGTCGTCGTAGTAGTTTAAACTTTAACTACGATATCACCGCGGATACTCATATATACCTTACCTGTATACGAGCGGGAAAGACATTATTTTTCATAGAATTTGCTTATTGAAATATGAGAAAGTAGCTATATATTAGTTTCAACAATTAATTAGGTATATAATGGGGAAGAGCATTAACAAAAATATTATTTATTAGAAAATAGGTCGAGAGAAGAAAAAGAAAGAAGCTGGTTAACGATACCAGTAGAATAAATTAAGAAAAAGCACTGAAATGATGAAGGACCAATTAATAGTTATTTATTGAAGCACAGTTTTAACTCCAGTGTAATATTATCTTAATTGTTTTTAAATTTTTTTATTGGAATATTAACGCCAATCGGCAGATATATGTCATAATAAACAAATACAAAAGTACAGGTTGTTTGGGAGGTATAGGTTTTGAGCATAAGGGGTGATTATAGCAGTTTGAAGTGGTATAACATTTGGTATAAATAAAAGAAGCTGGTTGCAGGTTGAGTAAGAGGGTCAAAAAAAATTGAGAACAAAGAGTATCACCTTCTAAGTACGCTAAAAGTTGCTCAAATATTACTCTACATATAATGAATAATGTAAGTACCACCTACACAATATTATATTGACAGTACCAAAAAAAAACGTGAAAATTAATAATTTTATTAAAACAACTATTGTCAATTTAATTTTAAATTAATCTTAACTGGTGTGGGTGAAACGGGAATTATATATAATATATTAACAATATTTGGAAAAAAAGGAAATGCCCTTTTTAGGCTAAGCCCGTTGGTCTGCACCAATGCTTCGTGAGATGAGGTACAACATATGATTTATGTGTATTGTAATTTATTGTAAACCGTTTATATTTGACGTTTCGGAGCATTCGTAAGTTCTTAAGAAGTAATTTAATAAGTAATAACATACGTTACATTTTTATTGCATATAATTGCATATAGCTGCATTATACTATTAAACTTACTGATAAAGACCATGCAAATTCACGTTAATCGCATGCTAATTGTATACTAGTTAGTTGCATTGTTTTATTTACGCAATATAAAACGTATTCGACAATAAAAACCATTGTCGTATACAATAGATAAGATATATTTAATTTATCAGCATATAGGTATATAATGTAATACATATTTAAAAAATATCACGCACGATCGGTTAGATAAAGAAGATGAAGATGAAGACGATTTCCATAGACTATTATAAAATTCCGTTTCAAACAAATATGCCTAAGTTTAAGAGCTTTTAAAAAGAAAAATACTAATTTGTTCTATTTGTGCTATTTATTGAATATTTTCACTGAATATTTGTAGGTAAGTATAGTTTTTGCTTTCTATAATCGGAAAATGGTAATTGTATTATTAACGGTTTTTTCTTTTGTCAGACGGCCATTATATTCTTTTGTTTTTTATAACTACAATAATATCACTAAAAAATGATTCATTGTCAATCTTCCTTATATCAGTACTCCACCATAATAAATTCAGCTATATAATAGAATAAGAAATTTGTCTTTCTAGAATTAAAATGTATTACACAACTGGTGTGAACGCTGTGATGGTATTCGAAAATCTATCGATATGAAAGTATTATATCATTATATTGACCACAACAACCATCAGACATTTTGTGTAGTTGCACGATTTCTGTAATATCAGCTGTGTAGCTTGCTTAAATTGATTGCGTTCGATTAGTAGATTTTGTTTCTAAAACGTCACTACATAGATACAAATATATACGATATATTGGTTACTTTTACAGTATCGTGTTTTCCGCCAATTGAGTATATTTTCATGTGACAAATGACAATTCGGTAAGTCTAATCTGTAGTGTCCGAGGACACCGCCAGAGTTTGTCGACCCGTTTTTTTTATTTGAACAATTAATATACAACAAACAGAAAAAAAAGTATTAATTAGTTTCTAATTTGGTCAGTAATTACTGCAGTTAAGATAAGTAAAAAGTTGAGTTAAAGGTAATTTTTTATTTTCGTCATTCTTAACATGCATATATATAAATATACGATTATAGCTAATGGTGATGTCATATTTTAGCTCAAAATAATTATTTAGGATAACATGAAAAAGTGAACTAAAAATGAATAACAGGTAAATGGAATTGCTTGGTTAATAAAATATTAAAATAACACCAAGACAGTGATCGATTTTTTCGAGCCATTAAGTTTCTGAATATGTCCATTGTCCAGTAACTTTTGAGTTAATTGTCAAACTTTTTACTTAGATAACACATAACTGTAACCAGCTGGAAATAATAATATTATATTAACTCGTATATTTATATTATGATATAAGTTACATGTATTATTCGTAATGTTTGATGTTAATAAAATTGCTCTATTATGCGTATTAAGAATAGTCTAATAACAATTAATTTGCAAGTTGAAACGAATTATTCGTATTCCTTATCGATAAATAATTATATAATTAGTTTGTGCACTATAATAATAACTTTAACATATTTTCTGAATGCAATAATTATTATCGACTTCTAAACAAAGGCACGCGACAAAGAACCCACTGTCTTGTTATTTCAATCGTCTTATCAATGACCTTCGGACTTTAGTTCTTTAACATTGTTTATTATACTTCATTGAACACATATTAATATGTATTTTTCTGCGGGTGTCCAGTGTATTGTGTATGTACAATATTTACCTATCATAGTGAAACGACTGCAATAACGTAATAATAATTATAGAAATGAATCAATTATTTCCTAGTTAAATGTTTTATTTGAATTAATTATTTGCCTTTGATAGCAAAATAAATTAAATCCATAGTTGAGATTGTTTTTATGTACATTACATTAAATTAATAATGTAGTTAAAATAATAATTGTAAATATTCGAATTTATAATACAATAACGATTAACAAACATAAAATTATAAAAAAATACAGTGAACTTCTTTAATTATATATTATAGATAATAATAGTATAATATAATAAAACGTTAATCTAAAACCATGATAAATTAAAAAAACTTGGACATCAACGACAAAAAATCCATGAATATAAGCAATATATAGCTTATATTACATTATAATAGCAGCTTATATTATAATTTATATAGCTGCTTATTATTTCTCCTGTAAGTATATTATTAATTATTGTTATGACTTAACTACTTAACCTGTAATATAATATGGTGCATAATATTTTATTATAATTTATGAAAACTTTGTCTTTCACACATTGTACTATTAGTGAAAATATTTTAGTAAATTCATTCGAAATACTCAAATACACATCACATTTGAAATTGAAACTAACTCGTTTACGCTTCATGATCATGTTTATAACTAAAATTTGATATCGCGTGTCTTGGAATATTTTGTCTAAAGTAGCTTATTTGTACGTTTGCAAATTTCGTACTACGCTTCAACCGTTTGAAATAATAAGACTGCAGTTGGTGGAAAACTGGAAAAAACTGTAATAGTATCATATAGGTATGTAGGTATCTATACCACGCCACGAGTCCCGAGTTATTATAACAATAACTGTGTCATGTTGAAACTGAAATTGTGGGTATAATTTATAGCATTAAGTGTAATTATTCGTCCAAATGTTCTAATCATTTGAAATTAGTGTAATAGCATACTAGATGTTATTGTATACCTTAAGGTACATGACGGATCGTCGAGGTGCGACAATACTCTGTACAAAGCGAGAATAATGGTCGACGGCCAAAATGTTTTCGATTCTTGACGGACAGGTATATATAGACGTTTCAATGAAATCCTAAACGGAATAGTCGCGATTCCCGGCGTACAAGCTATATACATCGCTGTATAAGAGTTTGGACGAATAAATCGACTATTCCTGGACTAAACTCTTCGTTCTGGCACGCGGCTGGTGTCTTCCGGTATATTATATTTTATACAGCATACAAATTCTTCGAGTCTCAACGTTTTACGAGTGGTTTTAGAAACGATTTTTCCTTTCCATAAACGATATTATGAAGTTTCAATCATACAACATTCTGTACATTGATCGACAGTCTCGTGCGATAAAGATTAATATAATATATTGTAAATGATTTTTATTTGTATGCGTACGATCTTTGTTGGTGATCATTTTTTTAGCGAGAAAAAAAAACAGTAACTGTTGCTCGGAAAACCTGGGTAATCGGAGGAACCAATTATCGAAATATTATGTTTTTAACAATGAAATAACTTGGAAATAATCTCAAACATTAAACTTAGAACTATAGATTGTAGATAGATGTTGTCTTAATTCAATATAATATAATTATGTTAAGTTTTTCAAAAAATATTTACACAAATACAGTTATACATCCTTATAGGGGACCGAGGAAACGAATTATAAACGCATCAGACAGCCGTTTTAACAAATCGACCAAACCCGAAGCATTTCGTTTATTCCTCGCCTCTCCACCAAATAACGCATCATGCAAATGATTTTTAACTTGATAGTAATGTACCCATATAGTCACTAAAGCTATAGGGTCTATTTAAACTAATAACAATTAACTACAATGGCGTATACCAATACTAATCGTACATTATTGTTTAATTTAGTACGTACTACACGTGCATTGAACTTATCGCGTAGGTATATATGCGTAAATTAAATTATTTTATTTGAATTGATCGTGATGTGAAATGTAATAAAAATTTTAACCTGTTGTGATAATAGATCATGAGGTATATTATCAGCGTATAAGACCGTTAACATTTTTTTTTTACCCATACTTAAATATATTGAGATGTTAATTGATTGTTTGAATCGCTTAAACGTATTTTATTCCGACGCGATTACAAAAACACTAATTAGATGATATATTGCACACACATGTATACATATTATTATTTATTAATGTTACTGCAGTTGGATGGAACCTTTTTATAATAATAATATGCCTATCTTTTTTATACATATAAGTAATGAAAGTATAGTTTTTAACAGCTGTTCGATAAATCCGACCGTTTATTATTGCCGCTACTGCTACAGTCTTAGCTTACAGTTTCTGGTACGAACACGCGTTTACCTTTTATTTGTATTAATATTATTTCCCACATTTGCTCTGGTACAGATATGCAGTCATTACGGCGATGAATAATTTATTCATTACTGTGACTTGTCTCTGGTAGCCGCAGCTTGATAATTTAAATATCTCAAGCGTTCATTTAAATAGCATGCCTATTAAACACAATAGACGCGTGCGTAAATAACATTGATACACCTATTATACTATTGTAAGGATTAATATTAATTATAATATGTACGAGTTAGGAGATATGATGCACTTCGAGTCGTCGTATGGCAATCCTGCGAAGCATCAGTAAATGTTTTAAAAATGGGGTCCATTCGCGTCCATTTTCTGTTCATAATATTATGTCAATATCATTCACCGACATTGTGCTTAAAAATATAACAATAGGAACTCTATTATCATTTGAGCCATTGATATTTTTTCATGAAATTATGTATGCGTGATTGCAGGACAACCGCGGGATAGAATTCAAAGGGCTGCCGAAAACAACATGTCGATGAAAGTCAAAAGCTAAAAATAGACCACGTAAGAACAGAAAAAAAATGGATCAAAGTAAGTGTTGTTATATTATGCTATAACTTAGATCATATATTAGTACATATAATAATATTATTTAAGCGCAATAGTAACTATAAAACCTCGTCTATCTACAATAATGCGGCGTATCAGTGACAGATATTAATACCAAACGAGGGAATACGAGGGGGGTTTTTTTCCGAAAAAATATTATTATTACCTTAGCTCGATATGTTTACATTTTTAAAAAATTTTTACACAGTACCTACATCTTCCTAGATCTAATCAGTATTGCGTAAACATTTACAGTAATAAGGTTTAACTTTTTGACAATTCAAAATAAAAAAAAAATATTTTAGGATGGACAAGGTTTTATAATATACATATTATATGATATAACATAGTTTATAGCACACTAAATTGCATACATATCCTCATATATAATATTATAATATTACAACTTTGACTAATAATGTGTGGCGACTGTGTTATTCTGTGCAGATTCCTATAGTCCAAACAGGAAGAAACCCTTCGAGAAGAGGTCGTGTACGGATTGCTTGTGCTTCCTCGGTTTCGGCGTGTTCATAGCCTGCTGGTTGGCGTTGGCCAGCTATGGTATGTATACAATTTACGTTAAAATTCACCTTATGCTAGTCACTGTAAAACCATGTGTGTGAACTTAACTCTCAACTTTGAAGATAGAACTTTAAAGTTTAAAAACGTAATACATAATATGTCAATATGTCTTATATTGTTTGAAAATATTATAATTTATTATAGTTTAGTATTAACGCATATTTCGTTGCGATAATTGGTAAATAAGAAAATTCTTAAAACTTAAATTACAAAAATGTATATAAGGGAAATATATTTATAATGATTTCTGTCCAAGAAACCTGTACTCCTGCAGTTTCTTTGTAATTGTAAATTCTTCTAATAAAGAAGCGGAGAACTTTCGGACAATAATCTCGATACTCTTACAAAAGTGCGTTATATTGATAGGCGCAATTTGAGAAACTACAAATTTGGTGGGGATTAGTCTCTTTAAAAATGTATAATATTATACAAACTTGTAAATTAACTATTTTAGTAATCATAAACAATTTGATCAGCTTTGCCCATCATAGGAAAAAATAGGAGGAGGCTTTGGGGGCTAAGCCCCGCTCCTAACATATCCCATTTTTGTAATCTTATTCAAGATTATTATGGTAGCACTTTAACCCCTCCCCCTTTTTTACATTAAACTATTCAGTGGTTAATAATTTTTAAAATATTGTTGTAGCTAATTAAGTTTCGAACTAATAGTTTCTCAGTTACTAAAATGTTAATAGTAAAAATTAGTCTTTAAAAATAGTTTACAAAAATATAAAATAGATCTAATTGTAGGTAAGGTTAGCTTATGTTAGTACTGGACCTTTTTTACAAATTATAAATGTTCATAGACTAAATTAAATGTGAAAATTTTCAAATCACCATATGCCCAATATTTGCTAAACCTATAATGGCCCTATTATCCTTATTCTTAGTACACAAAGTTGAAGAACTCAAAAACTAGGTACTCGTTTGAATTTTGATTTTGATATGTCAAAATGTTCAGAAAAATTATTTGCTAGATAATTTACAGTGTAAAAGAGGGATTATTATTTGTAAAACAGAAGTTTGTACATTTACAGGACTCTGCTTAAGTTAGTATATATAATCTCGTGAATTTGAAAATATGGTCTAAGTAGGTCTATTGGGAAATCCGAAATTCCAAAACCCAGATTTTTAATAACTGCAATTATTGAAGAAAATAAGGTGCTTGGTGAATAAATACCTATTACACTGTTTATTATATTAAAATATCCACACCATCTTCTATTAACAATATTTTTAAATTTCAGCTTATCAAAATTCGGACCAAGAGCTGTTCATTTCACCGTCGGATTCGAACGGTCAAGTGTGCGGTCGCAATAAGAACGTGTCTGATAAATCGTACCTGTTCTTTTTTGACATAACCGAATGCACTTCGCCAATGATATTTGTCCACGGGTGCCAAACTCCTCAGGTATAAATAATTAAAACACTCGGCCCACGAGCTTTTAAAAATTATATAAGTACACTCATTTTCCAAGTAGATAATGTTGTTATCTAGAAAAAAAAATATTTTTACGATTTAAAACATATTAATTTACGGTGAAATATCAAATTATCATCTTCACGGTGTGGGTAAATATTCTAATTGTAGCCATATCATCGCACTTATAACAGGATTAATCGATCATACAATACATACCTATACTATATAATATATATAATACGCATTAAATTGTACAAAAATTATTTCAAAATAATGTGTATAATATAATCTACCTCTCTGTTTTCGACAGGTATGCGTGGAAAATTGTCCGAACACGGATTGGTCCGTAAAAGACGTGGTGGATTCCAAAGAGTCTCAAGTCGACTGGCCGGCCATACAGAAGACCCTGATATGTGTTTCTCCCGATCTCAACAAATTGGTCAGTTCGATGGAAGTGTTGAAAAACTTTACATCGTCCAATCTATGTGCCAAATATATTGTTAAGAGCGAAGCCCGTGAGTATTAAGCATCATATTATTCATAATAATATATTTACTATAGATACCTACGCTGTGTGACCACAAAATATATAATTTATATTGGGACCTAGGTTTTTATACCATATGCTGAATTTTATTTAAAAATGTTTTCAAATTTTATTTCAAAGCATAATTGCACGGTACACATAACAATGATGTTGTCTTCTATACTATGTATACAGGTGTCTTTGTACCTTGGATATTTGGATTAGATAATTATTTATTTGTTATGGATTTGCTGCATTTTTGTTCAATTTCATCTGTTTATATTTCAAAATGACATCTATACGATATACATAACCAATATAACATACTGTCCGTAATTTTTTCAAGCGCATAATCTTTAAATCTCATTTCGAACATTATAAACACAATCACTACCTATCTATTATAGAAATATAATTCGACAAAATTATGTAATAAATATAATCAATGTATGACACCATTGCATTACCGTCGACGAGTATAATATTATACATTTATTTTCCAAACGATTTCAGTGTTCAATTATTGCATCCCTACGCTGACTGGTGACTTGGAGAGTCTGAAACAAATTCTGAATTCTAACAATATCGCGATGAGCAGCTTTATCGATGGAACCGCTATGGTTGATTGGTTGAAAGTATCGAAAGAAGTATGTAATCGTAATCATAATATGTATCATGCGTGTTATACCATTTGATAATAATTAATAATAATAATATGTAATCCAAATAATAAAACTAAATGTATAATAACAAAAGATTTTTCATACGTAATTAAAAAAAATATAAATAATAAATGCTTACAAAAAAAATGCAGTCAATATTAAATATTGAATATTTAACAAAAATTAAGATTTAAATAGTTCGTTGTATTCGTAGGCCAGTCAACATATAAAAGAAGATTTGGAAAAAAGCTACCAACACATTATTGTTGGTTTACTCATTGCCGTATTCTTCAGCCTTACCTACATCCTGCTGCTAAGGTGGTTCAGTTGGTTAATGGTTTGGATGTCAATGTGGGCCATCGTGGGCTTGTTAGCTTTTGGTGAGTTATAGATTTATAGTGTACATTAATAATTTAAAAAAAATCGATTAAAAATTATTTAGAAAACTTCATGTGTATACCTAAGTATATTATACTATTTATAGGCACTGTATTATTTAAGTGTGCATGAAAAAGTCGCCCTTTACCACGGTAAGTGGAGGTTTATTCTACTCAATTTAAGTTAAACGAACACAACAAACTAAAATTTTATGGAATTGCATACACCTAAAACATGTTTTGTAGCTTATTTTTTTCAATATATTTAATTAAATAATATTATTATAATTGTTGCAATATTTATGTGCAAATTAAAAGTAGGATTTGAATAACTTTTTTCTTTTAAATAATAATTTAATAAACTAATATTAATATTTTATTGATCAATGACCATACTGTATTTATTATATTTTACACTATATGTAGTATTAGAACAGGATAGTGGCCGCCTTATCCCCAACCTAACCAGAACGATGGTTTACCCGCAATGCATCATAAGAGTACCTATAACCTCCGAGTAAAAGGGTGACTGTTTTTAAATAATAGATGATTAAATAATATTTTAAACGTATTGTAAGTAACGCTCCGGGCAGATAATTTTGTTTTGCAAATTTTAATACATCCGTTGTTGTGTACTTCAGGTAGTTACGAATCGTACGTGAAATACATGTCATTTGGCGACTCCGATACCATGACTTCGATGAACGAAGACGGAGAGCCGACCGACATTGCCACGGGCGGTGGCCGACAGAGCTGGACCAACTACGCAAACTCCAAACTGAACAAAAAGTCCACCTGGTTGGTGTTCACTATCGTGTCAACCGTCGCGCTGGTCGTACTGTTGTTGATAATCGTGTTCCTGCGTAAACGGATACGGCTGTCCATAGCGCTTATCGTGGAAGGAAGTCGGTGAGACGATGATATAATAATTATAATATGTAATGAATCATAATAATTATAGCGTTAAATCTGCTTAAAATTGTCTGTATAACTGAAACCGTTACCATTTATGACGGCGTGAGCAATGAAATTTCCATTCGAATATATCACTGCAATTTCCAACGCAAACTCGACATTTAAATAACATAATATAACTAATAAATATTTATCGGTTTAAAAAAAATTATAATTATTTTATTTTTAGAGCGATACTCGAGATAAAAACATCTCTAGCGTTCCCGGTGTTCCAGTGGATGTTGTACTTTGTGGTGCTGATTTGGTTCCTCGTCGTCGCCATTTATCTGTCGTCCATGAAACTGTACGTGTTCAAAGTCAAAGGCCTTGCCAAAGACCACGACTGTTTTTGCAACAACAGTTACTACAAGGTATTTATACTGTCGACATTATGTACCATGAACCTGCATAATCTATTATATTATTATATACGACAGCTCATTGTTAGTTTAAGTAAAAAAATAATAACATACAGGTACTAGCATTACTGCACTAAACAGTATCATTCCAAGGATTGTAAGCAGTGTAGGTATCTATACTTTAATTGGTCGACAGCACCGACTGAGGCTGATCAACGTAATAAAGCAAATTTCGATCTCAGTTCAATCCTGGTTCTTTCCGACGCAGACTTGCTAGCGATTTAATTGTTTCCGTAGTGTCAAATTAATAATAAACGATTTTGTATACGTATGCTCTATGCAGTATTGTACATTTCACAGTATTGTATAGACACATTTTAAACACCCGACCTACCATATCCATTATCTATCATTTTGCTATTAAGATATTTACTACTCACACATCTTAATATTAACGTTACAGTATTGACCTTTTTTAAATTAATAAATTAACTAATATTTACGATGTGTTGTTTACAAGGACGGTGATTGGTGTACAGAGTCCAAATGGGAACGCTACTGTAGCGCCATAGGCCAAAACAATACCATGTGCAAACTGGCCAAATGCGCCTACGACCATAGCGTGTCGCAGGACTTCATCACCGGACTTCAGCTGTTTAACGTGTTCGGAATGTTGTGGCTGATGAATTTTGTGTCGGCCTTCTCTCAAATGGTGCTGGCCATCACGTTCACCTCGTGGTACTGGACGTTCCACAAAAAGGACGTACCGTTCTTCTCCCTTACGAGTTCCTTCTACAAAACAATCAGGTGTGTACCATTTACAATTCACCTCCTCCCACGATCAGCGGTCGATATGTTTAACACATACATTAGATCGAAGGAAGGCATTGGTATTATCTAGAAGTCTTAATAAATGGAATGGAATTGTAGCTCATTCCCATTAAACACACCCATTCTCTTCCCCTTACAATATGTATTTCACATAATCACTGCAAATACCTACTAAAGATGTATATATTGTATATTATATGACCTATATGTGGCTAATATTTATAGCATAAGATACGCAGTTAATGGTTAAACTATATTCGAATTATTTTTATATTTATATTTTAGTTTTATTTGTCTAATAATATAGAATTGAACATTTAGATTTTAGACAATATAAAAATACAATTGCCAACAATAAGCAAAATATTATATTATATTTAAGTGTACTCATATCCTGCTTGCGTTGTTACCTGCGTATATAGATATCACTTGGGAACGGTCGCTTATGGGTCTCTGATCATCGCCATCTGCAACTTTATACGCGTGATACTCGAGTGGGTGGAAACCAAGCTGAAGAAGTACGACAATTCGTTCACCCGAGCAATATTCACGTGTATGCGATGCTTCTTTTGGCTGCTGAACAAGTTCTTGCGGTTCGTCAACCGTAACGCGTACATCATGTGTGCTATGTACGGGAAGAACTTTTGCACTTCGGCCAAACAGGCATTCGACCTGTTGTTGAGGAACGTGTTGCGCCTAGTGGTCCTAGACAAGGTAATTTTTTAATAGTAAACTATAATTAATATTATATGCATGGGATTCATGGGAGATTGTAATCATTTATATTATAGAAACAAGTATATGTATTATATTGCCGAAATTTTATCATAATGTTTAAAATCTATGTTTTTGAGATGTGTATCGGGATGAGTGATTATATGTTCCTGCAAAAGTTTAAAATTAGATAATAATGTATGTTATTACTTATTATAAATCTTATGAGGCGTTAAAATGAAATATATTTTTTTTAATCGGTTTATTGTTGTGTGATGGTATTAATGCGTTTTAAACAATATTATATACTATATAATTTGAATAATATTTTATTTTTGTGAAATCAAAAATTCAACATTTGTATTTCCATGTATAAATTTATTTATATTGAAAGTTCATATAATTTCACATATTATTAAGCAGACAGAACTGCACCACAACTATCAAATTTTAATCGTACAACATTTATCATATAATCCTATGCAGTCATTCCCAACTCATAAGTCCAAATAAATTGAATAGTAAATGTATTTTGCTGGTTTTGACTAATTGTTAACATATTTTACTCTTATACCTACATAATTGTCTATTTTTTTATTTTTATAAGAAACATAAATATATATGATATTTTATAATTTTATCCGATTTGTTTCGTATATGATTAAATGATTACAAATATTACAATACTAAATTATATTTAAAATGAGAAGGATACTTCTTCATTTCGTAAGATAAAACCCATTGTATGAGCGCTTTACAAAATGTATTAGTTTTCAATCTTATAGGTACGTACTTGTTAAGTTTTCATGCGTTGACACTTTCACATAAAACCACTTACAAACTGCGATGTAAAAAAAAAATCGAAATTCAGTTTCATCATTCACATAATATGTAATAATTTAATACATTAAGCAGGTGTTATTCTTAAAAAAAGTCATGGAAAAATGTTATTATAATTACTATTAAATTGGATTAAAAATATCGGATAAATATTTGAATTGTGATGACATTATTATGTAAACAGTTTTACATCACGAACCCCTACTACAACCCCATCCATTATAAATACACTCCCGCAGAAGACGAGTAAAAGTGTTACTCAACGTAATATTATGACGTTGCAATAATTTATAAGTTGGGTACCTATATTATAATTGTATGTATTATTTCAGGTGACTGATTTCATATTTTTCGTGGGCAAAGTCGTCATCATGGGCACCACAATCGCGGCATTTTACTTCGAGTTTTACGAACCGATAGAGCCAATCAAAAAGTTCGAGTTCTTCAATCAGCCCAATCAGCTCAATCACAAGTGGCTACCGATGTTCATCGTGGGCGCCGGCTCTTGGGTGATATCCTCCACGTTCTTCCACGTGTACTCAATCGCTGTCGACACACTGTTCCTATGCTTTTGTGAGTACATGGATATGAGTATTATAAATACCTATAGTTATAACAGTTTCCTAAACAGTTATTAAATTAAACTAAAATCGGTTTGATGAAAATAAGTTTGATACACGTAAATTTCGGGAAAATGTTCTATTTCAAGTATTCTAATTTCGCAACTATGATAATATGTAGTATCGCCAGTAAAAAATAAATAAAATACCTACATACTTTAAAAATGATTATGTTATCAAAAAAAATATGTATAACCCTGATATATCCGAAGATGTGAATCTTGAAGACCATTTTTTTAATTTTTCATTTTCAAAACGAATATTTTTTTGTTTGTATAAGGTTACAAAAAATTAAATAGTTATTATAGTTAAATACAAATTTAAACCTGTAATTTATATTTGGTCAAAATTACCCAAGTTGATGTGTTGAAATAAATGTTTGGTTTTCATTTCACGGAGTTTAAGACAAGGCAAATCCACGGGCATTTAATTTTTCATATGTATATATTGCCATGCAATATCAGACTTATATAAGTATTATACAATACAATTATAATGTGTAAACTCGTTTTCATCTTTGGTCATCTTCTGTTTCAGTGGAAGACTCCGAACGAAACGACGGATCAGCTGATCGTCCTTACTTCATGTCGCGAAAGCTGATGAACATTCTAGGAACGAGGAACGTGCTGTAATTTCCAATGCGCCGACAAAGCGACATGATTTAAATATTTTTGATACGTCATAGTATATTGTATTGTACATGTGACCATATTATACATAAATCTATATATTTGTGCTGCCCACCGCCGACGCCACCACGTGTGTTCGTGAAAAAATATATACAATGAATATTCACCAAATATAAAAATAAAATATTATATAGCTACGTATATTAATATGTTGAACATCGGTTCCTCATCACCCTCCCTCACCCTGATGATATTATTGTAATCAACTATTTTATATAATAATTTGTGTATGTAATTGTAATATAATAATAATAATTAATAATAGACTATACAGGATGATTTTTTTATCGTGAACCAGACTGTAATATACCTCAAGAAACATAACTTATTTTTTAATATTCGACAACCTACTATTTTACATTTTTCTATGATTATTATACTATCAATAATATTCTGTTCTTGAGATTAAAAATATCCTTGTATTTTCTAACATATTTCTAGGCTCATGATACAATAATCACCCTGTCGTTGGTAGCGTATTATTGCTTATCACATTATTATATCGTAAATAATTTTAATTGTATACCACACATAACTTATCGACCTATATGCTGACAATATTATATCCTATTCATACCTAACATTAGTCGTGGTACAACTAGAAAATAATTTCGGGGGAAAAGGGCTCCCAAAATGATAAGTCGTCACGAGTGTAGTGATCATTTTTAACCTACTTACAATTTATCTATTAATAAATCATTTAAATAATAACCCCACATCATCTCTAGTGGTGTTGCTTTATGCATACGTAGATACAAGTGTACAACTACTGTTGTACTACACACTGTGGTATACTATAGGTACATATTGTAATTTCTCGACAGCAATTATTAAAGGCCGTGGATTTCAATGCAAAATATGGAGTAAAGCTGGCTAAGGACTAGTTTCTGCAGCTGCTGTATATCCTTATTTACGATAACATCAATTATATTTACATTCTACCTGCAGTTCGATACACAGACTTAAAAATAAAAATTCATAAAATAATATTATTTTATTGTATTACTCTATTTTTTATGTAACTTTTATATATTTTCAAATATGTTAGCTAATTTTTTTATGTCATTAAAATCAGCTACCCCCAACTCAAGTGATAATATATATTAGAATACTTTTATACGAATTATATGATGAGCTTATTTATATATACATATATTAATTTACTATATTGTACGCGCTTGGTAATTAAAAAAAAAAAATGTTTTAAGGCTGTTATTTTGTAGTGTACTATTATCTATTATAATATTGTTAATTATACATTATAAACACAATAAAAACTATATAATTAATATTATTCCCATGTACCATTGTCAATTGTATGTATACGTTTGACTTTATATTATATACCTACACACTTGTCATTTAACACGATATATTCAGTGTTGATCTGGCCCACCCAGCTACCCGGTAATCACTGTGGGGCCCACGGATATTTTTCAATATTAGAGGACCATAGCCAAACAGGGAAATGTATATTTAAATCATTCGTGACTTGGATTTTAATCCAACGAATTTGTTAACATTAAATATTGTAATAATTGAATCCTGGTTTAAGCATTCATATAGGTACTTTGGTATTGTCATATTGATTATATAAAATTTATAATATAAGCAAAAGTTTTGAGTCCCCATGAATTAATATTTTTGAACTACAATGAAATAACAAAAATCATTATTCATCATTTAAACATGTAATTTCAAGTGAATTTGAACTTAAAATGTCTGTAAAAAAATTGGTGAATATTATTTTTTTGGTTAAACTATTTTTGAGAAACCTATTGAACTTTAAAATTGTTTTGACTGAGTAAAAACTATTTGCATATCAATCAACTATAATTTAAAAACAATTGAAAAAATTAACGAAATAATTTTATTGTATATTTATATGATTGCTATGCCACTTGCTCGCAGTCAATCATATTTCAAGCATAACACTATTGTTAGTTTACCTGATACATTACTCATATATTTACTACTTAATAAACAGTGACAATATTACGTATTAACAAGCTGATGAGAACAGATAAATTTAATATTATATTTATATAGGTAATTAACAAATTCTCAGGAAAGCATTAATAAAAAAAATAGGAACTAATGCACAATATTATATGAAGTGTCGATTGAAACCCAAACACAAGACGATTGTGAATTTTATTATTATTTTATGTTGACCTATTGATAAGAATGTTTATTTTATTTTCAATCAAAATATAGGTATATTAATATATTGTAATATTGTATCTACGCCGTGCTTAAATACATATACATACAGGAGACTATCAAACAATGAAAGAAATTGTACTCAGAATAAAAATATGTCTGCAATAATAGTTATTGACTGAATAACACATCAATTGGCAAGGTGTGATATGTGTTAAGTGCTCTCGAATCATATCACCGTCTATGTTAAACGCGTGACGTATTCTGTAATCATTAACTTATCCCTTCCATGTCGAGCACACGCAAAACGAATCTAAACAAACACGGAAGAGATGGAATACAAAAATAAATATAAATAAAACATGCGTGCAATACCAATGCGTGAAACACAGCGCAGTTCTCGTTTACACTTTTAAGTCTGTGGCTGTTGTAATTGTTTCAGATAAATATTAGAATCAATAACTTTTGTTGCCGTTAAACAAGCCAATCATGATTTCGTTTCTGATCGACTGTTTGGTCAACAACGTTACCTGTCTGAGTTTAATCGCCATTTTTACGGGCTTATTCTACTATCATTCGACTTCGACGTTCGGTAAATGGCGCAAACTGAACATTCCCTTCATACCGCCAGTGCCACTGTTTGGCAACGCTTTCGGGATGATGATGAGACTCGAACTTCCGATAGACATGTCCGAGAGGATCTACTACAGGTTTTCGGACGTTAAACTGTTTGGTTTCTACATGATGAGAGATCCAATACTCTTTGTCCGTGACCCTGAGCTGATTCATACAATACTGGTGAAGGACTTCTCGTATTTCACCGACCACGGTCTGGACTTGGACCCGTCTATGTCCGTACTGGGCAATAGTCTGTTCTTCTCAAAGGGCCAGAAATGGAGGACAATGCGCCAAAAACTGACCCCGGGCTTCACGTCAGGAAAGTTGAAGGACACTTACTGCCAAATCAAAGAATGTAGTGACGAGATGGTTTCCGGCATCGTTGAGACGCTCAGTAGGACCGACCGAATTGACGTGAAAACTGTGACTACAGGTTTTTCCACCGACGTGATTGGCACGTGCGCGTTTGGCCTGAAGCTGGACGCGATCAAGAACGATGATTCAGACTTCCGTCGGTACATCAGGATAATGTTCCAAGTCACCACGAAGCAGTTGATCGTCCAGGTGCTGATGATGTTTTGCCCTTGGGTGATCAAGTTGTTGAAAATACAAATGCTTCCAGTGGAGGCTACTAATTTTTTCTATAAGTTGTTCAGCGACGTCTTCGAGTACCGCGAAGAACACAACGTGGTCCGTAACGATTTGACGCAGACCCTGTTGCAGGCGCGTAAAGAATTGGTGTTGAAAGATAACGCGACCGGCGAAGGTATTATTATTTATTGTTACGGTTAGGATGATTAATGAAGTATATTTAAATTTTAAGGGACAACAGCATACAATTTTACATTATTTTGTTTGGTCGAAGAAATAGAAAGCCTATACTAATAGCTTTATAATATATTAAACAGCTAAATTCTTAACAGATAAATTTCATACTTAGCTTGGAAATAATTTTCTTTACAATAGTTATGTGAGGCTATACCTCAATTGTTTCTTCTGACGAACCACCACTGGTACACTTGACACCTAAACATGTAAAGCAGATCGTTTAATTAATTGAGAGATTTTTTAGTGTATAGTATTTGTACTTATGACATTTTTTCCTCGTTTATTTTAAAAATTACTGAGAAATTTCATCTTTAGACCATAGTACAGATTGAATGTGTTACCAAAATCTACCCTCAAAGTTGATTATCGTAGAATTTTTTCTCATAGTAAAAATGTCTTCAGACAAAGATATAAAAATAAAACATACATATATCATTGTAATTTCATCGCTCCGCGCTTTGAATCTAAAACCTAAATATATAAATTATACCTACTGTTTTATTAGGGATACAATATATTTAAAATAAATTTATTGATAAAATAATTTATATTTATTGATTATTGTATACCTTTCAATAATATTATAAAGTGTTAAAATTTAAGGTTTTTTTATTATCTTGATTGCAGATAAATAATTACCAGTAGGTAATAATTTTGATTACCGTATGCACTTCCACATTGTATATTTCTTTATTTACCGAATAATTCCATTTAAAATAGCTGATAGTATTGCTATATAACATACATATAATGATCAAATTGTACATCTTAGTTATTAGAATTAATTTATATTTTATGATTATATACTTCTGGTAAAATATACAATATTCCAATAGTCTAATTAATTTAGGATTTTTTTAATATCGATTTTTCAGATAAATTCACTGACACGGATATCATCGGAAACGCGATACTCATGTTCGCCGCTGGATCAGAAACTGTGTCGTCTTTGCTTTCTTTTTGTCTGTACGAATTAGCTTTTAACAAACAAATTCAAGACAAATTACGAGCGGAGATATGTACGATGAATGCAAAACATGGTGGACAGTTAAACAACGATTACTTGAAGGACCTCCATTACACTTCCATGGTTTTAGAAGGTATGAAGATATTTACGAATCAATCATATTCTCACCCACTTATTTTTTTTAATAATGCAGCTATTTCAAATTGTACTGTTAGGATTTTTTTAATATAGGTACCTACTTGATGTTCATATTTTAAAATGCATGCAATAAAATGAGATTCGAATATGAAAGACAGACGCTTCGAGGAGATACGAGACAATAACTATCCTTAAATACCTAATAAAAAAAATTTCAATAATTTTAAAATATTGTCTTAAAGAATATTTAAATATTCAGAATTTGATTAAATTCATTATTTAAGGCAAAATGAGGGTGAACACTGACCATGCTTGGTGAATCTCCTTGTGTACTATCATACAATTCTATACACTTATGATTTAAGTTATTTATTCCTGTGATTTTGTTATATCAATTAGTGAATTATATTTCATTTAATTAAAATTTCCGCGTTTAGAGCAATCTATAATCATTAGCTATGCTTAAATAAATATATTATTATATATTTAATGCAATTATTGATTTGTTATCATCAAAATTAATGGGTGAATATCAGTTTACATTATATTTTGTCTTTTATTCATTTTGCAAAATTAAACTAAAATAAATAAAAGATATTTTTGTGAACTATATTAATATCACGTAAGGCATATCTTGAATTTCAATTGGTAAATTTTATCGTATTTCAGAGACTGGTCGCAAGTACACCATTGCTTTTAGCTTAATGAGAGAGGCTACTAAAACATACACATTACCCGACGAATCACTTGTTATTGAAAAAGGACAAAAAATCTTTATACCAATGTTCAGCATACATCGTGATCCAAAATATTACCCTGATCCGTTGAAATTTGATCCGGAACGGTTTTCTGTGGAACAAAAATCTCAACGACCTAATGGCACTTACATGCCGTTTGGCGACGGGCCTCGACTGTGCATAGGTAATGTTATTATTTATAATTTTATCGTATTTAAATATTATTTTATTAATTCTCATACCGATGAATAATGAGTGTGTAATTATTTAGCCAATGAAATTAACAATTTTGATATTATATTTTATAGGCAAAAGATTTGCTGAATCAGAAATGAAATTGGCCCTGTCAAATGTACTGTCGAAATTCGAAGTCTCACCTTGTGAACATACCGAAATTCCTCTCGAACTTTTAGTTGCATCATCCAGTTTAATATCACCGAAAAACGGTGTTGTGTTAAAATTTAGACCAATCATTCCGCAATAATAATGAATTATTTGTAAACTTATAATCCCAAAATAATATTTTGTAACTCATTTGTTATTGTATTAATATGGTGTAAAGTGATCATTTGCATTATTTAAGAATGACTTAAAAGTTACAGTTTATTCTTTTTTTAAACACCTGCTGATTACTTACTGTTATTTGGTAGAATTATAAAAATCGTTCTCATACATCGTGTGTCTATTCGTGTCGTAGTATAGTAGCTACCTATATTTGATCGTCCTTTAAATTATATATTTATATATTATTAGAAATCCTGCATGGTGTTGCCCGTGACATATTTATAATGCCAGTTGATTTAAATCTTCTTAAACTCCGTTAAGTGTAAACTGCACCGACTTTCAACACAGTTATATAGATTGCTTTGACCGAATAAAAATGCGGCTCTAATATTATATAATCTAATCATAAATCACAATAATTAATAACTATTTTATTTTCTATGACCAATGACAACAGTAAATAAACCAAAAAAAGATAGATTCTCGGGAGCCAACTATATTCGACATTGTGTGTAAAAGTAAAAAGTATAGCCTATGAAATTACGGACTTCGCTGAATCTATTTTATTAAATATCGGTCAAAAACAATGGATTTGCATAATGGTCATTCGTTTTAATCTTTTGATTTTATTTAGTATCGATAAATTTATTAATTATTGCTGATCCTGGACGGTGTTGCCCGTGAAAAATTAAATAATGCCAGTGGATTTACCTAGTCTTAAACATAGGTAGGTAGCTGTAATGTATGTGTTTATGTTCAATTAGTATTTGTTTGTATGATGTCATTTTGTTTTACGTTATCGTTTGCATGTGAACGTAACGGACAACGGCGCGTCCCACAGTTGCAGCCTGTAGGCGAAGGTTTATCAGGCTTTCGTGCGCGACCGGCCAGCTTTGGAACCATTATTAGTGTTTTCGTAAATATTCGGTTATGTTCAAAACTTTTAAGTGTTTCAGTAAGTCATGCTTTCAGTGTCACAAAGTTCTTAGTTTTTCCATTGTTTATTGTTTAGTGTGGTGACACTGAAAGACCGTTCATTTTAGTTTTCATTTTCTCGTTCGTTACATGGTCAATTTCAGGGGGTATTACTTCTTTTCTCGCTGCCAAGTCAGCGGTGTGTTCGTTATAGGTATGTCATTTTTTCATGTGCTGTTTGCAGTCGTCCCAAACCACGTTGTTGTGAATTTGTGAATCAATCGTCTGGTGATTATCGTTCACTGCAATTTTATTGCCATCATTAAATTGTTTTTCCTCAGTTTAGGGTGGTCAAAATTACCAGCGATTTGTGTAGTGAGTCAACGTATTTTGGTGTACCTCGTGGGGACATATTTTGTATACTCGTGTACGTTCACGTCCGGCTGCATTCATTGTTTCATTGTTTCGTTGTGAAGTCTTCGTGAACAGTTGTCGACACACATCCGCACGTACGCAGGGTAAATTTGTTTTTGTTGTAACTTATTGATATACCTACAGGCCCTGGTGCGGTAGCGTGGGTGTAAAACCAGGTGTGTGTCTCAACTGTTATGTGAGTATTGGTCGACCAAAGATTTGTGTTTGTATGACCGACGGGTCAGGTTAAATTATTATATGGTTATTATTACATTTATTATAAAGGCCGTCTGAGGACCTACATATCAGTACTACCATTATTATTATTACTATTATTGTTACAGTTGTATAACACGTATTTTTTTTATACTCTATTTTGTAGCCATTGCAGGCATACTACTGTTACATTTTATTATATTTTTGTATTCGCCATATTGGCATATTGAGAATTATGTTCCTGTAATAAAATAACCAGTCTTGTAAAAAATACTTTTGAAAAAGTATTAGAATACTAATACTAGTATTCGCATAAAAAAGTATTAAAAATACTTTTAAAATACTTACATAAAAATGTATTTTACGAATACTGATAAAATATTTGAATACAAAAACAAGTATTTTTTTTTATTTTTACACCTTATAGTAACTGAATACTGACAGCGTGGATAAGCAACATTAGCCATTAGGTTATAAATCTGATATGTCATAACAAGTATATTAATAGATTTATTCTATTCTGTATTCAATAATAAACAATAATCAAATGGGTATAAACGATAATAATTTGATACACATTAATACATTGAGTTTACATAACTGCAATATCTTATTAGTTAGGTACCTACTAATAGATAATTATATTGGCATTTGGCAATATCGTTTCAACGAAAACAAAATTATACATATTGTAATCAAATTTAATATTTGTAAAAAATTCAAAAATAATTATTTATATCAAGTTTATAGTATTTAAATACAAGTATTTACATTTTGTTAAAAATACTTTTAAAAGTATTCAGAATACTTAAAAAATACTTTAAAAAAATTGTATTTAAAATACCAAAAAATACTTCAAAAAGTATTTTAATACAAGTATTCAAATACTTGTATTCAAATACTTTACAAGACTGAAAATAACTGCCACCAACTATCCTATTACATTATAGTATTTAATCTGAATGCGTTGAAGTAGTGCATCATGTTTGGTTGCCTATCTCACCATCGTGAAGGCTCCACTTATTATTATTAGTAAAGTTATACTTAATGAGCGCCGCCGCGGCTTCAGTATGTGTTATCATTTTGTTACATAACCTTAAAATGTATAATAAAGATTAATTCGTATCAAGACTTCTCTGTTGTTAACCTGTGTGGTTCTCCTAATGTACTACATTGGCGACGAAAGGATGTTTCGGAAACCACGTGAGTAATTTTTTTTGTTGAAAATTACGTTTCAAGATTCTGTGAAAAGGTCAAGGTGAACAGTGGTAATGTATCCAACCAAAACAGTAGCATAGGGCTATCGGGTCAGATTTTGGAGTTCGATATTAAAAATGATGATTTTAGTGCTTGGATAGAGAGATTCGAATTATTTGTGTTATTAAATGAGGTGAACGCAGAAAAAAAAAATTGATCTTTCTTACATTTTTGGTTAACGACGGATACTCATTATTAAGAGACCTGTGTATACCGAGTAAACCTATCGATAAAGGTTATGACTCATTAAAAGAGCTATTGTCAAATTATATTAATCCGAAATCGAACTTGTTGACGGAACGTTATAAATTCAAAGAGAGGAAGCAAGGATCTGATGAAACGATACTTCAGTTTGTTACATCGTTGAAGAAACTTTCACAATTTTGTAAATTCGGTGTAAATTTGGACGACTCGTTAAGAGACCAACTAGTATGAGGTATTAAAGATGTTAATATTAAAACCGATTGCATTTATATCTAGAACATTGAGTAGTTCTGAACGCGGTTATGCTCAAATTGATAAGGAAGCTACTGCTATTGTGTATGCAATAAGATATTTTCATCAATTCTTGTATGGTCGTGAATTTATTCTTAGGACAGACAATAATCCATTAGTTATGATTTTTGGTCCTAAGAAAGGTATTCCAGTTATGGCGGCTAATCGTTTACAGCATTATGCTATTTTTTTTATCAGGGTATAATTATGAAATACAGTTTGTTAAGGGAACGGATAATGGTAATGCGGACGCATTGTTCAGACTTTCTTTGGAGTTTCCACATAATGTCAATAATTCTGAGTTAGACAATTATTCTATAAATTTAATTACTGAAAATATTAAAACTATTTCAGACCTTAATATTTGTATAGAAGTTAAGAAGCATCCATTGCTTAGAGAAGTTTTCTTTAGAGTCTTTACAGGTAAATGGTATGATATTAAGGAAGTATCAGAGGACATAAAACCATATTTTTATATGGTATATATCGTAAAAATGAGTTCTCTATTGAGAAAGGATTTTTAGTATGGGGAAATTGTTTAGTAATTCCTCCTAAATATAGAACTTCATCATTAGCGGAATTGCATAATACACATCTGGGGATAGTTAAGATGAAGAGCATTGCGAGATCTTATATTTGGTGGCCTAGAATCGATTCAGATATTGAAAGGATTACCAAGGAATGTATGAAGTGTTTAGCGTACAGACGTACAGTGAAAACTCACCAAGAAGTACCTTGCATAGTTGGCCTTACCCAGACGGTCCATCACAAAGGGTACACCTGGTTAATGGAAAAATATTTATAGTTATTATTGATGCTTTTTCAAAATGGATTTTTGTTAAGCATATGTTAAATATAACTACTAGTTCAACAATCAAGGTGTTATGTGAATACTTTGCTTATTGTGGCGTTCCGGACAAACTTGTTACAGATAATGGCTCATCGTTGTGTTCTAAGGAGATTTTTTGAAAAAGAATAGAGTTTTTCATATTACCACACTCCTTACAATCCTTCAACTAATGGTGCTGCCGAGAATTTAGTACGCACATTCAAAAATTTTATTAAAAAATGTAAAAGGAACTTGGATATTGAAATGGACAGTCATGTGCAAAAATTATGGAACTGGGGACACGTGGGCACCTGGTATAATCCTTAAGATACTGTCACCTATAAGTTATAACATACTTAGTGGATGTGGGTAATGGTATAGTGTGGAAGAGGCATGTGGATCAAATAATCGATAGAGTGATAAGTAAAACTAGTGAGGGTGATGTGTTGAATGAGGGTTTGGACGAGAGTAGGTACAGTTGATAATAAACAAATTGAATTAGATCAGGAGGTTGCAACAAGTGGCAATAATGTTACTTTAGATCCTGTTACTATTAATTCTGTGTCAATAGATACTTTCATAAGGAAGAGTGGTAGAGTAGTCAAACCACCCAAACGTTTAAATTTATAATTTTAAGTCACCACATCAGTTTTGTAGTATATTTACTTTAGTTATTTTGTTATAGGTATTCAAGTTTATATTTATTTTATGAAATGTTGTTTTGTTAATAATAATAAAAAAAAAAATGTATCATGTTCATTAATTATTAAATATTTGATAATTATATTATATTATATTATATTGTATTGCAATATTATGCCTATGTGTAATTAAGTAATTATCTTTAATCTTTATTGTTTTTATTATTAAGTGTGAGGGAACTGTAATGTATGTGTTATAATTTTGTTACATAACCTTAAAATGTATAATAAAGTGTTGTGTATATATAGCTCCTACGATCCATGGCAATTAAATATATCGAATTGCGGTGTTAGGACGTCGGGTTACCTAAATGATTACACAGCATATACGATATACAATGAACTATGTGTGTGTACAAACAAAATATATATTTATAATAATATTAACGCCATTGCGTAATCATATATAATACATAATAAAAAGCTATACCTACCTAGCGGACGCCCTCAAAAACTTAAGAATACTATACTAAAAATAATAATATAATCTCAAACCTATACGGTCGAGTATAAAAAAATACAGATATATAACTACAATAATATAATGCATAAATATTGAATATAAACAAAATTTTCGACCTGACGACAACACTCGCTCGTGTCTCCACTCCGTCTCCGGCGCTCTATACAACAGGACTGAATCAAATCAGGTGACGGCAGCAGGCTATCCAACTTCCCATGAACGCGGATCGCGGAACTGGAGGCTCCAGGACTGCGGACGGGGCACGAACTTGAATTACGGTGGCTCCAACACAGCCGACGCGGTACCCAAACACAATAATATTTGACCGTGAATCGCGAAAGACCAAAAAAAAAAAACGTGCGATTTGCCAAGATAACGGAGCACGCTGGCCATGACGCTGGACAGGCAAGAGCTGAGGAAAAAGGTCCGTCAAACTCAACCGCGGAGAAACGACAGATTCATCAAAGTCGGCTACACGACTTTATCGCGGACCGCGACACCTTGTTTTCCGATGTAGGAGAGGAGGGAGGGTACTCGGTGAACTTCGACACCGATGGCACGATAGCACCGGCCGATAATATTTGACGCGACGCGAATTTGTTCCGCGTTCGAACATAAAGATTGATTCGTATCAAGACTTCTCTGTTGTTAACCTGTGCGGTTCTCCTAATATAGTATAGTAGCTACAATAAATTAATATAGTCTATAAAATAATTGTTCGCTTGATCAAAAAACTTGAAAATCCACAATAGTTTTTTATGAATTAAAATTGAAAATTTTTTAAATTCATCAAAATCGTGAGTTAGTAAATTATTTTTCTAGAATTCATAAACTTTTTCTTTTCTTAGCTAACGTTAAAACATTCAATAGATGATTCCCCATACAATTAAAAAATATACTGACTCGTAGACTAAATCAGGATGTATTAGAAAATAATTTCAGTTTCTTGCGTGGGATGGGAGGAGCTAATGACCATCTAACACCTTTAAACTTCAAGTATAGGTAAATTATTATAAGTCATTTTTATTTATTAATCTAAAACCCGGAATAAATAATTATTAATTACTTATTAGGTATCTATAATATTAATTATAGACTAAGATAGTATTTATTAGGAAAATATTCTGCTGTTGTTTTTTCCCAAAACCGAAATACTGAAGAACAGTCAACAGGGGATTAGAGGAATGCTTATTGGATATTTGGATGTATTAGATTTATCCTCTTGTCGAAATATAACTGACGACGTTTTTGGTACAACTGAACTCTTGAATGTTTTCAATTCAGTAGGCACAGATAGAATGTTGTAATAACAGTCCAATGACGTTCAACTCATTTTTTGTCTGTGTATAAAGTACTCGTCAGTCGTCATAGACGTCGTTATAATACCTACTTTAAATTATAGTTAATTTATATATTACGAGTTTACGACTTGCATGTTGCTGCAGGTATATAATAACAATAACAATATAAGCGCGTCTTTGATTTTAACTTTTAAGCAAACGGTTTACTAAAAATCATTTTGATGATAATTTTATGTTAAAAATGTTTGCTCCTATCGCTAACAGACTTTTTCGACATTTAGTGTTTCTGGAACCTTTAATAAGTAGTTAATGTTCGTTTTGTCGATGAACAAAGAACAAACTTCAAATGGCCTTATCAAGTAATATCAGTAGGTACCTAAACAGTCTGCAGCCAACCGTAACTAACAACTGTGGTCACTGGTCTGTGAATCAAATAAGCTTCATAACTTCATAGCCAGCAGTGGCGTACCCAGGATTTTTCAATGGGGGGGAGGGCTGAAAAAATAAAATAATAAATATTTAATACTACGCAAAATGTTTCATCAAGACCGTTTTTAGAAATATCATAGTTTGTACTTAGCCTTTATCACATAAGATTTATAAAATAACAGGACAAATGCGGGGGGCTGAATCCCTCTTAGCCCCCCCCCCCCTGGGTACGCCACTGATAGCCAGTATAAATCAAACATTTTAATGGTAATAACAATAATGTTATTGATGAGTCGTGTTATAGGTTATTGATATCATTATTTAGTGTGTGTGATTTCCCCAAACGCTTTATGTTGGTAGGTACCTAATTAAAGATAAACTATGGCCAAGATTCTTTGAAATCCGTCAAGTCCCAAAAAGTTAAAGAAAAATGCACCCAGTAGGTACCGAAAGCCTGATTATAATTCTGAAAACATATTTTAATTCCTTATTCTCTTTATTTTTAGGTTTTGTAGGAAATGGATTTTTGATTTTTCGTATTGTTTAATTACTAATTAGTTATAGGCGCGTAGCTAGGATTACACAATTATAGGGTGGCCATTGTATTTATATAGATATTTATAAATAGGTACCTATAAAAAAAATAGTACGTATATTATTCCGCATTTCCGCATAATAATTATCGTGGTACCACTAACACTAACCAAGCAATGATGCCGTGATGGGAAATGCCAAATTAATGAAATAGGAATGTGGGTTCATAATATTATAATAAGATGTATTATGTCTTACGTTAACGATGAACAATTTCTATTCTGAATTATGGCAATCAGACCATGGTGTTCGAAAATTGAATTGCATCTGATGCGATAAATCAGGTACAAGTAGGTATTAGTTGTGTTCATATTTCACATATTTGTAATCGTCGTTAGGTGAGGAAATTAAAGATAATTATGTCATATTAACAAGTACAATGATAGAAAGTTTTGAATATGGTT
The DNA here is from genome assembly GCA_027563435.1 of Nasonovia ribisnigri. Classification (NCBI taxonomy): domain Eukaryota; kingdom Metazoa; phylum Arthropoda; class Insecta; order Hemiptera; family Aphididae; genus Nasonovia; species Nasonovia ribisnigri. Next base: position 538,967 of record JANEHU010005080.1, on the reverse strand, counting down.
TAACTTTTTTTATTCAATTATTTGAGCCTTGAGTATTGATAATGGGATGGCTTGTAAATATTTTGGTTGGCCGGGCTATCCCAGGCCACCACTTAGCTACGTGCCTGATTAATTGGTATAGCCTATGGTGACTATCCTATACCAAATGAAATCTATTTTTTTTTCAAAATGTACTTTTACTGTATTTCACTTACTTTATATTCATAAAAAAATTTTTTTTTTTTGATTAATTTCCTACAAAACAGACAATAAGGGAACAAATTCGAATATTTTTTCAAAATTGAAATTAAAATTGGACTTCTGTAAGTATATATATTTTTTCGGTATTGGACTAAGTGCACAAAATACCGACCTTGATTTATACCTCTTATTGATTACATATTTACACCGACTAGGTACTTTGTACAAGCAGTGGCGTACACAGAGGGGGGAGAGGGGCTAACGTGCTAAAGCCCCCTATCGCTTTTATTAGTATTACTTAAAAAAAAATATTTATCAAATTTCAACTGTCTTCAACTATAGTAAGCAAGACGTAAATTAATGTACATATTGCCAGAATGAATTTATTTTTGCAAAAACATTGTATTTGCATACCAATTTTCCTAAATACATCAGTAATTTTTTGTTAAAGTATGAACTACTTGAAAGAATTTGTATTGAATTTTCAAGCCTTATTTTAGCTATTTACAAATTTAACAGTTTATACATTTTAATCTTCAAATTATTTATTGTGGTTTTGTCAAAATTTGAACTACAAATGCTTATAAAAATAATTGTGACTATGTATCGTTAATATTTTTAGACAGCTAAAATAAAACCTTGTATTACATTTTTAAGCTTTTTGACCGAACAAATAACTTTTTATTGAGATTTTTAGAAAAAAACTTAAATTAATCAAATATAATTCAACATTTGTTTTTTAAGATACCTAAAAGGTTTAGAGAATAGTTTTAACATCTTCTATAGAATAGGAGACACCTCAAAATTTTTTTTTATATATTTATGTGGATTTCTTACATGCTCTAATGCTATATAAAGCATACCTAATGTATAAGTCTATGAACTACAACCATAATATTACATGAATACTTTTTAACATACCGTTGCTATTTTGCCACAGATGAAGCCAAGTAATTCAGTTAGTAATAAAATAAAAGTCACAAACTAACAGTACAAAGGAATTGAAACCAGTTTATAAAAAATGAATTTATTCGTTTAATATCACTTTGCGGTCTAAAGATATAATATAATGTCAGGCTTAACAACACTGTTAAAACAATTAAATCAAATATATCATAATTATTCTGAAAACTTTATGAACTATTGAAAATTAAATAATAACAATAATAAAAATAATAAAAATAACAATGAACATAATATTAATAAAATATTGCAATGATAAATAACCGATAATTAATATATCATATAGATGTATACAATAATATTAAATTATAAGTTAAATCAGTGTTTGTCTTATTTTATGTAATCAAGTAAATTTGTAATGGTTAGTTTTACAATAAACAAAAAAACTTTTTTTAAACGTTTGACAAATAACTGAAATACTATATAATATATTATGTATCTTTTATAAAATATTAAAACGATTAAAAAATGATCATACGAAATGTGTCATAAATCTCAGTCGTTTTTAATAATGTAAATGAATCTGTTGCAAATTAAGTTAGTAGAAAACAAAATAATAATAATAATAATAATAATAATAATAATAAAAATTATATAAACAAACAAAGACAAGTGAAAAACAATGGAGTGTGGTGGGAGGGACACTTATTTTTGAAAGCAACTTAATAGGTATTTATAAAAAGTGCTTTAATAAATGTTAACATTAATTGTATCACTATAAAATAAAATATATATAAAATACAAAATAATAATAATAATAATAATAATAATAATAATAATATTACAAGTATTGTAATTAAATTGTTTTGATACAATCGAAACAAAACAAATCAAATACAATAAATCTATTCAATAACATATGTGTACGTATGTTATTGGTGTAAAATGGAAATTGAGCAAACGTGTAGAAAAAAACAAAAATAAACCCGAAACCCACCATCTCCAGACAACATTTTTGTCTTTAATACAAATATATATAGAATATTTTAATAAATTATAATAATAAAGTAGTACACAAATGTCCAAGAAATAGTTGTCATAACCAAGATAATTATTGATTTACGTATTAAAAAATGAAACAAGAATATAAAAAAAAACAGATGATCAAAACTGTTTTATGTTGGAATTTAATTTTCCACATTACCATTGAAGAATATGTGTTATATTCATGTGTTTCAAAACCAAATAAAATTCATAATTTAAAACATTTTGAATATGTTGAGATTTTAATAAAGTACCCACATGTATGGTGATATGACAACTATTTTTATACACTATACATAATTAAAATTAAACGTGTTTATATAAAATATGATAAATAAAAACCACCTTGGTAAGTAATAATAATAATAAAAATTTTGAAGAAAAAAAACAAAACTTAAACATGGTAAACAGTGAATACAGTATAATATAATATTAACAGTTTCATAATGGACAATTGATCCTACTTAAATATTGTTAAAATTATTATTTCATCTACCGCATTAAAGACTGAAATATTAAGAAGCTAAATATCACGTTTCTTTCAAGGTTAAAATATCATGTTATTGATGATTAAATAAAACATGTCAAAATCAAAACTATTAGTACCCGTCAAATATCATTTTTTCTATACACAATTTTTGGAATTAACAAATTCAACAAACAAGTCCAAAAGTAATAATGTTAATTAAATAAAACTTTAAAATCTGAACAATATTGTAGAATTTAAAAAATTAAACAAGTTTAAGACAAATGTAATAAAATATCAAGTATTTTTTTTGTTAACGGACTAAAAATCCACCCTGTATAATATTATGTAATAACAATAAGATAAATCGATGAAGTATTTATTATTATTTTTGGAAAAGCTTTCTGTATTGTTAAAAAAAAATGTCTCAATTTGGTAAATAATGTCAATGATTGTTAATACACAATAACTGTTTTTATTAAATATTTTTTTTACTTAATTTATTATTTTACAGCCTTTGTTTGACTTTTGGTCCGAATAGGCTACACCGTAGATAACAAAATAAACAAAAACGAGTTAAAATTATACATAATCATATGTATTGTGGCCCACTGGGTTAACCAATTTTTCTTTTAACTAACATGGGAAAATAGGAAATCATGGTAGGCCACTCTGTATACATAATATAATAATAAAAAAAAATATTAGCATGTCAAGACCACCAGCCAATAGAATAAAACTAAATACAACATAACACGGCCATCATTTGAAACTATTAAGGGAACAATATTGATAGTTAAACTGATTCTTTTATTATTTCTTTTTTTTTAGAATGCCAATCAGCTGGCAGTCAATATTGATATGTTAAGTTTTATGTATTTATAAAACGTTCTATGATGTAACATAGTTTATAATGCTGCCAAGCCAATAGTTAACATTTATGTTGGCTGTCTATAACACACAAAATCAAGATGAAAAAAAAAACCCAATACTTAACCATATCACATCCAAACAAAATTATCAGTCACAGTATTCCCATGTGTTGCCATATGCTGATTGAGTAAATTACTATCGAAGAATGCTTGGCCGCAAGATACACATTCATATGGGGCAGGCACCATACGCTCTTCACTGTGCAAATTTTTTTCATGCCTCTCAAGATGAGCTTGCCTGGAAAATATTTTCCCGCACGTATGACATTCCCATTTATCTTCAATAGAATTTCCGTTTTCATCACCAGATTTGTGTACTCGTCTCCTGGTCAACACTGGTTCTACTTTGTGTATACGCTTCAGATGGCGTAACAAATGACTACGGCGAGAGAAGGTCTTTTTGCATATAGTACAAAGCGTACTTGGTTTTGGTCTTGCTTGTTCGGGTTGTTGTTCGTTGAGTTCAAGCACACTCACAGGAGGGAGTACTTCAGATTCACCTTCAGAATCAGATAAATTTTCTGTTTTGATATCTACTGAGGTTTCTTCGGGCCTTATTTCTGAAAGAGTCACTTCAGGAAGTATTTCTGTCGAAGATGATGGAATAATACCGTTGTGGATATCCAAATGTTTGCGCAGATGTTCATAGCGGGTGAAACATTTTCCACACTGCCAACACACAAATGGTTTTTCTTCTAATTGATTATCCAAAATTAATGCATGTTCGTGGGCTCGTTTTCTATGTCTGAACAGATGTTCCTTACGCACAAACCTCTGTTTGCAAATATCACAACAGAAGGGTCTAGGCATGTCAGACGAATTAGAACAACTTGGTATGCACAAAAGATGTCTGGCTAAATGTTCTTTGCGTATAAAACGTTTACCACACCGTTCGCAAGGAAATGGTCTAACAGTGCTATGTGACAACATGTGGCGCATCAAATGTTCTTTACGATTGAAGCCACTTGTGCAAATTCGACATACATATGGCTTCACGTCTTCATGAGTCATTTGATGACGTTTCCATGAGCTACGGCGGGGGAAAGATTTCCCACAGGTAGGACAAATGAATAGGCGTTGTTGGATGTCAACTTCAACTGGTGGCTGAGGTTCTTCTTCATCACGACAAACGCCCTGATCAAACTCGTAACATTCACCACACAACGAACAAGGAAATGCGCCTTTGTTGATAATATAACGCCTATGAGTCACTAATGTTGTACACGACTCTCCTAAAACAAACATAAAATAAAAATATATTACAAACCAATAACTTGTATTACTAAACTAAAGTTATACTAAATATAAATCTCTTTTTACCTCGGGAAAATAGTATTTTTTCTAATAGAGTTGATAAATTTGTTTTTAATAATATTTTTAACTCAATTATTAAAATACTTGTATTTTGGAGATATTAACTATTTAAATAAGTTTTATTTAAGTTTGTAATAAATAAACAGGAACAATAAAGTATGTATAGTAGATATTAGTGCAATAGAATAAATATACTTTAAGTCCAAACTGTCTATATAGATATATTATACTTGGTAAAGTTTTAATTACAAAAATATTATGGTAGGCAGTCAAGTAAGCAATAAGTATAAAATGATTTTTGGTAATTTATAATTTTATTTTACCAGATTTTAGCTTTTCGATTGTTTTTTCAAATACATCCCACATGGATGGTAAAACTTCTCTTCGGATGCGTAAATTGTCAACAATGTCTTTATCTGCATTACTCGAATCTATTGGTAACTTTTTGGAATTGTTGTACTCTATTAAATAGTCACCCAAAACACCTGTTGGTCCATTTTTACTGAAAAGGTATACAATAATATTAATAAAAATTAATAACAGGCTAAATTTAATAATCAATATTGAATTTATAAAAATTAAAAATACTCACACTGGTTCTAAATTGAAAGTCTCTTCTTTCATCAGTACATAATCTTCAGGCGATGGTTCCCCAAGGAATGATTTTTTAGGTGCACCAGTCTTGCTTTTATCTTTGCCTAACCATTGATATAGTAAATATTATAACATAATAATCAAACATAATATTCATAAGCTAATAAGGTTGAACAATATATTAACGTGAAGCTGTAAATACATTTTACATTTTGCTTTAAAAATAAAAACACAATGTGTATAATGTATATTTTAATCCATGCAAAGCATACAAACACATATTATAGTAATATGTTTTCAAAAGTTTAAGATTGAAAGTTTAGAAGAAGTAGGATTTAGTTTTCAAAAAAATGAAAATTAGTGACTACTATAACATTTATTACAGTAATTAATTTTATTTCATGGTAACCCCCCACTGATAACAGCTAATTTTTCGGTGTTCAAGGCCACAATTACTTGATTTTGCTAACATACTCGCAACATTTTTTCTTTTAGGCTGCAATGAATTTTTGTTCTATTTTTATAATTATAATTAGTTTTTCATATTAATAATTTGTTATGTTTTCTTATGTAGTTATGTATCTTTTTTTAAACCCTTTGTTAAAAAATTTAAATATTTGAGCATGGTTTGTGCTTAAAAAAAATGTTTTTTCTTCTTTTAAGAGTGTATTATATTTCATACAAGGCAATTTAGGTTTTTATTAGAGTATAATATTAGCATCATATTTTTATACAGAAATCTGGTTCCTAGTATCAGTACCAACTACCCAAGCTACCCGACAATATTTTTTAAACGTGTACATTTCTGTCTGCATACTTGTATAACTTTGTCCATCATCTTCATCAGTTATGTCAATTACTAAATTGTTCGCTGATTCGTCACCATCATCATTCTATAAAAGTAACAATTAAAAAAAAATATAAATATTATATTCAAGAAAAAAAAATTATATTTATGACCTATGGGTAATATAAAACAATTGTATTATTATATAGTGGAATCTTATTTAAAAAAAATAACACTTGTTTTAAATTTTTGTGGATAAAAATGATAAGAATTAATTTATCAAACCCTACATTTTAAAATTTTAGTATTTTGATGAATATCAAAATAACCTGTTATTTACAAAATTAAGTTGGCTATTTTCCAGGAAGTTAAGTTTTTTGTCAGACCCATTCACAACATATATGAATACATTCATGTTAAACTTGGTACTTATCCATTATCCCAACTACCACGAGTCTCAATTTCGTTATCCTGACTAACAGCCGATGCCGCGACTACCGAAACTACTCAATTCGTTATCTCGACTACCTGCAGCGAGCGAGTGGCTACACAGGCATAACTGTACATACTTAACAATCTAGGAAGTAAATCTTTCTTTGGAAAAATTTAACTTCCAAGATCGTAAATTATTTACAGTTATGCCTGCTTGGCAACTCGCACACCATACTGCGCTCGGCCAAAAAAAAACGAAAATGACTTGCTATGCAACACCACCTCAAATTTGTCACAGTATAACCATGCTGTTACGGAGAACTATAAAGTCAGGCTGGTAGTCAAGATAACAAATTTGAGTAGTCTTTGTAGTCGCGTCATCGGCTGTTAGTTGAGGTAAGGAAAAGTTCCAATAATTTTTTAAGATTTTTGAGTTATCTTAAAAGTCAGACATCTACAACATAAATTATAGAGAATAGATTTTCAGGGTTTGACATAAGTATCAGTATATTTTATTATTATTTGACTATATTACAATATTTGTCTATAAAAATTCAATTTTTTTTTTTTTTATTTAAATAGATGTTAAATTGTTTTGGGAAAATATTTAAACAAATCAATATGTCATAGGTAATCTCATTATTTTTAAACATAAAAATAATATATTAATATGTCGCGTGAATGCGTTTTGTTAGTGTTGTGCGTGGTACAGAGAGAGGAAACGAACACATGGGTACCTACTCATAAAACATAAAAAATGATCAGTTTTACTTAAACTATTATTTTTTTAAAAAGAGGTTACACCATGAAGTATTTGTTACAATTTCAAGATAATACAATAAAATTTTCCAAAAAAAATGTGGAAGTAGCCTACTATAAATTCACCCTACCTAGTTGTATCTATGAAAAACAAAAGTATTTATTTTTAATTGAATATTAGAATTTTTATTAGCTTATAAGCAGCCTGTAATAGTCAATTGAAGGTTACCTAAATAATAATTAGTAATTGCTAATCAAATACGTTTTTTAATTATCATAACTGACATGATTTATCCAAATCAAAAAATATATTAAGTTTAATCAAAGGACAAAATATGATACAAAATGGCTTGTGCCTAGTTATGTCAGTACATAAATATAATTATAAAAAATAATGATTGTGATTGTGTCAAACAGTGATCAATTATTTTGTAATACAAAAACAATCCACAAATATGTTTATAATATTATTTTGAGTGTGTAGTATGTGTATACAAAAGGTTATCACACATTTATTTACTATTTCAATCTGGTTGGATACTAAATACAGAACCATTAAGTCCAGTTTTATAATTAATATACATATCCTATATTTACATATTATAATTATGTAGCCGTGTAGGTAGGTACTGGCTTTTGATAACCAAATGAAAAATAATGACTTATGATATGATATGATGGTATAATCAGTAATCACTAAATTCCAATTTCCATGTATTGACTAATGAAGGCAGCAATTAAAAAACATAAAATAGTACTGGTTATCATACTAATTTTGAGTTTATCATAAATAGTTTATTATGAATAAAACAATAAATCAACATGATAAGTAAACTTGACTTCATCCACGCGGTATGATTATGTAACAATAAAATAAATATGTCATGAGGCCATGTGGTGATAATCAAAATCTAGAGAGCAAGCATAATATACATATAATATATCGTCAAATACAGTTTTTTTTTAAATTTACTTTAATAGTTCTAGTATGTGCATTCCTTTTCCATTTTCTGTCATAAAGGTTTTTAAGAAAAAAAACAATATGATAGCAGTTAATGTTGCAGGATAATGGTTGTATAAGTGGAAAAATCTTAAATTAAACGTTAAACACTAGTAAATAAAATAAAATTATAAAAATGTTTATCCCAATGCATAGCTTAACGGTAATAACAATTATCATATTTCTAGGAATATGTGGATAAATACTGATCCGATAAGCTAGGTTAGTATAATATATAATATAAAATGTATTAAATACATTTTGGTAAGAAAATTTTTTGAATATATTATAACAACAATGCAATAAGTTGTTGTTTAATAAATTTATAATAGGTAATTTGGTAAAATGTACAGTACTAATTAATAATTATATGATTAATTTAACTTATAATTATAACATAAGTTCTAGCCTTTAGGTATAGGTAGGAACATAATAATAACTAGTACCTAGGTTAGGTATACATTTACATTCAATTTAATTAAGTAGTAATAAATGTATAATATGAATTTAATATACTTTATCATCTCCATCAGAAAGTTGTTTCAGGTGCAAGTTGTTATTTTTTGAGCACATCTCATAAAATTGTTCCCACTCGTTTAACAATGTCAAGCACTCAGAGCATACTATTTTGGACAAACCATCATCCTCTGAAACCTAAAAAACAAGACATTTTCAATTATTTCACCTAATACCAAATTACATAAAATAAGATGTAATTTTTATTTTCAATATATACATTGGGTACCTAGTTAGGTAAACAGTATTTATTTTTAGACCTACATTTTCTTACTCACGAGCACAGTTTTTATCTGGAACTGATTGTAGCACCCACTTACTTAATCTGTGCACCTATGTATATTGTATACATATATTTTATTTAATGCACATAAAAATATATTATTAATCTCCCTACTTAATTAAGAAAATTATTGACAAATCAGAATAGACTCCAGAGTAGACCTTATATTACCTATTTTACCTACCTAATTGAATAAGATAACAATTAAAAATGCATTGAATTATTGAACAACTATTAACGATTCAACCATCTTTATATCTTTATTATATTATCAATTATACTTTCAAATGCCAAGATTATTTGTATTATTATTAGGTATTCACAATGTACTACAGAATAAATTACTACAACCAGGGTACCAGGGAAATACATCGTTTGGAGAATTTAAAATAGGTTAAAATCAAAATAATAGGTAGGTATGTACACTTGTTAAAACCAAACAAATAATAACTTTTATATTATAATGTTTAAAAATCCAATGAATATATTATACCTAATAATGGAATCGGCAATAGCAGCCAGTACTTACAAATTTTGTGAGGCAAATTTATTTCAATAAACAAAGACTGGATTATCAGAAGAGTAGGTACCTACCAAGAATAAGCAAACATGAACAAGATAAAATTAATAAAAATACCAAGAATTTCATATTATGCAAGTGGAATGAACTATAAAAATTGAATTACATAATAGGTGCCATTATATTATTATACGTATGGGTAACACTAAACCGCACTTAAATGATGAACTTGTGATTCAAAGCAGGATATAATTATTACATTGCAAAATTTAAATATACCATACGGGTGATAGTAATTAACGCTGAACATAATACGGTCGACAGACAATTTAGCATTGGACAAGGTTCAAACAGAGCAAAGGCAATAACCAGTGAAACTGCCTGTCATGGATCTCTTGTGTAACTTAAATCGTCAAGATTTCAAATGTGTATTAGGGACACCATATATTATGACGTATTTGGACGGTAAGCTACCAAGTCAAAGGCCAACAGAAAACTCTATCCGACCGTCGAGAAAACTGCGAGGGAAAAAGGTCGCCGAGCACGTCGGATCGGAAAAATGCCGCCGGGTCGCGCGCCAACACGTCGGCCGCGCAGCAGCTGTTCGATCGCAAATGTCGTCGTTATCAGGCGTGACGCAATCACCATTGATAGCGGACCAATATTGTTATTTCAAAAGGTCGGTGTCGGCGGCGGCGGCGGGTGGGGAGCATTATAATAATTATTATTATTGTTACACACACGCGTTCGTTTGTGAGCGGCAAAGGCCGAGTGTGCCGCGTCGGAGCAAACGAAACGACGGAAAAATATAGACAGGTAAGGTATAGAAAATTCGGGCGGCAGAATTGGCGGTGAGTAGTGACGTCTTGTGATATTAATAATAATAATAATATTATATATATTACGATACGGTGCCACTGAGTTGTGTACACACGCGGTCGCTCACCTGTATCCGCAGGTGCTTGACAATGGTGTCGCGCAATCCGCCGCCGGGGCGTGTCCCGCCGAAGCCATCTCCGTCCTCGGCGGCCGTGACGATCGGATGCCGTTGATCGTCGGCCACCGAAGGCCTGCAGCACAACCTGCAGCTGGCCGCTTCGTCTTCCTCGTCGTGCGCCATCATCGGTGTGCGGCGGCTGCCGTTGCCGTCGTACGGGTGTAACGTCGGACGAGACGTCGTCTACGTCGTGACTTGCGGTCGACGCCGCGCCGTGCGGTAAACGGGATTAATGATACGACGTGGAAACGACGCGATAACAACGAAAATCGGAAGCACCGCGCGATCGTCTTGTTGTAATATTATTTCGTGCGCCAACGGACGTCGTAGTCGGCGGCGTACGCGAAAAACGGACGACCGTGTGCTGCGGCGGCGGTAACGAGAGTTTCACGGATAATATTGCGGGCTGCGGCGCGGCCGGGGACGAGCGCAGCGGCGGCGGCGGCGGGCCACGTAGACTGCGGGTGTGTGTGTGTGTGTGAGCGCGCGCGTTTGTGTGCGTGCTAGTGGATTACGATAAAAAAAAAATCGTATAGAAAAAGAGTGTACGAAAAGAGAAAAAAAATGATGCGCTCCGGCGGCCCGCGGGCGACGACCGTGTACACTGCGCGGCGCATTAAAAATTGGTGGGGAGGCGAACGGGCGAACCGCCTCGTCGGCGCGGCGCGGGCACCCGAAACGGTTCGGCGTCAGCGGCAGCGGGCAGCGTGCGGCGTCGGCGGGCGGCAGTGGAAGCGCTCAAGCCCCTACCCAAAAAATTTCCCCGAGAAGAACAATAATAAATTGATATATCGGTGGCGGGCGCCGCGAACGGGTCGTGTGCGTGTGCGAGAGCGCGCGCGCTTGGGGGGGGGGGCCCGTCTGCTGCGGTGGTCGCCGGTCGGTTCGCCTGCGAGAGAGGTCGTTCGGCGTTCCGCTCGCCGGGCGGCGTATCGGTGCTGCGATGGAAGGGGCATTCGGCTCGACCGGTAGGGGGGGTTGGTGAGGGGCCGGCGAGGGGGGCCAGCCGGTGCGGGGAGGTGACGGCGAAAAAAACCGTATAAAAATATATATATATTATTATTATTATTATTATAAAAACGTACGCGAGCGCTCCGCCACACGAAAATAAAACCCGTCGGCGCGCGGGGCTGTTGTAATTTGTAACACACTGTACCTATAATGCGCGTTGTCGGGCTTCTATTTTTGTGTTTTCCGTCCAGTGGTTCGGCCGACGCCGCAGCCGCCATAATATCAATATCACCACCATCATTATAAATATTTATGATATTAATATTATTATCGTGCATTCAACCATGATATTATTAATACTATTATTAATATTTTTATGGTTATAATAATATTATTATTATTGTTCTATAATAAATATAAGTGTTTTATACATAAAAACTGATTGATTATGGGGGGGGGGGTCAAGGGTTTTTGTCGTTAACGCGTCCGTTGTTATAAAATCAACTAGATACTAGCATTGGTTATAGAATAGACTATATTATTCTATAATCAATGGTACTAGTGTACCACCTATACATACAAATATACAATGTACCGCAATATAGTCGGTCGGCGGACTCGGTTCGCGAAATGAAAAAAATTAATAGAAATTCCCGGGGCCGAGGACGACAACAACGACGAGGGCGCCCGACCGTAGAACTCGCGTACATATAATAATAATACGCCTTATGCCTATACACGGCGGCGACTGTATACCGGCGTTCCCCCTGCCCCTCTCTGTCCATACTCTAGCGGCTTATAGTTTGTATAATGTTTTTATCCGAATAAGTGTGACGCGCGCGCGCCTGAGGGGGGAACTGCCGCCGCCGACGATAGAGACTAGAGAGTTGTTGACCGTCGTCGTCGTCGTCGCGCCGTTTTGACACGGCACAAAAATATTAAGCGTTGTAAAATGGTAAAAAAATAAAAAGAACCCGACCACCGGTGCCCTCCTTCTCCTCCTGACTGCTGCAACAGCTATACCTATCGCCATCGCATTAACGTGGACGGCAAGAGTATACAGCTAGTGAAACCTGACTTAACGGTCACTCAACGGATAAAGTCCCTGCAAAAAAATTCAAATATATATTTAGCACCATCTCTATTGCGGACACGGAAAGCCATTTTTCTCCCGATACCTTAATTATAAGGACAATAATCTTAGTTCAAACTCTGCAAATACAATCGCACACGTATGTATGTAGGTATATATTATTGTTATTATAGTAGTTATTATTCTATGGAACAGCGTCGTCGGCATAGACTTGCTTACTTTCTATACAAATCTACAGTGCGCGACTTCACGTCAAGGCATGGATTACGAGTGATACATTACCTGCATTTCCGTCCTTTATCGCCGATAAAGATAAAGTTAATCGCGTATATTTATAATAATGTAGAATTCTGATATTATATTAAATTAATCATAATATATGTTTGACCTATGTGTGCGTATCAACTACCATTAATACGTAATAACATAATATGTACTTATTATATTTATTCTCAGGTATTTTCATAAAAATACAATATTTTCATGAAAGAGTTATGTAGGTACCTACAATGTGAGTTTGACTAAAAAAATACTAAAGCCTGTCTATAAGGGACACGTCTTCTGAAGAGCGGTGGTAGCTTGGCGAGTGAAATTATTTTTACCTGTGTGAGCGACATAAAATTTCTCACTATTATGCGTATGTGCTTTTATTTTATTATTATCATGTTTTTAATATGTATTATGACCTATTATGGGCACTATACTGTATACATTATAATATAAATAAACTTATTTACCTATAAATCTATACTTTTTCGCCCGTACGATATATTTAGTGGAATATATACTCACCTAAGCGGTATATTATGTATAAATTCGTTCGAACAGATCACATTTTGGATCGATTCACCAAAACAGTTTACGACCCTTTTGATGATCCCGTGACTGTCCATTGTATTATTTTATAGATTTCACTGTATCGTTATTTAGTTTTCATCACGGTGCGTCGGCTGACAGTTAGAGAGACCATGACTCCAGCCCCATTTACCGTACCTATAATAACACTATATATATTTTATTAAATACTATAATTTTCGGTAGTTTTTTGGTCTTTATGCCCTTATAGTCTTAACTATTTAGATTTATTAAATAATAGTTAGGTATAAATAGTACAACTGATAAAGTAATAACGTAATAATATATTATATGTACTACTCGATCTCCAACTTATTATTATTGTCTTAAATTGTGATTGTTATCAAATTTTTCCTGGTAGGTAATTGTTTAAAACGATAGATTTTTTAAAAATCTTAAGATTTGTTTGATCAATTAAATATTGAAATTCAGGTACCAAGGATAGTCAACTCGTCGTTCTAATATTATGTCATTATGTTAATACTAACACTCAACAGAAATAAATGCCTGAAATATATTATAGGTTTTCTGTTTATTATTTTTATAGGTATTATAGGTACTTCAAATTTTTAATATCTAACAGAAATGGAGTATAGATATATTTAACAAAAACAGTAATATATTCAATTTTAAAGGCATCATAGTATGATAATTTTGGACCGGGATGTTTAATTGGACTGCAACAAAACTGTCTGTAGTGTATCGAGTTAACGGGCCGGGTCGTTGGTTTATACATAATTTTACCTATTTGAAAACAGACTATAAGTAGATAAAGTAGATCACAAACTTAAATTTTGGACGAGTGTCAGTCCGAAAAAATTCCATCATGTGGTTAGCTTGGCGATCCAGGCTCGCAGACCAAACCCGATAATGTACGTTTTTACCTTTACTGACTAATGAAATTATCATGGTGACGTTCGCGATTGTACCGTATATGGTATATACAATGTGGACTGCGGTCACCGAATTTGTACCGTATTCTTCATATGGTTTATATGGTTTATACGTTACTCAATTGTATAAGTAGCTACCTATATGTACTAAGTATGGATTTTGTTTTTTAAATAAGTATACCTATTTTCTTAAATGTCATAATCAAACATTCTTTCAAAATGTGTATGATAAAATATTAAATCACGCCACCACCTGTACCTACGATAGTTGTGACACTGATTTCAATGCACCCGAAGCTCAATCATCGTTTTGCGAGAGTCGAATGTGATATTATTATTATCATCGTTTGAACATCGCGGGGTCACAAAAACTTTTGGGTTTCGATTTTTATTCAAATGACGCTACAGTAAATTAATTCAACTATTCAAGTCCCGTCGTGCTTGTAAATTGTATTCCTGTAAACTCATTACCATTGATGATGATGATAATAATAATAATAAAAAAATAATACAGTAGAAGGTGATGGTACCTATATGAATGAGGAGAAGGTGTTATGATGGCATGCGTTTAATGTGTTCGCCGTATACCTCTATAAGATTACATCTATCATAAATATTTATAATTATTATACATCCTATATATATGTATTATCCGAATAAGTGTGTGACAACCTTTACGCGTTCATTTTCCAGTACGATATAGGAACTCTAAATGCGTCCTATCTGCTAATTAATTGGGAATATAATATAGGTTAGGTACTTACCGACCGGTTGTTAATTATACAGTATATCATACAGTTTATGCAGTAACACCTAGGTATAACTTATATAATATATATTTATAATTTATTAACAAGTATTACTTTCAGAGTTCTGACATCATACTCGCTGGAATAGCCACATAGAGGTTGTTGCATATAAGGGTTGTTCGCAACGGAACGGTATCGAAATTTTTCAATCGGAACCAAAACCAATATTTATTTATTTTTTGTTTTTATTGATCTTAAGCCCGGTAACTCTGGCAATTAGCAGTTTATAGGGAGGGGTACGGTTGAATTAGATTTAGAACACGTGTGTGTATGTGTGGTTAGGTTAGGTTAGATAGAATCTAGAAATAGATGGTCACCCATCCGGAAACTAGTGACAGCGGCTGGAGCTTGCACTCAAAACACGTTTTGTGACTGAACGCAACCACCTCGTCACACTAAGCTACAAACCAATATTTTATTCGCACATTATCGGAACAATTCGTAATCACCTACATCTCCACCAAAATTAAAATTTTTGGTTGGACATTTAAACTTTTAGTTGGTTCTTATTACATTGTGTTGTATTGAATTGTGTATCTATTTAAGAGTGTTATAACGTATTAATAATTTTATCTTAAAATTCAAATACAAGAGCATGAGAAAAATTATATTACGTACTGCACAGTCAGAACAAAACAAATATTTTGGTGGGGGATATGCCTCTGAGTTAACCCCACCCCAATAGCCTACGTAATCATATTTATCGGTAACAGCATATATATAATGTAATATAATAATATACTGTTGGGTCTTGGTTATTGCTGCAGTATTATTTTATGCACTTATGTTGTTGTATAAATCCGTATTTTACTCAAAACTACATAATACACCTAATACCTATTTTATAAATTTAAAAACCACAGTAGATAGGTAGGTTTTTTTCTTTTAAATTGCATAGTTGTTCGTGGACTATTATACTCGTGTCGGACATTACGTCATGTTATATAATATTATTCTTTATAAAATGCATGTAAAATTGTAAAATATAAATTTGATTGTTGCGTGCGAAATTAATGGAATAATTCATCAAGTACCTATATGTAATTATTATTATTATTTTTTTTTTCGGCAAGATATTATAATATAAATAATATAATATATTATGTTTTATGTACCTAGGTATTGTATAGAGTCTAATGTTTTTATTGGCTCACAAACATTGTTTAACTCTGAGTATAAGAATATTTATATATTATAAATTATATTACACATCGTTACAACTATAAAGTGATACATAATATTATCTTATGCCAATTATATCGATGACGGTGTAATAATGTAAAGGGTTTCCAGGGGCCTCGGTAGTCTTCCATTTCATACTATGACCATTAAACATTCCTTAAAAAATAAATTAAAATAAATTTCAATAGGTATGTAGATTGTTGGTACCTACCAAGGTAACAAATACCAGCACGTTTTAAAATGTCTACAATTTCGTTGGTTCTCAGTACCTATATCGTATTATATTATATAATATAACTTATATAAGTTATACCTGAAATAACGTTATTTTATGTACAAATATACAAATATATTGTATACAGTTTACATATTATAATATATATAAATAGAGCTTTGCATGTACTGTCCTAACTCCTCATTGCAGTTGGAGTAAGTTATTAGAACTCGGATTGATGTAATTGCAACTTGTATAACAGTATAATATGTTCGATATTATAAATGTATGATATTATTACATTATTCAACAGGTGTGCATGAACCATGAATAACACTGCTGCAAAATTTGCTTTGCGTGATACGGAGGCTATAATATTGTTTTAACCATCTAAGCGTTATAGTAAGTTGTTACATATAATATTATAACAGTCATTAAGTCCAGTAGTACCAGTAGGAACATTGAATCGCAAAGTCGTTCGTCTAATCCTAATTTTTACTTTTAACAAAAATATTGTAATAAACAATTTATGATTTTACACACATATTATGATGATGACCACCATCTTTTGGCGTCAACTTACAAGTTTGTGCGTCCTAAGTTGTAAAGCTTCTTTTATGGTTTCGTTACGTCATCACCGCCGGTTTTCGAAAACTGAAATTATATTATGCAATTATATTTATTTATATATTAGTAATTTTATTGAGGTTCATACTTCATATTTTAATACAATATACACCTAGTTCTCGCAGCATATTATGTACAAATACAATAACAGTCTTGTAAACTACCGTTGGTATACATATCCACCACACGTGGGCACAGTTATTATAATTTATTAATGTAAGAAGTCTTACAAATCAATTATTGGAATGGAAAATTTAAATATGGAAGTTGCGCGGATAAAAGGGAATAATAAGCTAAAACACTCTAGTTTCGGAAAACTAAAATAAAACCGTTTAACACATACATAATATAGTTGAAATATAGGTGTTTACTATTATTTTATTCGGGTTTTCAGAGTTTAGATGATAATTTAAACTTATTTATTAAAAAAAAAATTGTGAACATTTAAATTTTTTTGAAACTGTATGATATTCCTTTTACAGGCTAAGACATAATTTGACTTAATCCTTTTTGAATATGACTTAAAAAATTATAACGTTATAACTTATTATTCTTCTTGTTGTGTTAGTCTTCATATCCAGGTCTTGATCCATTCCCAGTAGGCAGCAATTTGTATTGCTTAGTCTGAAATTTCATGCGTCAAAAAGTCTTCCTTTCTTCGGACTACTATAACTTATTAATTATTATTATCAAACTAGGTTAATTTATATATGTTTATTTTGACTCATTGTATGATATATACGAATCACGATATGATTTTCTGATGAATGTGCATCCAAAAATACTTTGAATATTTCTTGTAATCCGTCAGAAAAAAATTCTGCATTTAAATAGGTAATACGACAGATTTTCCCATGGTTTTGTATGATTTTAAATTCATATATCCAAAATAATTTTAGTAATCTTATAAAATAATTTGTAAAAAAATCCATCAAGATCTTTTGTATACCTGTATAGTATAATATAGATGCCACTATAATTCGTTAGTCGTCATTGAGTAAGTAACAGTAGTAGGTTATACACATGTTAAACTTGAATTCAATCATAAATCATTGTATCCGATAAAAAATAATTATGAGTGAAGACAGTCTAAATTTTTGGTAGCCAAAGTTTCCAAACAATTATTTTAATAATTATATTAAAGACTATAAAGTTTTGACAAATGTTAATATATTTTTTTAATTCATCCCGATTATTTTGAAAAGTACTGAGAATTTTGAATTATCAAATCCCAAAAATACCAATTAAAAAAGTTTCTAGGGAGCTTTCTCTACCTTGAAGTTTTTTTTAACTGGAAAAATTGCCTTTTGACACACAAATAAATTACATATTATCAATGTTAAATCAATACATTCTTCGCTTCACTTAAAGTCTAAAACAAATAAATGGTATAATCTACACACATAATGCGAAAATATTACAATAATAATAATGTTTTATAAATTCCCTTATTTATGCCGGGTTGCGTAAACAACCACTCAACATTTCGTGAATCAACAGTGAGGTTATTGTATTTCTTAAACATGATTTAGTGGTATAATATTGGTTCATTAAATGAATCATTTTTTTATGTAACTCAACACAATATAATATACTATGAGCTAAACACATTGTCTTTCTGCATAAAGATTACATGTGTAATGTGTTACCCTTTTCCATTTTTCACGTTTAAATTTGGTATATTATAAATATTCTGTATACAATTATTATATACAGGAATTATTTTTATCTATAAAAGTATGTCGACTATAATTTATGTGTGTAATTATTAAACTACATTTTGATGAAATTCATGTTAAGCGTGATAATGTTCATGGATTTACAATTTTGCATATTCATTTTGTATTTATTATAAGATGTGACAGATGAATGAAAATGAGGCTGTGCGTGACCTGCTTTTTTCGTCAAAACCATGCTTTGCAGGAAAAATTCCTAATATGTTTAGTGATTCAACTTTGATAATTTTTTTTATTTTGTAAAGTGAAAGACTTCTTACAGAGTACTTACATAGATTTTCAAAATTATATTTCCAACCTACTAATATAAGAGTGGGTGTGTGGCCAATTTATACAAGTTTTAAATATTTTTTTACTTTTAGCAATAACGTAATCAAAAATCGATGTTAAACGTGTCCTATAGAAAGTCTTTCTAATTTGATAGTTTTTTATGCAATGCGAATTTCGATAAAAAAAATTACGATTTTCATTATTCTGCCTGAAATGGCAGTGCCAATGACATGTGCGTACCTGCAGTGCATGCATATATAGCCTTGCAGCCCAAGTCCAACTACACTCACACTGTTCAATTAGAAAGTAGAAAACCCATCATAGTAGAGATCAATCCGGCCCATGCAGAGTTTTTAAATAGTTATATACTTATTATATGACGCGGATTGAGAATGTATACCTAGTTGGTCTATTGTTAGACTATATTGACTATATTGACAATATATATATATTTAAATTTAGTTATGATAGTTAAAAACTGTTTATATAACAATTTTAATTATCAATTTACAAATCCTTTAATTTAATAGTATTATAATAATATTATGTATTGTTCATCGACCTATACGTCCGTCTATGAAGGTTACCCAAATAAACAACTGACTGCAAGAGAGTTTCTCAAACTGAATAGTGCTGAATATTGAATACTATATTAAAAATTATAAAATCAAGTATTTGTTTTAATGTTATTAAAAATGATTTACAGTACTTCGAACAACTTAAATATACTATGGTATATTTTAATCTCAATAAGTATCAAAGTATAAAATTATAATTATAACAAACAGTGTTTGTAACTTCTAAAATAAAAACAATATTTATATTTATCATTTAATCGTATACCTAATAATAGGTAAACACCATTATGGTCTAGGTACCTAGTACCTACCTATCATTTTTAATCAATGATATTTATATATCAGGTATTTCATCCAACCCCTATAAGCTATACTGCTATAGTGTACACGTATAAACTAATTAAAACTAGCATAGACTAGAATTACATTTTTTATATTCATGTTGGTTATAATATTCACTTTCGAGTAAATTCCAAATAATTTTATTCATAAATTCATTACACATATATAACTGCTGCAGTATATAATAATTTATATATATTATATGTATATATATATATAGATGTTAAGAAAAAAAATAGTTACATATTAAACTATAGGTACTTTAAGAATCGAGTGTAATTTTAACAAGAATTATTTAACGCTGTATTTTTTACTGCAGTTTATTAGTATTTATTATAATTACATGTTATATGGAGTGTAAGGTTTTTACTTTAATAAATAATTATTTTAATTGTACTATTATAGGTATCACTATGCATAATTAAATACAGATAAGCAAAAGTGAGTAATATTCAATTAATTATTAGTCTTATAATATTATAGTCACGTTAGTCGTTACAAGTATAGTTAACACTACACTTACTGTGTTCACTAACAGACGATTTATAGTTTAGTATATTATCGTCGATTGATAAAAATAATTCTATTATTCAACAAAAATATAATGGATATAGCTGTATAAATTATCCCGCCATGTCATGGCCTAAAATTGTGTGCAGTTGCCAGTTGCACATACTACGTATACCTATGTGGAATAGCAAATATGAAATGTGCAATAGCAAATAAAAAAGTATGCAGACTTTTATTCAGTTTTGTACACTACTATAGGTCTATTATTTTTAAATGTTTTATGTTAGGTAGTTATGTTCTGTTTTTCCATTTAATTTCATGTCTGGGAACAGTTTGTCAGTTGAAAAAATAGGTGATTTCAAAGAGTTTTGCAGTGTAGACATTTTATCGATTGAAGATCAGACATAGATACGAGATGGATGTAGGGACTAGGAATCACAAAACTTTTAGAGTCGATCGTGCTAAAATTATTTAATTTACATGAGCCTGTAGCATGTCTAAAGGTACACACCCACCTATACAATTTTTTTTCAGAGTGATGGCCTTTGAAGGTTTAAAAAAGTTGACTAAAATTGTCCTTATATCGGTCGAGTATTATGTTAATCTTATTTCCGGAAATAATTAGTTCAAAATATTTATAATTGGTAACTGTATTTTTTAGAAATGTTAAAGAATTTTTTCACTTTATTTTTTATTTTGTCATTAAATGCAAGATTAAACAATGAAATAAATATTTTTCACGTACCGTTAAAAGTTGGCCAACGTGCCACCTTTGGCACGCGTGCCATATATGTATATTCACCATCTCTGGAATCCACATATACTATAAAGAAGTAAAAATAGTAAATTCCCTTACAGTGATCTTTACTGCAAAATAATTGCATTTAAATATACAATATATAGGCATTTTTCAATAATTTAAATTGGTTTAAAATTGGAAATATAATCAACCGGAGATTTCTGAATTGAACCACAAGTACGTACCGCAGTTTTATAGTGGATCAATAATACAAATGCAAACAGCAGTAAACTGAAATCTACGGCTGATATAAAAACACATGTGTTCAATTTTTATATCAACCCCAAAAATAGTAGTGTTAAATGTGAACACGGTGGTAAGTTAACGATTTCATGCAATGGTGTAATGGGTTCCCCACAAGGATTCAGTCGTAACGCTTTTTTTGTAATTTTATTTTTCTCGATTTCCTCGAAAACTGTTGCGAAATAATTTTCAATCCCGACGAACTGCGGAGAACCCACGTGCAACTGTGTCTAATCGATACGGAAAACTTTTGTGACGCTTTCGCTATGTATAGGTATAGTGCGGTATACACCCCAAAAAGTGTTTCCCGAAAAAGAAACCCACAGCATCATTTTAAAATCAATAAAAATACAGTCTGTTTATACCCACGACTGCCACCCGGAATCTGAAACGCTCGATGGTGGGAATATAATATAGGTTTGTTTCAAATCGCAGTCGTCTGCTTTATACGCGTATAATATCATATAAATACCTGCAATCTACATATTATTAATTAACGTCCTCTGGATAGTGTATTTGAGAGTTCAGGATAAAACAAAGCAGTGCATGATGACGGAAAATATTATTATAGTGAGTAGTTGTTTAGATACCGTATGTATTAAAAAAAAGAAGCTCATTATTTTGTTTCATCAAAAAAAGTAACCAAAATGCTAAAAGGCTAAAACCAATGATTCAGGTTCAAAATTTCATATGTAAGAAATGTAATAACTAATAATATTATTATATTGATATCCAAAATTGTTTCAAAGTTGTATTAGGTATTTTTAGTAGTAAGTTCTTTAGTAAAACCTCACAAATTTCTCAGTTATTGGTACCTATATACTGAGTATTGGATATAGTCAATAAATAAACACATTTTATAAATGGTCTGATTGGTCTTCACGTGACATAAAGATAAATTGCAGATGTTATAAATTTCAAAGTTAAATTGATTTATATTACATTGCACTATGTTTATATTTTAATGAAGTAAATTTGTTTAGTCATAATACGAGAAATAGATCAAATAAGCCTTAAAAAAAATAAAAAATTCTGTAAAAATGTCAAAAATTCCTCAAAAGTATAAATTCCACTGAAAATGCAAAAAAATACCTCCAAACAAAAAATGAAAATGCATTAAAGTCCGAGCACTACACTAGTTACTAAATAATATAAATAATAGCTAGGTATTTACTATTATTTACAGTGCTTTGTACCCGAATGATTTATTCGGGTTTCGGATGCTGCATAAATATTCGGGTGTTCAAACACCAGAATAATATTTCAACAAACGTTTGGTGTTAATAACCGTTATTATTCGGGTTAATGTTGGTTAATATGGGTGTTTAGTAGTTTGGTAAAAACATAATTTTTTATAGTTATTTTTATTAGATATTTTTTTTTAAATTTTAATTGTTTAGCAAAATGTCTTAATATTGCTATTATTAAACAAATAATTAACTACAAAATTTAACTTACCACATAAAATATATACAAATTTATATAGGTATTACAAATAAAATTATTGTCAAATAAAAAATTATTCGGGGTTCGGTTTAACCAGGATGTTTTACTCGGGTTTTAGTTAATTCGGGTGTTTTAAAAATAGAATCTTTCGAGTTATATGGGTTACGCGTGTTTGAATTTTTAAGGGTTCTAGTTAAGTCAGGTGGAAGGATCTGATTATTTATATACTGCACCAGTAGGTACATATTATTATATAGATTGATTAAAGAATTTACACTCAACGCGCAAACTACCTATACATTGTAAAACATTATATTTGAAAATATTATAAATAATAAGAATATAGGATAGATAATATATTCAGTTGTGTAGTTGTGTAATACGGTCGTTATTGAATAATAAATTAAAAGAACTAAGAATTACAAGTGATTATAATACTATGGTCGGCGCAGTAAAAAAAACATGTTTCTTCGTCTATTACAATAATAGTATAATTTATAACCGTTTTTAAGCCGTCAAGCTAATACTATTATGTAAAAAGTAAAATAGGTATACGTATAGTCGTATAAAGACATAGAGTTGTCGTTGAATGATAGAACGCGTGTATAGTCGTAAATAAAATACTAAGTTCCATTGGAAAAAGAGCAAAGACACCAACAAAATGAAAAGTGATCACACAATTTTTCAAAAATAATTGTTTTCTATTTTCTGTTAAAAAAAAAAAAAACAACAAAAAGGGTAAAAAATAATTTTTATAATGGTGCGCGTATACAATCATCGTTTAGTGTACTTAAAAATTAAAAATATATAATATACTTATTATAGGTACTGTATTATAATATTATTATTCTCGTATGAACTTGGAAAAAAAATAATTACATTTAACTAAGGCGACCAATGTCTAAACATATTTTTATTAATTGATTGTAAATCAACCAATGTGCACATATTATATTAGGTAAATAATAGGTTCTTATAAAATATATTACATTTTTTTTATGGTTAACAATAATATCGTCATAGGTACCTAAAATCTAAATTTTGTTTTATTTTACGTCAAACATCGTTTATAGAAAAACAATATACCTACAATGTTATGTTTGAAATGATGTTAGGTATCATTTACATTGTAAAACATCACAGACTATTTGATATGCGTATATAATAATAATAGTAATACAAATAATAATATATCGTAACCGTTATTGTAACACATGTATATAATTTTGTGACTATGTACTGACTAGTATATATAAATTATATAATTAAACGCAGTCGATGGCAATACACGCGTGTTGTTTGACGATTATAATAATAGTAATAATAATAATAATATTATTATAGATTACGGAATCGTGATATATAAATATATTAAGGTTGGTTAAACTCTTTGGCCGACGGTCGTCGGTATTAAATGTATATAATAATAATACCTAACAATAATGTTTTATGTTATTTAAAATAGCACAGCGAATGAAGACTTTTTCCATCATCAAAATCCAGTGGTAGATAGATACATAATATAATAGGTAAAATAGTAAGACAGTGGGTCCACAATCAATTATCAAATAGGATGTATACAAATATTATACAGTGATCGGAGGTAAGGGCTATGCTGACATTTTATTTAATTTTCATCTCCATATAATATTTCACAACCCGATTGTCCCGATTTGATTTGTTTTGAAAAACGACATCCTACAATCAAAATAATTTGTAATTTATATGCCTATATAATATAATAGCAATATACCTTCTACGACCTTGCATGCAGGTATACTCTATAATAATAATATATTTCATATACTTTAAACATTTGTTTAACTGTAATAGGTATAACTGTAATTTTATTTCACTTTACATTGTAATTTAAGACGCAAAGTGAGAGTTTTTTCTATGTTTCATTTCGCTCACTTCACTATTTCAACTACTGCAATACAGAGCGATAATACAATAATAATATAACAACTACAAAATAATAAAATGTGGTAAACAGTGCGAACACTAAATGAAAAAAATATATGTAAGACAAAAGGTACTTTTTTTTTGGGGGGGGGGGAGGGATAGACGTTTAAATTATATTATAGAATACATTATTATAAAGGCTCTTGGTATTCATCTGCATCAAACGCCTAACTAGAAACAGGGGTGCAAATCCCCGGGAGCAGGAGGGAGTAATTCACTCCCAAATAATTTGAAAGTAGGTGAGTGCGTATATGGTGGGTTCTAGTAGCGGGTAAAGATTATGTACTTAAATAATTATATTGTGAAATATAATATTGAATGATTAACTCAGAAGGCAGTAAATTGACATTTTTGGAATTGTAGATGATTACTAATGATGGTGGGAGGGTGGTAAATTTCTAGGTTTGCACAAAATAATTTTCACGCTGAAATCACAATAAAAAAATATAATAAAAAAATGTAAAACTAAAAAAAAATTATTAAAACAAATAGAATATTGTAATAATCATCAGGGAAGGTGGATCTGTGATTTTGAGTCTTGCGTTGCTAAAACCCTCCACAGCAGCATCTCTATAACTATACATAGTTAATCCTCTGATTCATATATGTATAATAATAATATTATTATAGTTAACCGGAAGTGGTCGATCGCGATCTATGGTACAAGTTTATGTGAGGTATGTTAAGTCAGACGATGCAGATATATGGATATATAGATGATTCGAGTGTAATTTTTATAATATTTCATTTTATCACAATACGGGCTGGGGCTCAAATAAGATTTATAATGTAACAAATACTAACCGTATAGGCCGAGATTATAATTTATAATTCTGGGTGGGTAATTATTTTATCAGAGAACACTAAATTAATAATAATAAACTATTAACGTTTTTGAAAAATATTTTTTCAAATGATTTTGAGTAGTTAGAAAACAACACATTTGAGAACAAACATTTTTTCTTTTTTACTTTTTTAATTGCAACATACTTTATAATTCCTTATTCCAAAACAGAATATTTTTCGGAATACTTCGGTATATTAAAATCGAATTTCAGACGAACGACTTATGAGTAAGTGGTAAGTTGTAAGTAGCTACTACCTATAACTATAATTAACTAAAGGTACCTACTCATCCGAAATTCGATTTTTATGTATCAAAATAATCTGAACAATATTCTGCTTAGAAAGTTAGAAATATGAAATGACAAATGCATATATTGTCATTAAAAAAAGACCTACTTGGAAAATTGTAAAAAAAGGTTTTTAATGTTTTTATGTCACGACTTAAAATATTATGAAAATCTTTTCAAAAATGTTCATAGTTTTTGATATAATGAATGTTTTACTTAAAATAATAACATACGTGTATAATAGTTAGATATAATAGGTGGGAGGTATCGGTATATAACGATTATTGACGATCGTTTTGAACGATATTATTGTATATTATAATTTATAGCGAATGGTTTTTAGCTACGTGTTTTTTAAATAGATTTTTTTTTCGCGGTTGTGTACAATTATAATAATAATAATAATAATAGGTAATAATAACAATAATAAACCGTAATCTCTGAGGCATCCTATGTACAAGATGATTCACCCAGCATGCTCGCCCTCTTTTTTTCTTCAATAATGTAGTTATTCAAAATCTTATTTGAAACATTTAAATTTACTTAAGATCATATTTTCAAATTCTTGAAATGTAGAGCTTAAAAAATATCCTGCAGATAATAACTTGTATTTAATCAGAACCCCCCTTTTATTGTAATTTATTTAGTGGATAATTGTTTTTACTAGTGTATAATATAAGTACTAACTATATAATATAGTGTCTCAATTATTACTGATTAAAATGTTTATACTAAGGATAATAAATTGTCCTTAATAAAAATAGTCTTATAAATATAAAGTAGATGTAATATTGGATCTATATTAAATGATTAATGTTGAAAGATTATTACTAATCACAAAAAAATTCATATAACCATAACAACCATAACTTCTATATACCTACCCATTATAATTTATCATAGACCTTAATTGTAGGTACACAATTTCACAAAATGAAATGATTCAACAACTATACTCGGTCGAGTTCTGATTCTGATATGCCAATATTTATACGTCAAAATTATCCACCAAATGATTCGCAGCAGAAAAGGGGGCTTTTCGTTTGTGAAATAGAAGTTTGTACAAATACTGGTCACTCCTTAAGTAGGTAGTACACAAATTACAAAACCTCAAGAATTGTTATAATATTTGAAGAGATTGTCTTTGGGACGTATATTTAAATGTGTCAAAAATCAGATTTTCAATAGGTAAGTGCATTATTGAAGAAAAAAGGGGGTGAGCATGCTTGGTGGATCACCCTGCAGTTATATATAAAATATTATATTCATATAACATTTTTTAATATAATAAATTATGCGGACGAGTGTAATATTTTATAATATTGTATAAATGGTTATAATATTAATTGTTCCGATATTATGTGGTGATCTTCGTGAGCACCAATAGCGACAGGGCGCCAGCGATGGTCAAGGCGCTTGCCGTGTTCGGCCCCGGTCCGGCACCAGTCTGGGCCAGGCCCTGTTGGTTGGGCTCGTCAATCACGTTGCTCATATAACTGGTGCTGTCCGGTTTCTTGGTCGGTGCCTGAGCAGACGGGGATACGCCACCGCCTCCGCCAACGCCGCCGACACTCGCGGCCGACACCTGCCACGTCGGCGTGCTGAACGACGCGGCTTGCACGGTGTGGCCACGGCTCGTCCTTTCGCTGCCCGCGGCCGCTGTTGATGGTCCGCCGGACCAGCTTCCGCCGCTTCCGGTGTTCTGCTCTGGTCTCCAATCGTCCTGTCGTTTCGTCGCTGCATGTCCATACATGAAAAAAACAAAACAACTTCAATACGTCACGTTGTCGTCGAGATTAGGACTTTGAATTTTAAAAAACCTTTACAAATTCGGTATACAACGCACGCTAAATTCCGAAAGATTCACTTGAAAACCCTATAAATGCGTTCAAATATCTCAAGTATAAAATCCACTGTAACTTGTAAGTATAGGTACCAGGTACCTAGGTATATCTACCTCCTTTTAAGAATCATAATTTATGAGTATAATAATCTATCAAGTGTATAATACCTTTAAATTGAAGATATTATAAATTGAATACAACATTCGTACTACAGAACGTGTAGTATATTTATAGGAAAAAAATTAAAAAGTAACTCATAGGATTTATGTTATTGTCTGGCGATAACGTTCGTCATGAACACACGCGCAATATCATGTTCACGCACACGTCCTCTCCGTTATCTGTCCCCGTAAATCGTAATTACTTCGAGTCCGCCAAATATGGCACGGCTTCGACCAACACAAACCAAATAAAAAAACAAACAAACGGCATTTGTCTTCGACTTCTAGCCCATCAACACAAAAAGAAAACAAAATCAAGTCATATACATCACCAAATTGATACGTGGCACTGGACATGGTCAGTGTCGGTGAGATCGAAAATAAGGTATTTCGACCAAACGATAACCTAGTAGTCTGTGAGCAACCATCTAAAACTAAAATCACACCTATGTCTACCCGAATACCAGCAATCTACACAAATAACGTCATCAATTTCTCAATATTCAGTAAAAAAATTATATCACTCACAGGCACTAACGATATTTAATTTAAGTCCAAACTATAATTTCTTATAATTCGGCCCAAAAATCGTATAAACTACAATATAATAATTGAAATATAAATTAAATTGTAAATTCATTTAAACAAATAGTGTAATTTTTAATATTGTAATTTACTTTTCTTTTTTGTTATACTTAATCAAAATGTTGGCTAATAACCATTGTAGTTGAAGCCTGTAAACCTTTAAATAAAATAAAAAAAAAAAAAAATTGATTACTTAAAAGAAACCGATGCTGAATTTCACTCTTTTCAGCCGCATTCCAAACCTCAATACAAAGCAGTAATCAGAAATCTGCATCACTCCACAATCATAACCGATGTTACAAACGCCCTGGCCGAACTTGGACACTCGGCCACACTCGTGGTTAATATCAAAAAGAACCATCTTCCTTTACCACTGTTCCCCGTAGAACTGGATCTTAAAGAAAACAATAAAGAAATCTTCAAGACTAATACAAAACTGCTTCACTCCGCAGTATTGATTGAAAAACCATATACAAAACGCAACTTCTGTAATCAGCAGCCCAGATGCGCTAAATGCGGCGACGATCACTCATTTGATATGTGCACCAAAGATTTTGGCCTCCCGGCTAAATGTGCACTATACTCTGGTGCACATACAGCATTATATAAAGGTTGTATCATTTACAAAAAACTGACAAAATTCACAAACAAACCAAAAAAGGTAATAATTCAAACACAACACGGCACCGCATGTCATCATGCATCGTATATTCACCCCCGTCCGGTCCATCATACGCCAGTTTAACAGCTACCCAACCAATATCCAGTGCTACAGATTCAACGTCAAACATTTTGAACGAACTCAAAACATTATTAATCTCTCTAATAACCGTAATTTTAAGCAAACTCAATATTCCCATAACAATCATTATTTCTATCATTAAATCTCTTATCCACAAATAACCTCATTAAAATTATCTATAATCCCCATACTATATTCTATTTGTATAAACCAAAAATCATTAACTAACCGTAATTAAATTGTAATCTGAAACTTTTAATAGTAGTATGCTGAAACATTTAATTGTAATAAATTAAAAAAAAAAAAAATGATTTATGTGAACAATTGTATTAAAGGAAATCAAAAAAAGAAAAAAGAAAAAAAGACCTAATACAAATATGCCAACAGATAACAAAACAAAAGTTTCAAAATTAAATGTATTGGGTAATACCTTAATTTAAAATGTATGTTGAAAAAGCTATGTTATACAGTATTTTAAACATAATGCATATTTTTAAAAAATCACAGCCTTAGTCGTTATAATAATAATACGATGATGAATAATAAATAGTTCATTATTGACAACGATAATAATAATATGATCTATATTGGTAAAAATGCAATTGCTGAAAATATAATATCACTAATACCATGACAGTACTAGATAGCTATTATATAATTATATATAACTGCACAATTAATGTAGATGTTACAAGGCCTTTGATTTTGTGGGGAAGCATACAATTTTTTTACATTAATGGGCTTATTATTTTTACCTGCGGCAACATAGGCCATTGGGTGAAGGTTATTTTAAGTTGGTTTGAACACGTGTAGGTATATGTGGCGAGGATTTGTCACTAAAACCCGGGTGGTCATCCATCCGGGAACTAGTGACACCGGTTCTTGCACTTAGAACACGTTTAATGACTGAACAAAACCACCACATCACACCAGGCAAGGGGCAAGGCACAAGGGATACTGCACTTATATTAACTTCAACTCGTTTGTATATTAGGTATAATTAGATGAATACCCCCCTCTTATGGACACTTGACAAATATATATATACTTACATATAATTATAATTATTGTATTTCTCAATTTAAGATCAAGCAATTTGCTTATTTTTTTTTTAAACCATCT
This sequence comes from Nasonovia ribisnigri, assembly GCA_027563435.1. Classification (NCBI taxonomy): domain Eukaryota; kingdom Metazoa; phylum Arthropoda; class Insecta; order Hemiptera; family Aphididae; genus Nasonovia; species Nasonovia ribisnigri. Next base: position 508,140 of record JANEHU010005080.1, on the reverse strand, counting down.
TCCATTCAAAATCCCTGAACACGCCTCTGCGGCTCGATGTATTGTATAATCACAAATAATATGTGATGATAAATTGTTCAAAGGCTTTATGAAGGTTATGAAGGTCGTTATTGTTATACAAAATAATATCACGCTAATAGGTTGGTAATATTAAATGAACTATAGATATTAATGTGTTATATTACACTAATGTCAGTGATATTATATTATAATAGAGTTGCGTATCGTATTTTATTAATCATTTTAGTTTATTGTGTACGTATGAGTGTAATTTGGACCACCAAACGTCATAGTACACAGAGCAACCACAAAAACAAATCGATCTCGCCGGAAATGTTGAACATATTATTAATTATAATGTATAATAATTTAAAAAAATAAATATATTAAAAATTTGTATCAATTATTTACGGTGGAACGATGTACCAAATTAATAAGCTAATAAGTAATAAGAGAGCGTTTTTAAGAGGTTATCGGCAATGTTATTATACAGAAATAGTGTCCATAAGTCTTAATCTTAATAACTATTATATTGTGTTATATTATATAGTACAAAACTACAAACTATTATTATGCATAGTCAGTTCTACACTTGTGCTTGGTTTGATGAAGAAACCAATGAAGATTTAAATAATTGTCGTTACAAGGTTACAACGATAGATTGATAATTTAAATGAGACATTTTTTTTGTTTTTGTATACCTACCTACTTGTATATCAGAACACGCCCGAACTTTAAAACAGTCAATAGCTGAAAAATTACAATACCTACAAATGCGTATTTGCTATTAAGAGCCGGGTGGGATTTCAAACGTGTCCAAAGTTTACGAAATAGGATCAAAACTACTGATGTAATAATAATATACAGGGTGTTTCACCAAGTATGCTAACACCTGTTTTCTTTATTGATGATGCAATTATTAAAATTCTTGAAAATTTTTTTACTAGTTATCCAGTGAAGAAACAAACTTTTTATTTTCAAATGAAAACCTATCACATAACCCTCTATTCTACTGTAAATTATTTAATGGATTTTTGAGTTATTTAACTTTGTTTAGGTACTAAGATAAATAGGTCCACGGTAATAGCCAATAGGTTTAGAAGATATGGGGGTTATATGGTGATTCAAAAATTGTTGTAGGTATAGTATTAATATCTATCAACATAATACAATAATTTGTAAAAATGGTAAAAGTATAAAAATACTGTTTAGTAGTGCCCACTATTTTTGTAGATACAATATTACATCTAGGTAGATACTTTATATTTTTGTAAAAAAAGTTTAAGGACTATTATATATTATTCTTACCATAAATATTTTAATAACTGAGATAGGTATTATGTCTTGTTTAATAAAATTATCCACTAAATAGTTTACAGTAAAAATGGGCGTTCCTGTTCGAAAAACAGAAGTTATTATCACCAAAAGACACCCTTTAATCTTTAAGTAGCACAACAAATCTCGAGAATTTTAAAATATGTTCCCTTTAAGTATATTTAGAAATTCGAAAAACCAGAATATGAATAAATTCATTCTGTATATTACTGGTACGCGGTAGTCGTACCTGTACGATGGGAGATGTATTGTGTATATTATTGTAAACCATGCCGCGGAAATGTTGATAAAATATAAAAATGTTTAAATGTGTATTAATTGTTAAGGCTGGAGCGCATAGCAGCTGAAGCGTTTTAATTTTTGTCAATACGTAAATGGCGTAATAATATAATAATATGTAAACAGAAAACACATAATATTATCATCTAAATTGGACGAATGTGATTTGTCTATTTTATTATGTGTAATATTATTTGGCGCGGACGAAATCTTATATAATCGAGACAAACAAAAACAGGATTTTTCTTTAAACCATCAAGTTATATTGACCGACGGTCTCGATCCTAAAGGTCAACATACTAAACATATGTATTATATATACGCATAATCGAATTCGATCATTTGATGTAGATATAACGATTAACGTTTAATCTAATGTGGTACTAAATATATTTTATATATTTTATAAAAGTAACAACAATAATAATGTGTTTCACGAGTACCTACTTCGGCGGAAACACGCGTGTAATCTATATATTGTCAATCGTAGCTTGCTGTGACAAAATGGGCGGAGATCGTATTAAAATTGTAAATTATTATAATATTATGATACCTACATGGCTACATGGCTACATAAATACATAATTCGATAGGGTTTTATAGGAATGTAACGTTTATACATAGAATAAAACACGGTATATGAACATCACCAAAATGTTAAAATATTTATTTTCAGATACTGAGTTCAGCGATGAATGTATTGTTTTAACAAAAATGATTGCGTCTACTTTTGGGGTATTAAAAATTCTCCGATTTACGACTTCCCCGTAATTTCTGAAAGCGTCGAGAAAACAATAAAACAATTCATGAAAAATGGGAATTTTTTGGTATAACTCACACAGACATTTGCCAATTTTTTGAATTTTTCGAATTTTTCGAATTTCACAAATTGTTTTTAAATTACCTATTACCGATGAAAACTTTTTTAGTTAGTAAAAAAGATTAATTATGCAAGGGTCCTCATAAGTTTCTTTAATAGCAGTTTAAAGTATTGAAGATATTTATAGGCACAATTATTTTTATATGTATTTAAAAATCATATTTTGACAAAATTCATCAAAATCTCGAATATTTGCTAATTATTTTTCATTTGGAAATTCTTAAAAGTTTTTCTTTTCATAGCTAAAATTAAAAAGGGCGGGTAAGTGTATGTCGCTCTGCTGTACAGTAGGTTACAAGTGAGTCACTGTAATGGATTGTGTTAGATTTTAATAATTTAATCCAATGATATAATATCATTGAATAAGAAAAACGATTCTGAGGGAAGACGGTCAGTCAGTCTATAATATCTTACTAAGTCTAAATGTATTTGATGATATTATTGTGAATAAAGTAATTAATTTTAGTATTATAGGCATTAGTATTTACTATAGTTGGTTAAATTCATTTTTCTCAAAAAAATTATATTTTAAAATGCCATTGCGTGTATATAAAATATAACAATATATTCTAAAAGTTTCATATACCAACAAATAATATTTTTAAATTATATCAAAATAACTAAAATCATTATTCTTGGTTTAAATATGAAATTTTGTCTAAATTTGAAATTAAAATGTCTGTAAAAAATAAATGTGTTGATATATTTTTTAGATTTTTTGGTTACAGTATGATTTATTTATGAGAATTTTTGTTTTAAATTTTCAACACTTAGTTATAAAAACTGAACATTTTATAATTTTTTAATTACAATGATTTATAATTTTCGAGATTTTGACAAATTTTGTCAAAATTCGAACTTTAAATGCTTATAAAAAAAAATCGTGCCTATGTATTTTTAAAATTTTTCAACTGATGTTGTAATAATATATAAGAAAGCTTGTATTAAATTTTCAGACTTTTTGGCCCACCAAATAAAATTTTATTGACAATTATAAAAAAAAAAACTAAAAAAATTGAAAACTAAAAATGTCTGTAAACAGCTCAAAACAAATCAAAATATTTTCAAAATTGAATGGTGTATAGAAAATGAGAATATAAACATTTAGTGAAATTTTCATGCATCTACAATTATTCGTTTTTGAATTACAACCAAATAAGAAAAACGCTACATGAGAAATCGAGTGAATATCCTATGTTGTAAAATTATGAACTTAAAACACTCATAAAAATTTATTTTTAATTGCTTTTAGATATTTTATTTTTGATAAAAGTAGAAAAACTTACGTTAAATCTTGTGTTAAAATTTAAAACCTTAGATTTAAAAAGAAAAATTTTTATGAATTTCTAACTCCAAATAATTTGCAAATTTTCGTCATTTTTACGTATTTTGTCAAAATTTCAACTTTAAATGCTTAAAAAAAAAAATTGTGACTACAGATTTTTAATATTTTTCATGTGCCTTTGAAACAATATATTAGGAGCATTCTATTAAATTTTCAAGAATTTTTAACGAATAAATAAAATGTTATTGATTTTTAAAAAAAAAAAACCAAAAAGATTGGAAATTTAAAATGTCTGTAAACAGCTCAAAATAAGTCAAAATATTTTGAAAACGGTATGGTATATAGAAACTGCTTATATAAACATTCAGTAAAAATTTCATGTATTTACCGTCATTTTTTTTAGACTTACACCAAAAACCAAAATCGATTTTATCGAAAATCAATGTTGCGTAAAATTCCCGTTTTTTCCTTAATTTTCCATTTGTTTTTCACGGTACTTTTGAAAACTACTGGAAAATGTTTACTTTTGACCCCCCAAAGTACCAACTAGATTCACTTTCCTATCAGAAAAGGTACTATTGAAGAAAATCTAAGCACTTTTACTGTCCCAAAACGTGATGACAGACACAAAAAAAAATAAAAAAAATAAAAAATAAAAAAAAAACACACATCATTGTAAAACCAATACATTCATCGCTCCGCTCAGAATCTAAAATTGTAATAGTAGATTAACAAAAAGTTTTTCTACCTTTATAAAAAAAAAGTTCGCCAGACATCATAATAATATATTATTATGTTTTTTCAATGTATAAACTATCAGTAAGTTGTTTAGATATTGATTGGAAACATTTGGTTATACTTTGTTATGAATAGTCTATTCTGTCTGTTTCGACTATTCTACATACTGAAATCCAAAATTCAATGATGTTCATATCATATAAAATACTTAAATATTTAATTTGATTTTTTATTAATTTAGAGAAAAATTACATATAATAGTATAAAATGTTAATCTTAATTTCTCCCAGTCATTAAACTATACATGTATATGTTTATCAGTGCATTGTTTATAGATGAATAGTCTCCTCCCTGTTCAATTTAGTCCACACAATAGATACACACTGAAAGCAAAATCCAATAACAAGATTTAAAAAAAACCATAGCCTGCTACTCGGTATTTATTTATTTGCTCCTCTACAAAGAAAATATATGAATCATAAATTTGTTTTCATAAATAAGTAACCATGACAATAAAATCTTACGAAAAATCGGTCTGAAACAAAAAAATCTTGTATCCAGTCCAAAATATATTATTTATGTTAAAATATAATGTTTCTCATTATTTCTATTAGTGTTATAACCATTTACCTATAATCTATATAGGACATAGGTAATATGTGTATTCCTAAACTAGCTAAAAAAAATTCAATATTTCACGGTCACACAATTATAAGCATAATATAATTATATCAAACAACGTTCGCACGACGTGTTTAGTATTGTCTGTAGCAATACAGATACTGTTACAGTATTATATTTTAATAAAACATATATTATTATGGTGTAACCAGAGTTTCTCAAACTTTTATTTTCCCGTACCACGATTGTGTATTATTACGGATCAATCACGTACTACTAATGACTACTAATGGAATTATTCAAAATATCAGTGGTTCATATTTATAATAGTTTATAAAATAATAATTTAGATACATTTGGTAATACTTACCCAAAAGATAAAAAAATATTAGGTATAAAAGATCTGTTACAAAAATTGACAACAAATAATGATGTACCTATTAGTACTCCAGGCTCTGCCTCCTTCAAATTTTTATTTGCGAGCCGAGAGTATATATCTCTAGTATAAAAAATTGAATGAAAAACAAAAACTATTATTTACTTATGGGCTGGTAAGTTTGCTTTCCACAATAATTATTTGACGAAACAAATTAAAAAAATTTTTTGTATAGTATAGAGATTCCGCAATACTACCACACGACCTTTTGTGTACAGCGTACCATAGTTTGAGAACCACTGGTGTAAACCAATAAAATAATACACATAATGATCAATGACTAATAATATTACAAAATGTATGGAATATTATTATAATATTAAATAATATTGTCGAAACTCGAAAACCATACGAGAAAATATTTGAAATTCCACCCGACTCGTAATAATATCAAAAGCTATAATAATGTACAATTGTACCTATAATATTATACTGTATTGTAATTTTGTAAACAATCATTGTTTAGACGTATTCTGATAAATGTATAAATACTAAAAAAATGTCTACGCCCCATATCATGATGACATTTATTTATTTATTTATTATTTGCGAAAAATATAATAATTGAGTCCGTATAACTGTCGCGTGTCGTAAAAACACGCATTATATTATAACAATTAATATTATATTTTTATCTACTACAGTTAAGTTGGTTATATCTTACATGGCCACTGGTTGGGACTCGGTGATCCTTTACCCTTATCGTCTTGCCATCTGTTAGTGGTCATCGCGTTATAATATTCATATCCAGGACATTCGTCTTGATTGGGCCTGCGAACATGGTAGGATAATATTGGTATTAAAATATTATTATTATTTTGACCAATCCAGGTACAGCGCCGTTGTATTTATATAGAGTGATACACCATATAAATTCACCTGCACTTTTTTTTTAACACTGCATTTATATAAATACTGTTTTTTGGAACTTTTAAGTAAAAGGACCATAGTATTTATTGATTTTTTATACCACTTAAGGAGTGTATTATAGAGAAGCAAACTAACTTTTAATTTTAAAATGAAAATCATTCTTTTTTTTGTTAATTGCTAATCAAATACCTTTTTGTCACCTATGTATATATCGCAAAACTCAAATGAGTAGTTTTTGAATTATTTAATTTTGTTTAGATAATAGGTTATGATAATGCGTTTAGAATATATGGGTGCTATAATGATTTGACAATATGTGTAATTAATATTAATTTATTAAGATTTTATAATTTATAAAATTTTTTCTAGTTTATGATTTGCGATTTAGATACATCAAAATGTTTAAAAAAATCATCTGCCTAACAATAATTTAGAGAAAAAAGATTGGTTATCATTTGAAAAAGTATAGTTTGTATTGTCACAGGAGTACAGGACATTCTTTAAATGATAAAAAAAATGTAAATAAATGAAAACATGGTGCTTAAGTATACCTACATATTCTTAAAAATTCTAAAAATCAGTGGATAGATCTTAAATGGAAAAATTGAAAAAAAGGGTGAGCAATGAACATGCTTGGTGAATCACACTGTAGATTATCACAATTGTGGCGTGAAAATGAGAAAAGAAAAAAATTAGAATACTACGTGAAAGTACTCGTGAACTATCGGATCATTATTATATCATCGTTAGTCCTTATAACCAGGACACAACGTAGGTACATAAATCTGTTATGATAGTTGTTGAACCTAAAAAACAATTAGTTTAATATATCATTCTGTATGATTAGGTACTTACACGTAGTCTATACACTGGTTGCGGAAAAATCCAAACGCTTTATCCAACAATTGTTGTGTGAAGGAATCGTCGTCTTGGTTGCATGTCCTCCGTGTTTGGTCGAGCACGCATTCTCGGAATCTATGGTGAGTGCTGAAACAAATCGTACCTCGTCTCAAAATAATATAATTATTATTACGCATATTTATTTGTTTTTTACGCGACAGCTAAGGAAAATTGTGAAAAGTTGTGAATTTACTGTACAATTCGCGTCCTCGAATTATGACGACCAGACGTTAAACGACCATAACATATTATTATAATAACATTTTGAATGACATAATATAATATTTTATTTTATTATTGGATTAGTATAATTAGACCGTCAGCTCAACTGTTGTTGTTAGTCGATTCGAAGCGCATCTGATAGCGCGTATAGGTAATTTATTCATATTATACAGAGAGCATAGTATTATTTCGACGCACCAATTGCACTATGTGTAATGTGTATAATAAAATAATAACTATCGTTCCGAAGAAAAAACAAAACTATGATGACGTGACATTAAAAATTAAAATAATAATGACAAAATAATGATAAAATAAAAAAAAGTGAAATGAAAATGAAAATAAAATAAGAGGATAAGTGGGTAACGCTCTGCTGTACATTAGGTGTCTAGAGAAGTCACCATAATAATACATATATGCTTGTTAAAGGCAGTGTTCGGAACGTTCACTAAAAAAATGAACTCGTTCACGTTCACGTTCAGTCGTTAAAAAAGGAACTCGTTCAAGTTCACGTTCGTGTTTTTTTAAACGAACGCGTTCACGTTCACGTTCTTTTAAAAAACGAACGCGTTCATTGGGTCGCGTTCATTTAATTTTTTTTTTTATGAATCGTTAGCCTGCAGTCAATATAAAAATTAAAAACCCATAAACGTATATCTATTATACCATAATAGATATACACTTTACCTATTCATGATAAACCGATTAGGTTTATTACAAATTCATGGAAATCATAACATTATTGTTGTATTTCTAGCCGGGGACACTGGAATTTCACGTATTTAATTTATATATTTTGCAATTAAACAAATATTGTAGGAATTATAATGGGAAAAATGAAAATATTATTATTATAATATAATTAATTATTTTATACATAATATAATATTTATTAAATGGTAAATAAATTGAACGTCTTAAAATTGATCAAATTCATTAAAAATATAAACGTCGTTCACGTTCACGTTCTATTAGCAAAAAACGAGTGACGTTCACGTATCGTTCACTACATATGAACGTGAACGCGTGAACGTGCGTTCATGAACGACGTTCTTTCCAAACACTGGTTAAAGGTAGGACAATTTATGGAGAATCCTGTATTAAATTTGAAATTCTTAGATATAAAAGAAAAATTATATTTGAGTTAGAAATTCCATTGATAAGTATAATTATTATTATTTTAATAGATATCTATCTTATATTCGGAAATAAAGATTCTGCACATTTTATTGAAAATAAGTATACACATACTTTATTAATGCAATAAAAATGGAAAATATAACTATTGTTGACAACTGACGAGTATAGACAAAAGTATCTTTACAAGACTTTTTATGCTTATGCATTATAATTATTTGTATAGTTTTCAGGGGCAAACCATCTGCAATAATGAAACATACCTACATAAAAACGTAGGCATATTTATCAATATTATCATATTACCTAATAATTAACCATTACTGGTTAGCATTTACGATTACCTACTACTAATACACGAAACAACTTCTACAATCAATTTTTGGCACGCACTTTCACGCCTGTATAATAGTTTTTACCTCAGTGTGATGCTTCGGGGGGGGGGGGGACATAATGTTTCACAATATATTATAATTGTTTTATAAATTATATAAACTTTTTTATTTTTATATATTTCTCTTGGACAACGACTTCGAAATTAAAATGAGGCTGATCCTACAATATCTTATATAAATCTGGATATATATCTAACCTCTTATACATACGCCTATATTTGATATATTTTAGAGGATTTTTCATCTTTTCTGCGAAAAATGTAAGGCGATAGTTACAAAACCGTTATATTACACCAATAAATATAATATAGGTGTTTGATTTGTATTAGAGGTATATTAGCAAGAAAACAAGAATACCGAATAAACAGCAGCGACATACAGAAATAGTTTGTGCGTGGCCAGTGGCCACATTATGTTATACATATTATTATGTTAATGAAACTGAAAACAAGATTTAGAAAGTCACGGGGCGTAAACATATTATAACCTATGCATTTTTCAATAATAATTATATGCCTCAGACTAATATTGTCATCGTAATTAAGTAAAATTATCTTAACATAATAATATATATCAGGTTAGTGATAGTATGCATAACATTACTGAAAGACGGTCATATTATAGTGTCATAATTGTCACCAGCCAGACAGTGGCTACACACGGCAGAGACCTCCGGTAAGAGATATATAAACATGTCAAGTGCATCTCGAACTTGCTTACTCGCATAATATATTATAATGTGCAGGCATGTTGGCCACTTGGTATGGCTGGAATGCCGTGCTAAGGAGAGGATTGGGGGGAGGTGTGTGTTACAAAAGGGACAGTTGCACACATTTATACAGATCGCAGTTTTTTTTCAATCACATACTTTCCCATATTATTCCTCTCACAAAATTATCAGAAAACAGGGTTCCTAAAAAATGTTTTAACAACATCAATGGCTATATGAAATAAATTAAAATCATAACTGCGTCGTGGTTATATAGGTATAGTAGGTTAGTATAGGAATAACTTAATTTTTTTGTCTAACGAGTGCGATGGTAAATAGACGACGGAAACATATAACTTGCACCAGGCACGTATATAAAAAAATACATTTGTGAGAGGTTCATAATTTAAAAAAAAAAAAACATTTAGTGGGGTTTTAATTTTTTCTCCCAACCTCTGCTGATTTCCAAACACATGTTTGTTATACAAAGTTTAGTGTCATTACTCATTAGTGTCATATTAGTATGTAATAATAATATTATGCGCACGTTGATGTAATTATATTATTATGATTTATAACACACTTGAGTGAAATATTAATCAATGGGCAATTTTTCAAATTTTTTAATGATATCTAATTAATGAAATATACATCTATAGTATTGTTTATTGTTTATTGTTGTTTATTTCTTCGAAAAGATAATGGGCCCCAATGAACAGATTCATGTAATACGAGTAGTAATGTAAAAATACGACTTCTAATAAACGTCTACTAAAATAACTGAAATATTGAATATTTGAATATTTCACTGTCGTCTTCCATGAAAGTATTAAATATAAATGACATTGTATTTACTATTATTAAAATGATACAAAATAAGTACTTGTTATTAAATTACCTAAAAATCGTAATTGTTTTATCATTTAAAATTATATAATGTGTAAATCAATGGAGGTTTATTTAAAGTAGTACTATTTTATTTTATATTTTGAGTTAGGGGGGAACTACTACCCAATCGCATTGCACCTCGAACTGTGTATTTTATTCTGTTTATAATATAGGTCGGCTGGTTTCCAGTTTTTTCGTTTCTATAAAAACGAATGTCGCATCTTACCAACAAATACTGGGTCCACTGGTCTCGTTCGAAATGAATCCGGCTAAGGATCGATAGTGTTTACCACAACGCGAATCGTCAAACAGTGTGGTTCGTAAACACGACGCGTGTTTCAAATATTCTGAAAAACGAATACGATATTGGTTATGATAATGTATAAAAATACAGATAATCAACAACAAATACTGAACTAAATAATATGATTTTAACTTTTCAAATTTAATTTAATTTATACAAGAAAAATAGTTATACTGGACTCCACTAAGTCTACTCATGCTCAGAAGATTAGACTCTAATCAATAATCTATTACAATATCTCTCTAAAAAAAAAATTGTGCATTTTATATTTTGCTTGATATTATAATTGCCACGACAATCTAAACTTATATAAATAATTAGTATTATTAATTAAATGCTCTAAACTCTCTAATATTCAAAACAGTTATGTACGTTTTGTCTTCCACAAATCTTATTTTTTAATATTTTAGATTATAGATATTAAATGTTGAGGCGAAAAAAGGCGAGACCATTGATAAAAGCCTTAAAGGGGTGGGTGAATGAACTGAGCAGCAAGCAGAGTTTGATAGTTAAATTAATCTTTAGTAAGTAATAAATAAATCATCTTTACACTTATTGGTACAAAAAATAGTTGTATTAATAAACCAACTTATAAAAATATAAAATGCAATATGTTATGAAAAATATTAACTGAATATTAATAGCATCGTATTTTTGTTGTTATAATGTATTTTATTATGATTTATATAATGGACGTGAATTCGTTGATACACTATGACGATATAATGTAATATTATTATTTATTAAGGATCAACAACCTGTCTGGTATTGAGGCGACGTGCACATTTGATGGACCAGTTCGATAGAGTTTTCAACGGCTTTGTTAAACACTTTCCGTTTGCTCTCCTCGAAACAGTGTTCGGTATATCGCTTTGTACAATCGACGAACAGCGTCCAAGTGCTATAAAATACGAAGATTAAACACGTTATAATATAACAGTTAAGTATAAATAAATCATTATACGTTGTAAACAAAACGAAATGTTTATTGCAGTGAGTTCAATAAAAATAATTTACCGGCATATGTTATCGATGTCCTTTAGATTTCCCGGGTAGATGAAGTGCGGATCTTTCACCAGCGGGTCGGCCAGAGCAATACATCGGTTGTACTCTTCTTTACCACAGTTTTGTGCATATATCATGTGAGCTGCTTCGGCTGTAAACGATAAACAATGGGTATTTATGTATTAATGATGATATCATCAGCTGAGAGTCGAGAGAGATAGTAATTATACACGACTGCAGATTCTCGACACGTTTGGTGGGCATAATATGAAAGCTAAGAAAAAATAAAAACAATAATGCCATAAAAGTGCGTTTGATGTATATTTGATATTACAAACATGTGTCGTGGGTATAGTATATTTTAAGTTCTATACATTTTCTATTTGCACTAGGTGTATTGATTTTATATGCAATGTTTGGATTTTTTTTTTAATTCGTTTTGTTTTTGGTAAACACGATATTTGGTAAAAGGGTTCCATAAAAGTTGTACACACCCTAGCTTCTATTGATTAGAAATTTGACACAGCTGGTACTTCAATAGAAGGGGTAAAATAGTGAGAAGTTGGTAGTGTTTTGAAAAGTAACATAATACTAACATTTCGTAAGTGTATTTACTACAAATTATTTATTTGATCTAAGCAAAAGTTATAGAATCACTTTAATGTTCAATTAATTAATAAAATTGTGCCTACTTGACTACCTATATAACTATTCTTTTTAAAAGGTTTGATATTTGTCTAAACAACCAAAAAAAATTAGGATTTTTTTTAAAATTTATTTAGATATTTAAAATACAAAATTTCCAAATTTGATTACATTTTTGTTTTTAATTCTCAGATAATTCTATAAGTCCTAATCACTATACAATTAGCAAATTAACTTAGTATATTTTTAATCCTGTATTGATAAAAAGTGTGCATTTTTAAACTAATACTTTAAAAATGTAATATTGCTTTTAATTATAAGTATTATTAATTGTAGGTTTTGTATATTATAGTACGAAAACCTTTTAATAGTTAATTAAACTGTCGATTTTCAACGTGACCGCGATGAACAAATGAAAATAGAGTTACCTACCTACTAAAATGAGCACCTAACCATAGTATAAGTTCTATTGTTTTATATTCAATGCTAACACACATACAATTGGTGCAAGTACGTGCCGATTGTGCCCAATTCTAAACACTTACATAATACGTATAATACTGACACGTGCTTTTGAGAGCATGCACCCCTTAACATTTAGGGTTAATCGACCCTTATCAAAAATAACCTGTTTCGTTCATTCTTTTTGAGACAATTGTTCGGGAAGTGTGGAACTTTCAATTTATAATCTCAATAAAACGCGTGTATATAATATTTATATACGAGTAGATGACAGTTATAAATTATTTTGATTTATGATCGTTAAAATACGAGAACTCTCGTGGTCTGAACACGCGACCAAAGGAGAACACGTAGTTATTTAATACTATACGTCTGTAAACGATATAATATTATGTTATTTAAACAAATTTTGAAACTTGAATATAAACGTTATCGATGTGTATATTATAATAATCTTTTATAAGGTTTGTTAAAACATGAAACGAAACGCGATTCGATTAATATATTAAATACTATTTTGTGAAATAGTATATATTATAGTAATATAAACCATTTTACAATAAAATGTACAACAAATGAATAGTACTGAATATAATATAATATTATGTCATGTTCCTTTTAGATTTTGAGCGGAGCGATAAATGTATTGATTTTACAACGATGTGTGTTTTTTTTATTTCTATTTTTTTTTTTTTTGTCTGTCATCACCGTTTGGGGGAGTAAAACTGCATCGATTTTCTTCCACAGTATCTTGTTTGATGGGAAAATGAAACTAGTGAGTGCATTTGGGGGTAATATTCCCAATAGTTTTCAAAAGCGATGAAAAAGCAAAAGAAAAATTAAGGAAAAACGGGAATTTGTGATAAAATCGATTTTGGTTTTTGGTGTAACTCTAAAACAAATGACTGTATATTATTGAAATTTTCACTGGATATTTATATTAGCCTTCTCTATACACAATACATTTTTTTTAGTTTTTTATTCTATGAATGTCAATTAAATTTTATTTGTTACGTAAAAGAGCTTGAAAATTTAATACAAGGTAGCTAATTAATTGTCACAATGATATTTGAAAAATATTAAAAATCCATAGTCATCATTTTTTTTATTAGTATTTAAAGTTCAATGTTTGACAACATACGTAAAAATCACGAAAATGTGAAAATGATTTTGAATTAGAAATTCATAAAAAATGTTTCTTTTTAAATCTAATATTTGAAAATGTATTCAAGATTCCTCATAAGTTTGCCTACCTTTTTCAAAAAACAAAAAAATGTCTACTTGAAAGTCAAACTATAATTGATGTTTATCGATTGACGTTTATTAATTGACGTTATGAATGTTTGAAGTTCAAATCTGTCCAAGAATGGATATTCACTCGATTTCTCATGTAGTGATTTTCTTATTTTGCTGTAATTGAAAAACGAATAACTGTAGATATTTGAAATGTATACCGTATGTTTATTTCCTATACTTGATTACATTTTCAAAGTATTTTGAAGATTTTACTAGTTTTGAGCTACTTACGAATATATTATGTTTATAATTCTTTTAGTTTTTTTTTCTAACTATGACAATAAAATTGTATTCATTGGGTTAAAAAGCTTGAAAATGTAATACAATTTTTATAAGCATTTAAAGTTAGATTTTTTAGATTTATAAAATTTAAAGTTTAAAATTGATTTTGTAGTTAAACATTTACAATACTTAGACATTTACAAAAATGTTCAACTTTTAAACCTAAAAATTTAAAATTTAAAACTAAGTTCCATGTAAGTAGGTTATTCCGTAATCAAAAAATCTCAAAAATATAAAAATACAGTTTTTTTGTTTAAAGTTCTTTATGTTCAAATTTGGACGAAATTACATATTATATAACCAATAATAAAGTTTTTAGTAATAACAATATAAGTATAATAACACTGACAAACCGTCTGTAGTTATTTCTGAGCTCAGAATCGTTTTTCGTATACAATGATATTTTATCATTGAATTCAAATTTAATACCACCCATTAAACAGTAACCCACTTGTAACCTATTGTACAGCTGAGTGACAACCACTTACCCGCTTTTTTTTTTTAAAAATTATCAATTTGAGAACAAAATTATATCATAATAATCATATCAAGATAATACATGAAAATAAAATAAAATTTAAAAAGTCATGATAAAATACATAGGTACCTATTGTTTTTTGAAAAAAAGAATTTTAGTTGATGAAAACTTTGTTTTTAGTTCTGCGCTACAAGCTTGTAAGTATATGAAAGTACGATTAATAGGCTGGCACGCGTGTTATATTAATACCACTATGAGATATTTAATCTTTTTCGCTCTCATGGAATTTGTAAATCGCCGAAAACACGTCATTGTTTTAAAAATATTTGACAACATACAAATATAGGACACACGCGGCGACGACATTACCGCGTAGTAATTAAAAATACTATTAATATGGAGCTATATAGTTTTATAATTACATATATATTATTATTATGTTATTTTCTACACAACTATACGGTCTTAACGAAAAAAATTAAATCACTAACGTTTTCGTTGGCGTTAAGTCGTATAAAATAAAATGTATTGGGTGGTAAAAAATATGGTGGAATGCACAGATTACACAAAGTCGTCGTTTGTAGCAAGTAACTCTCTTTTTGCCATTCTATGTTGACATTATTATAATTATTTTTCTAAGTAGATGTTCTCTTTATGGTTCATACTATAATATCATTATACAATGTGGTTCGCCAAGTATGCTCACTCCCGTGAAAATTAATTTTTTTTTCCTGTGCAACCGACAGCAGAGGAGACTATGTGTGAACAATACTACTCCTCTATGATAATGAATTTAAGTGAATGACAAATTCTGAATTTTTAGTATACCTACTACTAATAGCCATATTTTAAAATACAAAGATTTTTTAGAAGAGTTTTCTAGCTGTATTGATATATAAACTTAATTTTATTAAATGTGAACCAACATTTTTAACTCAAAATTATAAAGAAGATGATTATTTTTGAAAATTATGGATACAGCATCAACTACTAAGGTTATATTAATTAATAACTAAAATACACTTTACCATGTACAATTTATTAAATTAAAATAATCAACGAACATTATAATATATTACATATAGCTGAAAAAGTACTAATATATTTTATTTGTTTTATGTTAATAAATTAGAAATTACTATTAATTTACAAATTATAAAAAGGGCGGGTAAGTGTATGTCGCTCTGCTCTACAGTAGGTTACAAGTGAGTCACTGTAATGAATTGTGTTAGATTTTAATCCAATGATATAATATCATTGAATTAGAAAAACGATTCTGAGCGAAGACGGTCAGTCAGTCTATAATATCTTACTAAGTCTAAATGTATTTGATGATATTATTGTGAATAAAGTAATTAATTTTAGTATTATAGGCATTAGTATTTACTATAGTTGGTTAAATTCATTTTTCTCAAAAAAATTATATTTTAAAATGCCATTGCGTGTATATAAAATATAACAATATATTCTAAAAGTTTCATATACCAACAAATAATATTTTTAAATTATATCAAAATAACTAAAATCATTATTCTTGGTTTAAATATGAAATTTTGTCTAAATTTGAAATTAAAATGTCTGTAAAAAATAAATGTGTTGATATATTTTTTAGATTTTTTGGTTACAGTATGATTTATTTATGAGAATTTTTGTTTTAAATTTTCAACACTTAGTTATAAAAACTGAACATTTTATAATTTTTTAATTACAATGATTTATAATTTTCGAGATTTTGACAAATTTTGTCAAAATTCGAACTTTAAATGCTTATAAAAAAAAATCATGCCTATGTATTTTTAAAATTTTTCAACTGATGTTGTAACAATATATAAGAAAGCTTGTATTAAATTTTCAGACTTTTTGGCCCACCAAATAAAATTTTATTGACAATTATAAAAAAAAAAACTAAAAAAATTGAAAACATTTTTATATTAATGGCATATAAGTACAAAATAAATTAAGAAAATATTAATTTTTTCACGTTTATAAATAATACCTTTGTATACCTACATATAGATACATAATTAATAATAATAATACTATTGAACTTAAATTTCAAGATGTTTGTATATACACGGTCGTGCCATAAAATATTTAGTACGTCAACAAACTATTGAGAGGTTAAATAATAATAAAATTACTGGTAGAGTTATAAAATATGCCAGTGAAGAAAAAAAGCATTTATAACTAATTTACTAATACATTCGCAAATAGACATTCGTGCTCTAGTGCTCTAAGAATTACATTTTATTGAATTAAAATTGAAATTTGGATCTTTACATATATTTTGTTATAAGGGTTGTAGTTAAAATTGTCAGAATTTTTTAGTCATAAACATTGATAAAAAACAAATAATAAATCAAATAAAAGTTATAGGTTAGGTTTTACCACCGTTTGAACCTTTTTAACCATTAGAACGGTTATAAAGGTTTAAAAGGGTTCAGGACTTTTGGTGACTCATAAGTTGATGCAAAATCAATAAATGATACTTTAGAACTATTTTAAAGAAAAACCCAGAACCTGGATAAAAAAAAAAAAATATATTAGTAATATTTTACTACGAAATAATGTGTTGTTGTCTTAATATGTTAGTAAATTACGTTTGTACTTCAATTTACGATTATAAATGATTTTAATAATTTTATAAACAAACTAGTTTATTTTTTGGACGTCTTCAGGCTTCAGTCAATATTTATCCATTTTGCATTCGATTCAACGTTGTAAAATTAAAGCACATAATACACTTATTGTTTTCACTATTATTTTTTTTTAAATTACTTTCGAAATACACATTATAACCTCTGTAGCTATAATCTACACAAAATTACTTTTTTTTGTATATATAAAGCAAAGCGTCATTGGCGTTAAAGCCATCAAGAAAGTAATTCGTAGAAAATAAAATAAAAAAAGAATAATGTGTTTACGTGGTGTGCTGGATAATAATGAGGGGTAGAAAGGGGTGCTACCCTGAAACAGCAAAACCCACGATTTTCATTTATGCTGCACGCAATGGTCAATTTGACCTATTTAAAGGACCTTTGACTCAACAGTATATTTTACTACTGGAGAAATATATGTGTGTATGCGTGTGTGTGTGTGTGTGTGTGTGTAATACAAACATAAAAACCCGTTAGCTACTACGGATACATAGTTTAATAGACATTTTTGCAAAGGGCACATACTTGTTATTAAGGACAGCGAGGCCATCAAGATTATGGTGTAGGATCGCTTCATAATGGCGGGATCGACGAAAGTGACCTGGAAAATAACAAATGAAAATATTTAGTTATGTAAAATAAATTAGGTAGGTATACCTACTTTAAATGTAAGTAAAATAAAATTTTTAAAAAAAAACAATCATAACGACTTTAATGATTGTTGTGTATGAAAATATAATACAATATAGGATAAGATCTTGCAGGCGATTTTAATATCAACATTAGTTGAAATCAACACAATTTGTAAGGTGGGCACATTGACAAAATATATATACAGTGAACTAATGTGAATTCCAAAGGTGTACATTAGCTAGTTAAGGTCAACTTTTTTACCTAATTAATTAGTATTTATAATATTATGTTAAGAATGGTAGTGCAAGTTAATACAATTTATTATTACCTATCTAATTTATATGAAATTTAGTTAGTAATAATTTTCACTAACATGGCGAATTTAAAGGTTAAAAATAGAGGTGAGAAGTTGAAATAGTCAGCTATAGTCGGTATAGTTGTTTTTGTTTGCACAAATGGTAATGAAGTAGGTACTTGTATTATCGTTACATGTTTCCCTGTAGGTTCTATACAAAAATCCAAGACATGTGCATGCGATTATCATACAAGTATACACCTATTGAATTAATTATAAGAAAATATATAGCTTTATAGTTAGCATTTGTAGAACAATTGTTTGCAGTAAATATTGTCTAATAGTTAAAATAGTATAACCTTTAAAACTTGTATAATACAACATTGTGTTCGATTAATTTTATGTGTAATTTTCAATTAAAAAGTCTCCGGAGTAATATTTTAAGCATTCAGTGGTCATCAATTGAATATAAATTGTAAACCTTCCCTAGAAATATAACCATAAACTAATAGGTATTAGAACATAAAAACATTTGGTTTGTTTTTAAATTCAATTGTACATAGTAAATAAATTAAAGAAATAATTTGCTGAATATCAGATAACATTATGTATTTAGTTATAGGTCAATACTAATAGTTGGATACGAACTTTAATTCTCCAAATAAAAAACTTCGATGTAATATTATATAAATATACTTCTTAAGAAACTTGTGAAATATCAGGTACCTACTTTCCGTCGCATATATGATAATATCAATGATCGCATATACATTCATTGTGCGAAGTAAAGAGTATTCGATATTTCAAGTACTTCAAGTCAGTTTTATATAATGTACGACATGCACTGCATCAGCTTGCAGTCACATCACATTTCCCCAAGTAGGTACGCAATAGGTACCTACTACAACGTAATATATTATAATTTAATGGTAACTATATAAATTCGTTTCGGATAACTCTCGATTTCGGATCCATGGTCGTCGACCGCCATCGGGATTATGAAATTTATGAAATGGTATCGATAAGATCTTATCTGGATTTGCTAGCTCGTTTGATGGTTATATAGTATATGATAATTATAGTAATGTAATACATAAATTATAAATATAAAAATTATAATTTGCACACCATTAAAACACATTTAAAAGCTAAAAAACTAATACAACTGAACATTATAAAATATACACCCTTAAACTGGCCTTGAAGTTAGCATGACACATTTTAACGGGTCAGACACCACATATATGCCACCTGACAAAATCATGAAAAAAAGAATAGCAGACCAAATATTCTTAAACAACAAGGCTAACAAAATATTTAAAAAATCACACACTCTTAGCTACACTATAATTTAGTAAACAAGCTATAATAAAACTTACGTAAAATCCTCAATCGAATACTCTAACATTATACTGTTAACCCTCCTTAAGATTAAAGTACCATTAATCTTAATCAGAGACTCTCTGAACTATCCCATCACATGAATGCGTTAACAAGCATAATACGTTATAATTTCCGTTCATATATAACTTAATAATTACAATAACCTCATCTCTCATAATTCGATCATGTACAAAAGCGAAAAGGGTAAACACACAATTAATAAGTTGGTGTAATACAGTACTCTCAAACAACGAACCAGACCCTGTCTACATACAGCTTCCGAATTCCCGAATCAATGATTTGAAGGTGCAACAAGAAGCGTCTTTAAGGTTCTCAACTTCTTAAGTATATATTCACATTATAAATAATTATATACAAGTTCAATATGAAACCAGTAGTAGAATAACGCGTATACCTTTTAACACACACAACACACATATTGACGTATACACACACACATATATATATATATGAAAATAACTGTCTGATACACCACACGAAAGGCAGACGGACACCCCGTGGGGCTATGTATGCTTTATACCCTTCCTCGCACTCTGCTCATTGTTATTTTAGGTGTGAATATATCTGATTACCTTCCAATGCAGACCATTAAAAATACTTTTTTCCATCTCTCATCCTCATCCTTCTCTATTTCACCCGTCGTCCAACTCAATCTAAGTAATTTTTATTCCACAGCAGTATAATATTGAAAGTAAGGATATTGGTAATTATTAATCACTTCGCTGTGTACCTTTAATACCAGAGTCTCTGTTACCTTCTATTATAATAACTTAAGCACTCGTAATTATATATGATGTTAAATAATCATATAGTTCTTATGTCAAATTTCTATATCAAAGTTAAAACTTCGATATCCGTCATGATCTTTTTGATCATTATAATATATCGAGGATTTGTAAGAAAAATAAATGTTAATTTAATTTATCGATTATTTGTACTGTATCTTAAATTTATAATCTATTAGAAGTGTGTGTCATCTTAGTATCTATCATACATTCTGTATTATCATGGAGTCTCCCACCATATAATATAACCATGATTGATTACTATTTGGCCCGCTACATGTGTGCGCCGAAGTAGTCGCGTTCCATCACTTGTTCCGTGTAATTGCTACCAGGTCATCGGTAAAGTAAAACATATCATATAAACATTGTATTTAAATTATTCTCTGTATAAGTGTCTTGTCTAATTATTGACATTGAAATCCTCTATTATTCCTCCGTTTCATATTAACCTGTCACTGATACACTGCATAAGAAGTTAACAACGTTTGATGGTACATAACAATATAATATACAGTATACACTATATTATTATATGGTCTGTTACTACGACCGGATAACTCTGATTATTTTTCATTAAATTATTGGTACCTACCATTAGAGTTGTCTAATTTTGAGTTTGATTGCAATAATCCTAATCAGATAGCTCGTTTTATTTCAAATCTTATACAATAAAACGGTAAAATTGATTGAAATGAAGTTGTTCTATTGTTTCTGCATGACCTTCATTTACTTTGTAATAACAAATTTCGCCCATTAATATTCCAGTGTTTAAGTGCTGGACGGCACTATAACAAAAGCTTAGTATGCCAAAACTTAAAAAACAACTTTTTTCGTATTAGTAATCAATTTATACAAATTTAAATTTATTACAAGAATCAATGTTTTTGATTTAAAGCACTCTGCTAATTGTTTTTAATAATATTATAATGCGTTAAGACATGAGACTAAAAATGTATAGCATATTGTTTTGTGAAAAGGTGAATCTACCAATAGTACCTATACCTACCTAATATTTATATTATATTATATAAAGATTTATTAAATACTTATATTTAAAGCTTTTATTTATTCATTTATTATATTTAATGTGCATTGTATTTTACTATATCCCATATAGATAACCAACGTTACTTTTATATAAATTATAATATTGTAATTACTGTATATCAGGTAAATATTTGATTTTAGTGTTTTTATTAACATTATTTATCATGATTATTTACTGTATAATTATAACGTATTTTAGACAAAAGATCGTGATTTGAATTCTCGTGATTTTATTTTGATTACGTACCTATTTATTATAGGTAATGAAAATCATGAAAATATGTGAGTTAATCATGAGTTAAAATAATATTTTGGTAATTAAACCATGTCATCACAGTATGGAGTTAAAAATAAATATGCTTCCATGTATGTTCTATATCTATATGCCGGTGTACAAGATATTGAACTATTAATTCCTATAAATTATTAATTTTTGTTTCAGAGTGCTGTGCTGACGGAGCCCGTAACACATATTTGCTATATATTGAACTATTGAAGTTGATATGTATTACATATTATACTAGCTATATCACAAACATATTATTCGGAGTCTGCATTGATGTAGTTGATAAAAACATTCAATGTATTCCATTTTGTTCCGAAAAAACCACAGCTGATTGTATTTTTAACGATAAATTATTTAATTGTGTTTAATAAAATATTGTACTAAAAATATTACATAACATAACAAGTACGCTACATGCAGTCTACCTTTGTGTGCATGTATAATGTAATTTATCAGGTAATAATAACAGTTTTTTTAAAGCAATCAGATTATTAATATTATCGCATTCGATCGTGTTCCATATGTTACATAATCTTTTTCGAAGACGATTGACTATAACCTAATAATTATTTACCTGACTGTTTTTATTTTTTAAAACAATTATGCCACGTGTTAACTTAATATTAAATTTGACCTACACACCATACGTATTATACATATTTGTACAGACTTTTTTTGAACGCGTACATAATTTAATATATTATCATTTATTCCAAACATTATAACTACTTATAATTAGTCATTATAGACTATATTAACTATTTACAGAGGTATTATAATAATGTCCTATAATAGAGTAAAATATATCTTAACCAGGTATTATTTATATTTAATTGTGACGACGACGACGTGACAATAATGCTCAAGGATTGCGTTTGAATTTTATATTTAAAAATAAATTGATAACAATAAAATACAAAATTTGATGTTCGCTTCTGAAAACGAAAATTATGGTTGAAGAATGTTTTTTAGTTTTGAAAGAAATCGGCCACCCTAAGCAGCACACGCATTTGTGGTGGCCTTCGGACCGAGCCAAACGCGATTCCCTGAAGGACTTTTTTCCGTTAGGCGAATGGGTGCTATTCCCCTCGTAATAATTAATATAATATATTATGGTTAATCGTAACCTTGGAAAAGAGTCCCTTAGGTGAGATGATTATATTTATAGTTATAGCATGGTATTAATTATCACGGTATAGTTTTAGTATAATATTACTATAGGTAGTAATGACAAAAACAAAACTTTCAACTCGTTGAAAAAGAAATCAAACATAATTATATTAAGGGTATTATTCCAAGTGTTATGTTATTATACCAAGATCTAATTGTTCGTATGATACATAAATATATAATACATTCTTAGTTTAAGTATATTTCGATATCGCTTGTGTTTTTATAATTAAAAGTTCTGCTGATCGCCAAATAGGTATTCGCTAATAATCTATAAATAGTTCACAAACAAATCATAAATTTAAAACAACTTCTAAATAGGTAATATAAGTGCAGAAAAAACTTTTGTAACTTTATAGTAATATAATACAAAACTGTGAAATCAATTTATAACATAACTAACAATAAATTTAGTAAGACAAAAAATAAAAACATGGGAATGTAAAGAAGTTCGAGCCCTATAGTTATAATGATATATTATTCGACATTATCTGGGCTATAATGTAATAAATAATTTCACTATACTTGACAATAGGTAGGCAACACAATGTACGTGCGTATAATGAATAGTAGTATCTACCCGGCTACCTACAACAATATTATAATATCGTCCGATTTAAAATATTCATCAGCGACGTTACCCAAATGTAATGAATAGTTTTAATTCAGTAAAAGCTATGAAACGAGTTAATAATATTATTAATTAAATTGGCGTGAGGGACAAATGTACTCTTACAATTCTTTGACTATATCTAAGTGGCTAGGTACTTACCCACTTATTTTATATTTAAATGAATACTTTTTTCTACTAATTCGTTGTAATTTTCTAAAAATTCATCTATATAAATATTATAAGTTAAATACAACGTTAAAAATACCTATGATGACATCGTGATTCGTGGTATCTTATAATAAGATTTCCTTCGACTATCTTCGATTTGAAGCTAAAAACAAATTAATGTGTAAATATATAACATACTAATATTATACGATTTTAATATTGCCGATTAGCCAAATTTAAACTTTTTATTATTTTACGTTATTTTATCTATATTATTATGTACTTTTTCTGTAATATTGTTGTACTATTATTAACTTTCACAGATCTTAAAAAAATATTATTTTACTTTCGACTTGACGAGTTATTTTTTAACTCTCCCAGCTTTTGAATGGGTATTGCAATGATATTATTGATCAAAACACTTTTACATTTTTAATATTATTTATAAATTCTATATCATAATAAGATACTATATATCTAGGGGCCAGTCTATTTTTAATAGTTGTTACAATAACTTATCAGTTACAAGAGGTGTCACAAATGTGTGATTCCCTCCTCATGTGCATATAAACACGTTATCTGACTGTAATATAAAAATTATTTTTTGTACAATTTGTAAGATTACAATTAAAAAAGATAAAGCCAATTTAAAAAAAAAAACTTATCAGTTACAAAATGTAAAAGAAATAAATATTTTATAAACGGATTTAAAAGTTTACTATATAAGTTTGTGAATAATATTCGTTTTCAAAAGTTACAAATAACTACTTTATACTTTGTAAGTCCTAACCTAAGCCTAACCGAAAGCGTATGACATAATCGTAACGTATCACTAATTAGACCAACGTGTAACTATCTATAAGTGGTTTTTTTTATAAATTGTAATGTTTTTAATATTGTTTTAAAAAATTGGGATATTATGATGTAAGACGATAACAACTATTGGTTTGGTCAAGCGAACAATACGTAGTCATAAAAATGAATTAATCATGAAAATAATTTATTCTGCTCATTGGTTTGTAGTACCTTGGAGTATGAGAGTGTGGTATGGGATCCTCATAAAGTTGGGGAATTTCTCAAAATTAAACGTCTTCAATGAAGGTTTTTTGATTTTTTGGATCTTTACTCTTGGTATCTTCAACGCACAGCACGACTAATATATAATCCAGTAGCTATACATGACTTGGTTAATGGTTTGAAATCCCTAGCTACTACAGAGCGCAAACTTGCAGCGCTCGTAAGTTTTTAAATAATCTACTAGGTATCTACTATCTGGTATACCGGATTTACCGATCTTCTTGTCTTAAATTAGTTTTAAAGGTCCTCAGTGATCTGTCAGATATTGTGATACATTTATCCCCCTACCGACCACCATTCACTACAAACTATAAAGAAATTAATGTAATGCCCATTGCTAATGTCGATCTTTCCTTCGCTTTTCAAATTTTATTGTGAAATTGCACTCTATACGTATAACAATAAATGACTAGTATTTTATTATCAAA
This sequence comes from Nasonovia ribisnigri, assembly GCA_027563435.1. Taxonomy (NCBI): domain Eukaryota; kingdom Metazoa; phylum Arthropoda; class Insecta; order Hemiptera; family Aphididae; genus Nasonovia; species Nasonovia ribisnigri. The sequence continues at coordinate 482,410 of JANEHU010005080.1, read as the reverse complement.
ATATATTTATATATAAATAAAAAGCTATAGCTTTGTGTAGTATTATTATAATATCCGCGGAACACATGCCATTGAGGGGCCCCTCGGATAGGGAAAAAGGAGTTATTTGTGCACGAAACATACGTGGCGTTTTTCTATATTTGGTTCAGCGACCATTATTATAATATAATATATATATATATATATATATTATATATATAAATGTATGTATATTGTATATGATTACATATTATATCTAACCTATATTATATAGGGTGTATGTGGTGGAGTTGACAAATTTACACTGAAATTACATTTAAATAATCACACCTTTCATACACACCCTGTATACGTATAGATAATTATAATATATATGTAGTTATTGTTGTGACCGAATCGAAAACGTTGTTATACCGTGTTATCCTGCACCAAACGGATGTACGGATCACCGCGCTTATGCGCAGACACCTTATTTACATTATATATTATGTCCGTTTCGAAAACAACTACGCGATAGAGATGAAAAAATAATTTTATGCCCATGGTCCTATGCGCTCGTAATGATTTACGAAAAAAATGCAATAACTGTCATTGTAATTATGGTTATTATTGTTGTCATTGTGTCATAGGGTAAATGCGCATTACCAGCCCGAAATGTAGCTGGATAGGTATAGCATGTAAATGGACAATTTTAAACGACTTTATGTCCCGATCGCAGCTGAGCTTATAAACGTTATCATTATATAAAATAAATTGGCTATCGTGTCGCGGTCATTACACCGCACGACATTTTATTTGCATAGGGTTAGGATTTTGAAGTACTAAAAAAGGACAATACATTTTTCTACAAATCATACAAAAGGGATTGAAAACATTGTTTTATATTTTAATATGCCCAAATATTTTTTTCATAAAATGTAACTAAATATAGATTAATAATTCACGTTCGTTCTGAAGCTTATAGCATCCAACTACATGGGATTAATGTAAGGTAAATAAAAACATATTTATTATATATTGATCGGTACGTTATTATTGTCCGCTATACATAGGTATTCATGCAGTAAACTCTTATTATTTTGAATCTCAAGGGGAACAGGAAAAAGTTCAAAATAATGGGTATTATAATTTTTAATGTTATTTTACTGTAATAGTATAGTTTCACGAGGATTTTCATATTTGTGTATGGATGTAAGCAATTTATAACCACCGAGGAAAATTTGCAAATAAAAAATGTTACTTTTAAAATAAATGATACAACGAATCACATGTTTGAACTCGTTGAGTTTTAAAAAACAATATTTCACAGGAAAACTATAATAAGCAAAATCCAATACAATTCTAGAACTAATCATTACAGGGAGGTACTGCATAGATTCAGTCCCAATTAGTCGACTACTCTTTCGTCGAATCGTAAACCGGTATACGGTAATAATGGAAAACTTTCAATTCACCGCCAGATCATAGTTTCACAAAATACAAAAATAATTTTTTATTAGGAAATCTAGATCTATATTATAATCTACATTTGAAATGTTGATATAACTGCACTATTAGACAAAAACCACTTATAGGTAAGCCGCTTTCCTGGGGCATCACATTTGTACATGCATTTCAAAATGAATTTTCAGTTTTTACCATTAATATTTGGACCAGTACCAAGTTTTGTGCTCAATCTTTCAATAAAAATTATTAAATATAGAAACTTTGGAAAAAATATATTTAAATTTAGCATCCTCAATCGTATTACTAAAAATTCCGTTCTCGAACGTATTTTACAGATTTCTAAGTTGTTTAAAAAAGCATTACAATTACAATTTTAAGGGGTCAACATTTTTTAAATGCATACGTAGTCCATTGATCATACTTAAATCAAATATATAAATATGTTCGAAATTGGTCAATGACCGAACGATGACGACGACGATGGGACCTTTGACATATAGCGTAGGACGTAGGTATTATTATTATTATTTTGCATCACGATGGCGTGTGTCCGGTATTTTAATATATAGGTAGATAACTACATACATGTGTCTATATAATATATTATATATATATATATATATATGTATACTTCCGATATAATATGTGTTTTTAAAACTATAACTAATCGGGTAGCTACATTTGAGTACATTATGATGATATTACTATTATTATTATTGTAATTGGTACATCGCGCATATTGTCATCGCAGTACATCGAAAAAAGACCTTGGTCATGCGTAAGCCACCCCCCCCCCTCCCCCCATCGACCAGCCAAATGTGCATAATTATTATTATAACCCGTCTACATCACGGCTATCCACAGCAACTTTATGCACGGTCGTTGTTATATTATATGTTATTGCACACGCGTTTAACCGGACTACCGGCAAGTTCGTATTGTTTCATTGTTGTCCGGTTATTTCGACGTCATTATTATTATTTCTATAAGGGTTAATGTGACCAGATTTGAAGGACTACGGATGTGTTTCATAAAAAATAAATTGATGAATAAAAAAAACCTACGAGATTTTAAGTTAAAAATTTTAGTCAAGTTCCAATTCGACCTCTGCGAATGGCCGTTGACCTATATTTACTGTTTATTGCTAGGACATAGCCACATAGGTCCGTGTTGTATAAAATTTTAATTTAGGGTGTCCTTCATTAGTTGTCAAAATCAATTTTTTTACGGCTCACCCCCGAATAAATCTGTTAATACTTAACAGTCCATGTTCGTGCACGAGTCAATGGGATTTTATCTGAAAAAAATTTAGTCCAGTCGGACAAAACAAACAATTGTCGATAACTTCAACTATTGTTTAACGAAAATGTTTATAGTATTGCATTTGTATGAAAACAAATTAGAAAAATTAGAATTATTTAGTAGAAAAATTGTAATTAAAACAACATTTACTACAAAGGAGGAATGCGCATTTACTTTTTATATGATATTACATAAATTGGTTTAAAATCTGTAAAATAAACTATTTCAATAAAACAACAAATTTTTATTTTTGCATATTCTTATGTAATTGCAAAGATATAAAAAAATGTCTTTAAATATTGAAAAAGATGAATTCGAAAAATACCTATTCAACACGAACATTCAAATAGTCAACGTGGGGCGATGATGGAATATTCGACGGAAAATATAAATAATAAATTCCAAACATGATCGCACGTTGACAGTTAATAGAAATATCATACTACGACACATAATTGGACTCATCCCATAAAATATAAAGTTGAATGATATTTTGTCAATTTTGACTGTATTGCCACAAAAATTAAAATTATAATATATAACCACTGCAAGTTTATCCAATCATCTTTTGATATTTACTAATGGTTCAGTTTAGTGGAATGTTATAAGAAAAATGTTGTTTTAATTATAATAGTTTGCATAAGTACGTATAGGTACCAGAACAATATTTTACTTTGAGTTGTACCTAATTATTTTTTTTTTTTGTAACATAAATATTGGAAAACTTTCTGGAAGTCACTGAAAAGTAAAAAGTATGATTGGAGTCCTTTTTTTAAAAAAAGTCAAAATGTTGTGACCCCAATCATATAACTTTTTGAAATGTAAAATTCACTTAATATAATGGGTTTTAGCCTAACATTTTAGTTAAAAACCTTCTTTTTTTTTAGTTTTATAAAGGGACTGTTATAAAGAATATATAATTGAAAATAGGCAGTAGGGTTGTGTAGAGTTTGTATTAATATCTAATTTTGTATACATTTTAAGTAGGTTGGTATTTATCTTAATGAGTTAGTTTATAAAATTAAAGAACAATATTCATTTTAGACATGCAAAGTCGGAGAAAATGACTTTAAGACTGCGATTTAATACTGCACTATAATACTATACATAAATAAAAGTGTAATATAAGTTAAGATACATATTGATAGAGCTTAAGTATGTACAGAAACATATTATACTACTATTGGTAAACAAAAATAATATTACTCTTAGTGAATGTTACCAGGTATATTAAAATGCAGTCTTATAAATATTAACCAGTACTAGTTTTTTAAAATTGTAAATGGTTTAGAAAACCCATTTAAGGTCACAAATTAATACATTTGATGGGTCACACACTTACATTATGAATTCTGAAAATTATGGAGAGCTATAAATATTTAATGTCCATAATCTTTATCTAAAAAAGTAAAGGCAAAATCATTGAGAGACAACCTTACATACAAAATTTATAGTAAAAAAAAATCAGTTTTTTGTCTGCGGACTAAAAAAAATATATTCGTCCATCGTACCCTCTAGTTTAGAGTGCCCTCAGCCTACGACAGGGAAGTTCGCGTTGAAAATCACAAAACAAAAAATTTAGTATCTCGCGTCTTATATATGACAGAAAATATAAAATTCTAGGGCTACACGCCCCCTGTAAAGACTACGCGGCGCACACTTTGGGAACCACTTTCATATAAAAATATTGTCCTTAGTACACAAAGTTAAGTAACTGAACAAAAAAAACTCATTCAAATTTAATTTTTAGATACATATACACATTTTTAATAAAGCAGGCGATTGACCATCCTTAAACCCGCCTCTGAACACGCATATGATTAGGAATAGCTTGGATATCGAACAAAAATACATTGTGGTATGTTATGCAAAATACGGGTCAAGAAATGAATGATAAATGAGTAAATTAATATTGAATCGTTTTTCTGTTTCGATGGTCATGCTCTATATCGTATATTTTACGTTTTGGATGCGGTGTATGATATTATACACTTTTCTCTTATATTCATAGTAATATTATGGTACCTAGCTAGCTTAGTGGTACCATTTTTACAGGGTGTATCACTAAAAGCAGATTTATTTAATCATGATTTAGTGGCGTAAAATCATCACATATGTGTAGTACATTCTGTAATCATTCTGCAATCATTTTGCTACTGATTAGAAAGGTAGTGACAAAAAAAATATCAAAAATGAGGTTTTGATTAAATATTGTAAATTAAATCATTCTGCATATAATTTAACTAGGGATGATTAAAAATCATAAAACTTAATTTTCCAAAATACTTGATTTTAGTATAGTCCTTGTTTTTACCAGTATAAGGACAGAATTAAATCTATATACATGTAAACCAGCAGAAGTTGAGGTATAGAGTTTGTATGGTTTTTTCCAACTGGTCGATAATAATAAAAATGTCTGTTTAAAAGCCAACATTTTTTTTTTATAACAGATTCACGATATTGAATTTTTCACTACCATACAACACAATTGGCGGAAAGATGAAGTGGGGCGGTTCAACAAACTGAGAAATAGAGCAGCACCCCAGCTGTATACGTATAAATATAATTATTTATTATTCATTTTATCTTCGAGAAAATCACGCAGTTTTTATAATATCGTCGAAATGAGTTACGAATTTATAAAGCAAAAACGTTATAATGACGGCAGAACTTCAGAAAAGCCACCATTGCAGTAATAAAAGTTTCATCCAAGTAGCGTTCCTTCGGTTAGCATTAGGATTTTAGTTGATATCTGGTGCTTTACAATGATGCCATTGCCCAATCGGCAACCGTAAGAATATTATAATTTTCGTATGCAAGATACATATGTTATATTTGCATAAAATATATCGATTATCGAAAACACGTATAGGACCCTGAATATTGGTGCATAATATAAAGCTAGTGCAATGTTCTAATAAGGAACTTTAAGTTTCTATGTTGAGTGATTTGTAATACTAAAACTAATTTTTGAGTTCTTTTGCACATTATTTGAGTTAAAAAACGTATAAATAGCATATTTTGTCATATTATGTACATTAAAGAAAATGGTTAAAAAAATTAGAGGTTTTAATTAGTCCAAAAGGCATATTCCGTAACTACCTCTGTAATTTTGATTTTAAGAATTGTAAATCAAATTATAAATTTAAGATGAAACTCATTTCAAAATTAAAATTTTTTTATATTGAAAAAAAATTACTGCTTATGCTGCTTTGAAGCTTAAACAATGCAATTATAATATACTTATTTCAAATTTGACGGTTTCTTTAATAGTTTAATCATTATATTAATATTATGTCAATTACGTTTCTTTAAAATTAATCGATAATAGTAAACAAATCTGGGTGTATTCATTTTTTTAATTTAAACATTAACTACCGTATCCTGAACTCTGTTTCCTCAAATCATGAAGTAAAAATAAAACACGGTTTTCATAAATAACAACTAGGTTTTTAGGATTTTGGCTGGGGTGTTTATAATATGCAGGTGGTACTTGTGTACAGCGGAAGAACACTGTCTTATGGATACAAGAGGTGGTGTATCACATAATTTGGGTGATAAATAATATTATGGCTTATACTGCAATGACTTATTCTATTTCTTTTTGTGCATGCGTGCTCATGTTAACTATGTAAAAAATAATGACATTGTACTGCCGTGCCTCAAGTGTGGATAATATTTTCCGTGTGTTTATAAGATTTTATGATGGGTATACTTACGATTTCGTATTTGTCAAATAATTTATTATGTACTGACGTCAAAATAGTTTCGGACACGGTTATAGGTTAGGTCATACGGGTGCGGATGGATATGAATCTACGTAAAATAATATATCAGTAGTATATTATAATAATAATATATCGTATAGATTATAGTTGTATATCCTGGTGACTACCTACTATTGTAGCGGTTGCTGATCGCGCGGGCACCAAACTGAAACTAGCTGCTGCTTCGAGTGTTCGTCCGAGCACAGAAAAAAAAAAAAACGAGACTCGACGGGAACATTAATATATTCTAATGGCATTGCGGGTACGTAATGATATAATATGTATAACACATAGGTAGGTAGTCGATGGGCTGACGGAAAAGTAGTAGTGATGGGTTGGGGGGGGGGGGGTTGGGCATGTTGGTAGGGACCTCCACGACGCGCGCGAACAGATTTCCCGCCGATCGGTGGTCCGATTGGCCGCGGTCGACCGCGAACATACTGCCCCAGACAACCGCAACCACAACAAATGCCGACACGCGTGCGTCGTCGTTTCGCTGACTTAAAGTACAGCAATAAATTTATATGGGTACGCGAATACGGAGTGATCCATTTATAAAACTGGGCAACTGTAGAATATTATATTTTATTAAAAGTCGATTTTTGTACGATCGAAAAAAGAGTTTTCATACACCTGGTTTGGATCATATAACATGGCTACTGTATAGACCCTCCGAGTCAAAAACTGAAACTACGCCTATGACTACACTTAAATAAATATTATTCGTATAAACATTTTAGATCAAACTCGTCCATTTTCATATAGACTGCATATAGTTCATATCTATTATTATATCGTTATTATATACTTTCAACTTAAATAATCGCGAGTATCAATCCGATATCACTCGGCCACTCGTAATAAATAACACGCATGTATATTAATGCAGTGTGATTCACCAAGCACGCGTACACCTTTTTTTCCTTTAATAATTAATTTATTCAAATTAATGTTTTTGTAATATTTAAATTTACTTAACAAGTTAACTTATTAACAAGACCGTATTTTTAAATATTTGAGATTTTTTGTACTACTCAAGGAGTGCTCTGTAGATATATATACTCTTGTTTTTAAAATAAGAACACTCCCCCTTTTTACAATAAACTATTTAGTGGTTAATAACTTAAAAAAAGTTGATGTACCTATCTACCTAATTAATTATGGCTAGGTATTATACAGCATGAATCACTGTGCATGCTATTCCCTCAATATCCTCCCCCCACCACAACGTCATAACTTTTTAATTTCACATATTTTATATTAAGTTCAGAGTTTTAGAATTTTTAAACGTAATACTTTAAAGACAGCATAATTTCGAATATTAGGGCTTTCTGCACCATATAAGGAGTGATCTTTTAAAATCCTTAATCTATTGTCATTTAGTCCAAAAACTCAAAAACTATAACTTGATAGGATTTCGAACTAAAATACGTAATAATGTTCATAAAAAACATCTGCTGGACAATAAATTACAGTGGTAATGGGTGATGCTCATTTTAAAATATTAAAAGATGTACTACTGTTTCAGCACTAAGAGATGTTCTTTAACTAGCATACAAAAATCAAGTATTTGAGTATGTCTGTGTACGTAGGGATATACGTAAAAATTCCAAAAATCAGAATTTAAATAAACGTACCTATAATTTATATACATAGAATAAAACGGGTGCTCATGCTCCCATTATTTACGGTTTATTGTAACGATTAATTTTCACAAAAATGTTTACTATTTATCATATCTAGGTAGTTTCTGAGTTTTTCGATGACAACTCGATTATCAGGTATAAACTTAATTTTATAAATAAGAGGACAGTCGCAAAAACTTTCTTAAAATATTGACGTATACAAATATAGATTTTGAGAAAGTTTTTATTTAATTCAAGAATTTTAAGATTAAATGAGTTTCAATTGTTAAATGGAACTACAACTTTCTTTTCTATATTCCTGGATTCTTCTTAACTTTACAAACTCAAACATTATTTTTTCTCAATACTTAGGAATTTAATATTCTGACATTATAAGCACTTGAAAAAATGTATTATGTGCTTTTGATTATGAAGTACCGTTGTTAATGTTTGCGCATTCATAACTCGTGTAGTGTTCTGTATATTCAATACATTGGTTACACGCTTATACTTCACCTACAATTTGCAGAGTGTATTCAACTCTACACGATACGGTAATTTGTAAACGTGCCTTTAAATTAAAATAAATGGTACCTACATGGCTACATCTAATGTATTACGTTAAGTTTTTTTTTTTATTCTGTAAGCAAAACGATTTGGTTTTACTCATAATTAAAAATTAATTTTTACTATTTATATTTGGGTATCGTAAGTTTTAAACAATATTATTTTGTTTTTAAGTAAATTTAAAGAGATTAACCTAACCTGAGTAGTGTTGAGTTTATAATCTCATATTATACTCGGTAAACTTTAAAATCTTTTATGAAATATATAGAGCTGTATTATTTTATTACTTGTATGGAAACAATGTAAAAGCATATTATAATACACCTAAATTATTGTCTTTTTTTCAAATTTAATGTTTTCAAACGGATTTTTACAATGATGGTCATAAACAAATTGGTATCAATACTCATATCAAAACTATTAACATACATGGTCATATCAAAATATGACGAATATGCCGAAAATCTTTATATATATATATAATATAATATATTATATATTTGTAATTAATAAATATAATATTTTATCCGGCATGTTTTAGATTATGACTAGTAAAGATTGATACGCAAATGCATGAACTTATACACGAGCCCTAATCAAAATAAAATCGAAATACAATTAAAAAAGATGCCGGGTGTTCCGACAAAAAAAAAAATGTTAATTGTTATCTCGATTCGAACACCATATAATATGGTTTAACGAGTTTTTACAAACTCCAAATATGTGTATTAAACACTATTATCAATTTATAACATAACAATTATTATTATATAACTGTGATAAATATTATTTAAGAATTTCGAATTTCGCTATCATGTATTGTAACGTTGCGTAGAATTCAGAGGGTAGGTATCGTTATAAAAATATTATATTATTTTCTCGAAGAGTTTTCTTAGACAAAATGAACCTATAAAGCATACGAATTGTAATTTATCTTTTTATTTAAGTAGATTATTATTATGACTATAATATAAATCTACTATGATGCTATGTTTCGAATAATATACCTATTAAGGACTAACCCTTAATGTAATACACCAACATATTTTGTTCTATCCGTCCATCCCGTGCAAAACATATATATTTTTCTTTTATGTATTGATTTTTCAAGAATTAATTTTTACGTTTAATTAATGGTTAAAACTGAAAAAAATCAATTTAAATAAAAACACTATTTACTTGATAAGTAAGTTTTCTAAATGAAAATATTTAAAAATTATTAGAACAATCCACGGGAAATATTCTTCTCTATAAAACATAATATACCTAATAGTCCTTAGTTTGCCCTGAACTGATCTATAGAGAATTACATTGTGGGAGTACTGAACACCTTAGTATTGCAATATTACGCACGAGACAGACAGAGGAAACAAAATATAGTGGTGTGGCTGCTATTAAAAATGTATATATTTTATATATTTAGTCGTCGATTAAAGTCACCATCAGATTAAAATATATAGGACGTCATTGTACCCTCGTTGGAGTATGTTTTACATATGCATAAAATAGCAAATATCTACGTATCGGATTTTTGCCATAGTTAATTTATAGCTATTATAAGTTTATTTATTGTACTTATTATTGAATTTATAGATAATATAAACTTATTAGTGTGCTCTAGCAAAGAGATTTTTTAAATAACTGTTTTATTTTAAAATTAACTATAAATACTTGAATAATACATTATTTTGAATTCATATATCAAGTCGTTTAACAATAAAAATATAAAAACAAATGTCTTTGCTCAAGCACAGTTTATATTCTTCTCTACAAATTTAATAATAAGTTAATTTTCTCTAATATTAACTAAAAATAAGCCATAATAAGAATCTACTATGTTTCACGTATGATGGACAAAGACAAACCAGTACCTCGTTTTCTAAAAAATATACTTGCTGCATATACACGTTTTGATGCATTTTTCGACGAGTAACCGATTTTTTTTCCATTTTATAATAATAAAAATTCTTTTGGATAATGTAGTAACAACGCGTCGCGTAAGCAACTTTGTTCAACGAACTCGCGCACGCATACATTGTCATGATCGTAGTTCTATTTGTTAGTATGGCAACGACCCTTCATCAAGTTTCCCAACTGGGAAAGAAGATATTAGGTAAATATTATGTATAATTTGTTTACGTTTTATTCATGGTTGGTAAAGTAACTCAATATATTTTTACCATATACTAGTTATAAGGTAATCTAAAATAATTCATCTAAATTCTAAATGTAAATTGTAAATTACTTTAAAAATTGTATCTAAATCAGTATTGGAAAAATGAAACTATTTTTTTTTTATTGTTAAATTACCTTCATTACGAGATACATTATTTTTGAATTATAAAAGTAACTTAACATAAACTTTTTCTATCAAACGACTATTACAAAAATTCTACTTATAAAAAAGTATTTACAAATAATATTAATATCAATCTTAGTTCTTAAAAAGTATTAAAATAAATAAATTTACTAGTTTACTAATTTATTTAAATTAGTAATATTTGATAGTAAAAAAGTAACTTAAATTGCGTACAAATTAGTTAAAATAAAATTAATTAGATACCATCAAACTACTTAAAAAAATATTTTGTTACAATAACTTGTGCGTAGTTACTTAGGTTAGGTTACTCCCCAACACTGATCTAAATACAATCGTACCTATACATACAAGATTTGTAATTCCATACAAGATACAAATTAAGAACACATACATTTACAAAATTCTTTCCATTAAACGTTGTGTTTTTTGTGTTTGCACTTTTCATATCTACTCAAAACGATTGGGTTCGATGGACCTTGAGGTTGTATTAGACATTTACGTTTGCACACAAATAAAAATATGACCCCTGCTGCCAAAGCACAAGATTAATCGAAAACAAAAAAAAACATTATTATTATATAATATAGGTAAAAATTAAATATAATGTTTTATACATATTATATAATATATTCGCATTATATTGCTAGGTAAAAATTATACACGCCACATAGCGAGTAGTTAAATTTTAGTTTTGTCGGGTGCAGTTTAGGTGTACAATAAACGATACCTATACCACACAGAAGTGCAATGAACTGTTAATAAAACCCATTTACGTATCCGGAGTTTGTAAGAACCATGCAATTATCGAATTAATTGTCGTTTTCGTATACCTAATTTACAATAAACAGAAAAAAAGGTTCTTGGCTAGTTATGTATAGGTAAGTACGTAACATTTTAATATGATTTTATAACTTACATTATAATATAAACGCCGCGTGTACTAAAGATACGAGATAAGTATATTATAGGTACATTTAACTGTTATGATATTGACCTTGCTGGAATATAATATATTTTATAAACATTTTTTTATGCTTAAATCAAGATCGTAGTGTGAATTATTTGAACACAAAAATCGTACCATCTACGAACAATAACATGTAATTTTAACGGTAGTTTTTCGCGCACGAATTTGTGGATAGCTTTAGAACGAAAACGGTCAAAGTTTAGAATTTATATGTAAATTATCATTCGTGTTTGATACCTATATATTATATTTTTGACTTATATAAAAAAAAGGTGACGAATAGTATTTCTGTGTACTGCGATAGTGCGATTGCGTGTAACATTATTGTTGTTCAAAAGTATGCAAGGTAGAACTGCAGTTTTCAAAACCAACTGCAGTTAGGTGTTAGAAATACTGAACATATACGACCTACCTAATATGTCGTTAGAGAAACTCACAAATGATATTATATATTCGATTATACTAGTGTGATTTATTTAACATAAGACACTATGTTCCCTAATTCTAACTTGTTAAAAACATTTCTTTTGCATAATTTTTAGTCATTACGAAACAACATTATTGGAAAATATATATTTTTTTATGTTTTTACTGATTTGAATGACAACATAATTTTTTATTTTCATTTTCTGAATCAATATAATGTTTGGAGTATTTCAATCAAATTTTGGGCAAGTAGATTACAAATACTTTATAGGTACCTACGACAATACAGGAAACTCGTCAGATTTCTCGGAGAAACTATGGTCTGTGGCGATAAATTTCACTAGTGTTTACGCCTATTCTTCTCCTTAATACAACAATATGCCATATTTTAAGGTATATTATGTATAAGCGACCACTAATGAATTTGATCGCTATGTCACCAGCCATCAACAATAAGTTTTCCCTTATTGTCGTGTATATATATATATATATATATATATAAATAATACTATATAATACTATATTATATAGTATTTATTTTGTAGATTATTACTTTAATAGTTATAACTTATAACTTACAAGTAGGTATTTAAAGTTATGATATTTGGAGTCTTGAACCATAGGCACAATGGGGGGGGGGGGGTATTGAGGGCTAGGAACGTCAGTTTTATCCATAGCCCTTCCAGTTTTTAACGATATTTTAGTTTAAATTATTAATTATCAGGGTTTGTGCTGCTGATATAATTTTAGACTCTCCTCCTAAAAAAATGTCCCTAGTTGCACCTATGTCGTGAACCAACCTTTTGTGAGGTACCACCAGTCTGCTAAACCTTAATTAATACTTATAAGTTATAACTCATATACTACTTGTCCAAAATCTGATTTTTATGCATCGAAGTACTAATAAAATATTTTAATAATTAATTAAAATGTCATGTTGTCGTTAAAAGATTGAAAAATTGTTATAATAAAATAAAGTTATTTTAGAAAAATGTTATTTTAAAAATTACGTAAAGAAATATTTTCAAAAACGTTAATGTTTTTGGAAATAATGAGTATCTTACGTTAAATATTTATCACAACTGGTCTAATGTATTATTTTTCACTGGGTGGGCCTTTTTTTACATTTGTACCTATCGTCGATTCACAATTTGTAATTACACATGTTTAAATACGAACATGCTTAACATAAGACATATTGAACTAATAATGGTAAACTTGCTGTACAAAATATTTTACTGTATAGTGAACATAAATGATTTAATCAAACAAAAAAGAAGAATTGTGGTTTGAAAATACAAATTAAAAAGACGTTGCAGGCATTAGACATTAATCGTCGTAGTGGCTCGTTAGTTAAATAATTGGTGGTGAGACTAGGGACGCAAAAAAGAGCAGTGATTCGAGTTAAAATGTTGACGTACCTTAATTATTCTTAAATCAGAGTAGCTAGATAAGTGCAAACGATCTATTGCTATTCAGCAACCCATTGATTAATTTAATACCGTCTGGCCGAAATGCGTCTTCGTTGTTTGGCCGAAGAAGATAGGCCAAGTATATTATTAGAAACTACGGGTAATAATCGTGTGATGAACAAGAAATTTTAAATAGCTAAGTAACTGGAAAACCGTAAAAACTTACTTTGGACTTTCTCAAGCTACATCGAGTCACTAGTAGCTGTAGCAGGTCCAGAAATCCTATACCATACAGCCATACTCCACAGGATAATTTTGACAAGAGCACAAAATAATACTTCTTTATTTAGTTGAAAGTCTTAAGCACATAAAAAACATATTTAGCTATATAATACGGTCCAGGGCCAAGATTATACCATAACCTCAAGCTATTATCCGTGAAATAATATCAGATTTACTTTAAATATTGCTTTTCGAAAACAATTTCGTAAAAGCAATAAGAAAGAAATACAATCAAGTATTGTTCTCAGTGGCATAGCTATCCTTCATTGGTAAAACAAAGTGTGACATCCTCTATGAACCGATATGCACGTCCAGGTGCGCAACCAGGTACTGCGAATGTTACCTCCTAAAATTACCAACTAAATCTAATTTACTATCAAAAACCTCCATAAAAGTTGATGATCAAACTTTTTCTACTTGGAAAAGTGGCTTTAGACATAAAACTTATTAACATACAATATCGATCCGCTCAGAATCTAAACGTACTTCGTTTCAACGTTAATTACCTACTAAATTATTGTCTGGGTATCTAATAGTTGCTATTAATATTATAGTAAATCAAATAATTTCAGTTTTCGAAATCTCTGTCTAGTATCTTATAATGTCAACTCATTGGAAAGTAACATTTTAATTTTCAACTTATTAATCAGGCATATAAACATTTTTTTTTAACGGTAACAAAGACAATGGCGGGACGCCCGGCTGTGTGGTTTTATGATTATTAATATTTGTTATTATAGGTAGGTATGCAATTAGTATTATGTAACCAGTATAACCATAGACGGTCATAGTTACATTGAAAAAATATATTATTTTAGTAGCAGCCGCACACCGTGAGCACTATTCACTATAATATTTTATAGTATAAAAACTGTGTTAACAAACTAACAAAGCTATCTACCGGTAGGCACCGAGACCAACACATTATACTGACGTTTTGTACAGCTTAAACGTTAGAGCGTGCATCATCACAATATTATTTGATTTTAATTATTCACAGTTTTAATATTTGTTTTATTATAATAATAATAATATTATACTTGCCATATTATAACATAAATATTATTATAAAACCAATGGCTCTATGGAAATCAATAAATGATATAGTCACATACCTACCCCAAATTATTTAATTTAATATAAAAAAACAAGGACACAATATAAAAATTATAAGATAAAATTCTTAAGAGTTAAATTACAGTATTGAAATAATTACTTTGAAAGTATCTTGGTGTTAGTGGGGGGGTTAAGGAGGTTCAGCCACTCCAAAAAATTAAAAATTAACTTTTTTTCAAATACTAATTCTTCAGTTATTGTGGTTTTTTTTTGTAATGTAATATATTATGTTTCGTCATGGAAATATACGAAAGTTGTCCCCGCGGCGTTGTAGGTTAAAACATAGAAAATAAAAAAAATAAAAAAAAAAGCCTAACTGATGATCAAATAAAAATTTCTGGATACGCTACTGCGTGGTATAGCATTATAGGCGATTAACATTATTATTTTTGTGTACAATTAAAGTATTTACTATATAACATGATTTTTAAACACAACTATGCATACATAGTACTTACGAATAATATCTATTGGATTTAAAATATAACAAAAATATGATTTTTAATGTTGACGGTAGATTAAATGAAAAATTTTTAGTATATGAATATAATAGTTTAAATTCGAGAAGTCTACATAATATAAGTCTGCGGGTTTCATACTGACAGACATATTCATGTAAAACCTAGTCGTACACACATATTGTTACACGAACAATATAAATTAGATGCTAGGGATAGTTATCTCCAAAATAATAACAGGAACTCATTTAGAAAGAATTAGTTAAACGTACATAGTATTAGGTTCTCATACAATATTTGTTTTAAATATTTTTTCAAGCCTTATATTTAAAGTTTATTTTAATGTGTTTTTTTTAACAGCTGGCCATATAGAAACTTTTGCTAAGTTATACTTAGTATAAGTGAATAAATTTATAAATTTAATAAATTACTTTTACTATTTGATATATCAGCTATTTTATTCCCCAATAATTACGAAAAGGGTTTGAGCACCTTTTTAGATACGTACGTGATAGCCACCAATGTTTGTTGCATATAATCCATTTTATGTACCTATTGTACCTATGTTAAGTTACCTAAGGTATAATAAGAGAAATACGTTGGCTACTTATTTTTCTGTTGGGCCAGTTAAAAATGTGCGCTGATCCAGACACAAAATCCTGAGCACGTCTAATTCGTCTTATTATATTGTCAAAATACATATTGGTACACACTATTACTCGTATTGGTAACGTTATTTGTTATATCATAATGTCATACATAAATATTTTCGAGACAGTGCAGCTTTTCAAAATATCAATTGTGAACCAGTGGGTGAAAGAGGAAAGTCATTTTTGGACAAAAGGAGTAAAAGTATCATATGAACAATTATGGAAGCTGCACGAAATACCGATTGATTTTAAAATGTATTATTACGGGTAAATATGGATAAGGTATATGATAATATTAATAAACTATCTATATTCAAACCATCGATTGTATTGTATGTTATTTGTTAAGTCAAATTGTATTATTATTAAACATAAATTGGTGGACTAAACTTGAAATATTTTGCTCTCGATTATATTATAATCAAACATGATTGGATTATCTGTTGGTTCATATGACGTGACAATAAATATTCAAATATTGATCACATTTCTCTGCGTTCAGGCGTTCAGCTGTTGTAGTTGCATTAATGTATTAATGTATTATACAAACATCAAATAAGATACCTCTTAGCATATCTGGCGCCAGTGGCGCAGATCTAACGGGGTGGAAAATGTGGTTAGAAAGATTCTCTTGCTTGTGAAAGTTATTATTAAATCCAGTCTGTCCACTTATCGATTA
Organism: Nasonovia ribisnigri; assembly: GCA_027563435.1. Lineage (NCBI taxonomy): Eukaryota > Metazoa > Arthropoda > Insecta > Hemiptera > Aphididae > Nasonovia > Nasonovia ribisnigri. The sequence goes on along the minus strand of JANEHU010005080.1, from coordinate 465,414 downwards.
TTGTGAAACACACGTCATGTCAAACACAATACAATGCGCTATGACCGGATGCTAATCCGCAGTTAGTAGCGGAGTTGCAGAATCCATTGAATGGGACACTGTATTATATAACTGTACGTGGAAACAAAGTCTAACTGTACAACGGTCAGAAAATTAGTAAATAGTTTTAAATTTTAATAGAATATCAGAGAGTATTACCTCGTTTCAAGTATCTGAACATATTATACGTTGTGTCCGTCCGTTAGTCACCAGCACATAGTTACGATTGCTGATATATATTTTTGATTAACGTTTATTTATTAATTAAAAAAATAAAACACGTAAGCTTAAAACAAATTATATTATTTCTTACATAATAAAAACAATTGACATAACGTAAATCGTAGTAGTGTTTAGTGCGTAAAAAGTCATACACACTTTTACTGTGCGGTAACGGAGGTGGAAGATGGCATTGTTGCCTTCCTCACCCTAAAAACTCGTCATTCCTGACCTAGGGTTGTCCTCAACCCAGAATTATAAAAGTAAACATTATATTAAATCATAACTATAAATAAAATCATAAATTATTTTTTTATAGCTCATTGTGAAAAGAAAATTATCTAAAAGAATATAATTGGTTTGCCTTGGAAATATTTAGGTGATAGGTACCCGACTTTTGAGACATACAATTAACATATTATATGTATGCTTATATATTTCAAATAATCTACACAACCTCTTTAAATGTTTTAAAAGTACATTAAATGTGCAGTAAAAATAAATAATTTTTTTTTTATTCAATTTAACGTTTGATCTTTAGTTCAATCACGTTTATTAAAATGTTCGCAATAATTACCATGTCGGCGGTGCATACATATACACATGATTTTATTCATTTAACGTGATAAAACTACTTAGTCATGACGTGCGTATGTGCAGTGAACACGATGTAAATAAGATATATGTCATAATATAATATCTTCGATTTAATATAGTGTTATGCTGTCTCATATAATTGCATTAACAAATCAAAATCTTGATTCTCAAGGACTTAAAATCTACATAATATTATGACCCTTAAATCGATCAGTTTATCCGTTGTTATTCGCTTGTGTATCGTCGATCGTCCATGTGTCCGTGATTATTCGACGACGATTTTTGCGTTTCTTGTTCCATTTGGACGCAACAACCGTGGTCGACGGTGTCTGGCGCCAGTGGTGATAGGCTTTCCACGTCAAAAAATATATGAGCTCGATGAAACTCAGCAACGATCCGCCCAGAAACAGACCGGCGCAACCACCAAACGATACTGCGAATAATAACAAAACCAAAAAACGGAAAATTTTAGTATTATATGTTTCGCATTGGATCTAATATTTATAGACGTCAAAAATTCATAAGCACCCAACAAGTCGAGCCATCCTAGTACCAAATCGGATCGGTAAAGTATGCACGTGCTCTGTATGAAGTGTGCGTCGATCAGTATAGATGACGAGGAATTCCTATGGTATAAAACAATGGAAATATTAATTAACTATTTATCATAGATTATTAATTGTTTACTGTTTATTATAACACCATAGGTCATAGAACATAGACAAAAATCAAAATTTTAAAATGTTTCGAATATGCATTACAAAGGAAAAAAGTATTTATAACGAGTGATCCATTTAAAGTAATACACTCATTATTTCAAAAACAATAACGTTTTTTACTATATTTATCCACATAAGCCGTCAAAGATCAACATATGTTTACTATTTTTAACATTATAATTTTTAAACTCTTTTAAACTTACTTATAGCTCCTTATAAGTATTTAAAGTTAAGATGAGGAGAGGTATAAAAGGGGAATCTCGCAAATGCTGATCCGCTATATTCCGCTCATCATAACTTTGAATACTTATAAGTTATAATACTAGATACCTGATAAGCTACTTGTCAGAAATGTGGTTTTATAAATCAAAATAATCCGAACAATATTCTGCCCAGGAATATTAAATTAAAAATGTATTTTGACATTCAAAAAGGTAAACAACTTAAAAATAATAATGAGAACAAACAGTAAAAATTAAATTTTTTTTTAAAAAATGTAATTTAGTAAAACGACTTAAAATTATGTAAAAGAAATATTTTCAAAAACTTTGGTGCTTTCTAAAAATATAAATAGTGTCTTACGTTAAATAGATCATTACGTAAATTTAAAAATACTAAATACTACAAAAGCACAAATTTACTTTTATACGTCTAGTATAATTATATGAGATTATGTTTGTTGACGTCACCTCCATTTATTCAAATATATTTAATAATTTTAATACAAAAATATTTATTAATATTTATATCCTCGTATATTAGTACATAATATCTTATAGTTATTCAATATTTTCGTTGAATTTAATATAAATAAATATTGAAATACTCCATACCTTTTATTTGTTAGAATAAACGTCAGGGTATTGTTGAAATTGTTGAAATTTTATCCGTATAATTTAAAAGTTTACTTTACCCCTATTGTATATTTATTATTTCAAAATAAGTTCGTATAATATAGGTAAGTACCAACGAATTCACAGAAAAGTTGTAGGGCAGAGTTCTCTTCCTCGCAGTATTTTTAAGAGAAACGGAAGCACCTATTTAATGGTAGTGGCTAAATGTTATAATTTATGGTAACATACTAATACAAAATATAAATACATGAATATTATGTATATATGTACATTGAATATTCTTAAGTGTAGTGGTTTGATATAATTTCACTTCCTATATTACTCACGGGTAACGCATATTTTAACTTTTTAATGGAAATATGAATTATGATTAGGTACATTTCAAAAGGTGGTTCAAGCCAGATTTCTATTAATATGCTTAATAAATTGAATAATTCGACTTGAAGAATTCACTAATTTCTAAGATATCGAATTTGAATAATAATATACGTTTGAGAGGAAAAATTATAAAATTGTGATTTTCCACAAACATTTCTTTTTTAAAAAGATTGTCATCTTTCTGAACGAGGTCTAAAACAGTCTTATGGCAATATCCTAGGAAGTGACGGAAGCGTATAACGTGTTAGTATTTTTCATATAAATTTAGCGACAGCCGTTCTTCTCAATCGTTTTTATATTTGATTGACCACCAAGCAAAACTAACTTACAGCACCGTCGAAATGGATGGTTCGGCGATTGTCAGTTCAGAAATGTACATTTGGTGGACGCAATCCGGCATGCATTCGCATTTCAGCCCGGGCATATCGTTTGTCATGAACGTATTATGTTCGGATGGTATATGACTTTTGAAGAATTCTGAAAATAGGATAAAAATAAAAAAAGATATTTTCAATACTATTGTCACGTCATAATATCAGTGGCGTTGCCAGGATTATGAAATAGAGAGGGGATCAAGTATATATAAACCAAGTTTTTACAGTTTTTGTATACAATTAATAAATTTACTAGGGGAAAAAACGACAATGGTTGTGGGGGGGGTGTTATACCCCCCCCATGGCTACGCCACTGCATGATATAATACTCTTACTATTTTTCTCAGCTAGGCATAATAAATCTTCGACGTTGCACGGCCGCAACGAATTGTTTTCTGTGGCAGAAAAAAGATGTAATCATACTATATTTGTTTCTTTCAAAGCCAAATATATACGTCAAATATAAGTTTGGTATTTATTATTTTCGTGTGACATTTTTTAAAGACGATACTTACGATGCATGAGGCCAAACATGAACTCCAAATAACAGCCGCAATGATTGACCATGTGATTCATATAACACGCTGTCTTACAATTCCTCCGCAGGTAATATTTCGTGCCCATTCCGGTGGAACTCTCATCGGCGAAAAGACACCTTCGCTCTTTCGGGTTCAGTCTCCTGGTCCTGTCTGTGTTGTATATCCTATCTCCCCACACGTGAATAATTCCAATGGTGCCCGCTGTCACGACCATATCTGATCCGAGTGGAGCGCCTCTGGGTTCGCCAATCATTATCTACAAATAATATAATGAGCGTATGCCCATCATACAAACTTCAGTTTTTAAGCTCCTCATTTTTGCTTTAAATTATTTAGTGAATTATTTTTCTAAACATTTTAACGTATAACAATCAAAATTCAAACGAAAAATGATCTAGGTATTTAACTTTGTGTACCTAGGTACGAAGGATAAGTACCTAATAGGTTTATAATAATAGGGTTGGAAGATATGGGGGCTATACGGTGATTTGAAAATTATCCAAATTATCCCTATTTAATTTATATGATTGTAAACCTGTTTTAAGCGGTGCATAGTAGCTGCCTCAAAAAAAAAATGATCATATTAGCTGCCTCCTATATAGACTTAAGTACCTAATGGTTCATAAACTTTAATAAAATATACCACGTAAATAGATACGTAATGAATAATTTACATAATATACATTATACTTAATATATTGCTTTTTAAATTTATAATTATAAAAAATTTAATTTAAAGTAACATATTATATATAATATAATATAAATTAATAAAATAACACCTACATAATAATAATAAACATTAATTTTAAAGGTATAAGATATTTCTCTATTTTGTTGTACTAAACATTTCTGTTTCAGGTAGATACAGGCAGAACTGTGGCTATGGTTGCGGCGCGTTGGCTGCGACCAGTTACGCAATGAGACTGAGTGTAAGCAAAGCCCTCTGCTACTAGTTCCCGAATGGGTGACCACCCGGATTCGTAGTAGTAAAAATCTTGCCACACATACACCTTGTCCCTAACCAACCGTTTTCGATCGTACAAACAGTTTCAACCTAACCGGACCAACCCTACCGACTTTACAGGCTAATTACCTGTTACCTGTCATCGAAACCTTAAATAAAAAAAAAAAAATAGAAGAACTTCATACTAAAATTAAATTGTTAAATGCATTTTTAGATAGGTATTTAAAATTATGTGTATAATTAAAAAACATCAGTCTTAGCTACCTATTGTATAATATTGTAATATACATTTTAACATCTATACAAATAATAAAGAACTATACAAATAATAACATAATTAGTGGTCTGAAGTCAAGTAGTGGCCGGTGCCAATAATTACCGGATGGGTGACCACCCGGACTCTAGTGACAATTCTTCGACATATAATATACACACATATTCTAACCTATCGTACCATTCCTCATAGGTAGTTAAAAACCTAGGTACTGAAAAAAAAAATAGTAACCACCCAATGGCCTATATGTTACTATGGGTTAATTAATAAAAAAATGAATAATATGATATAATATAATTATATATTAACTTCCCCATCACCTAATGTACTACAGTAGTATAATGTATTACAGTAGCCTTACTCTGGAGATGGGGCGCAGCACTAACGACCCTGCCCAGGACTGTTGAGGACTCGTACATGGAAGGTAATTAGTACGGCCCAATTTAAGAACAATTATCAATAGTAGGTATAAACATATTAAAAACTGAATAACTAATTGTTTGAATTGAGTTCGGTCATTGAATTAAGACAGTGAAATGTAGGGCTGACATTTCGATGTATGTGATAAAAAATAAATTTACTAAAATACAACCTAGTTGTTAGGGACTTTTCTTGTTGTATTTCTTTAGCTTATATATCCACAAAAAAGTGCACGATTTTAAAATTACCTATTAGTATTCAATACTTCATAGTTTGTAAAATGATTACTGTTTAATTCATCATATGGATTATTTCAGTTTTAACTGTTCTGGCGCTAGCATAAAATTAATTCAGCCCAATATAATGGTTCAAGTATAATAATGCAGCCAATGTATTCCCCAAGCGATACTCCAAATTAACTGCATATAATTGAATATTATATATTATATTAGCCGTTGCAGCCATTCGACACAATATTTTTACATTATTATAAGATAGCCCCGTTAGCTCCATAATTATCTGCCCTTAAAATAATTGAAGTTCTATAGAAATTATTCGAAGAAGGTATACTTACTTCTCAAATCGTCAAGATAGCCGACAAATGTCAAATATATTTGTTTCATTACTATCTATTTAAATAACATATTATTTTTATTTTAACTATTGGCGCAGGCCTTGTCGGTTAAAAAAATATATGATATGTAATATGACTACTTGTATAGGAGGAAAAAATATTTTTAAATTTACCCTTGTTGATTGTTTGGCGTCAACTCCAGGAGCGACTTGTTTCGAGTTCATCGTAGTTAAGTACATCCTGAAACAGTGGTTTAAATATGTTGAGGCACACAAGACACAACAATGGCGACAATCAGTGGTCAGGATTTCTATAAAGGGGTGGGTGAAAAAAACCAACATAATCTTTACTATTACTAATTATCCAATATTATAAGTATATTTTTATAAAATTTTAAAATATGTTTACTGCCAAACATTTAAATATAACACGTAAAATAAATAAAACGTCTTCACATCATAACTAACTAAAGAAAATTATTAAAATAAATATTTTATCATCTAACTTTTATGTCCTTAATAACCAATACTTTTTAAAATTTTACAAGGAGGTATATTAACTGTAAACACATATTATTATCTATATCAAAAATATTTGATTAGGCTTTTTATTTTTTCCAGTTCCTTTGGACATTATTTGCATTCTTCTAAGGTAGTGATTGTTTTATAAAATTAGGTAAGACACATATTTTGTCAATATCTTCATAGTCTAATTAAACCTTGTTCATATTAGCTAGAGTAAATCTATCAATTTTCTCTCAGTTATAGTTTTTTTATTATTATTATTATTATCAGCGTTTATTTCATAGAACAATTGGTCCCCAATATAGTTGCCTTGAAATACATTTTAAGTCGTTGTATGGTTAAAGCTATTATAAATTATAACTATATTCTCCTTTTCAACCACTTTCCTATGTACTAAGGGGCTTATCAAAATTGATATTAATACCACAAAATACTGATAAAATTGTATTTTTCTAAAATAAAACTTAAAACCAATAATACAGTGAAATATTTATTAATACTTTTTATATGTATTAATTCCATGGTGAGGGGGGGGGGGGGTGTGGTCACTGACGATAATTATCGCGTAGAATAAATTGCAATATAAAAATTAAACATGTTTTTAAAGCGATAACTTGGTAAAATGAAGACCATTATTCTTATTTTTACTATATTTTATACCTGACTCCAGACCACTGACCATTGTCACCTGTTCTTCTTGGTCTGAGGTCTCCGGACTCTGTTCGCCAAAACGAACCAATAAGACCAGAGTTCGCGCCGAGTCTCCTGCGAAACATTTTGATATCGGATTTACAATGACACATAATAATAACTATTATTGTTATAATATATTACAATTTACAATTATGTAGATATCATATTATCATTGGTATCGCCTTGAAGACCAATACTCACGTTCTACTGTACTCCGAAAAATCAGAATTGAACGAATGGCACAAACCAAATTCGGTTCGCTGCAACTCGAATATGTTACAACAGTTTACCTGTTTGAAGTTCCACCAGCAGCCACCGTTGGAAAATACTTCATCACACGGCCTCATCACCTGTTCACATAGGTATTAGTATACGTTGTGTAATACATTTTGTATAAATAGCATTTAACAGTTATAAGAGGACACGATTTTCATTATGTTAATCGACTATGCGTATATAAACGACCTTGCTTAGAATTTTATCCATCCCTAAATATCAATAGACATTAGAATTAATATTGATTAAAATATCAAAAACAATTATGTATTTTATCTTCTACAACCTAGGGTTATCGAGATTTTTAAAAATTTAGCTAGACATTTTTAAACTTTTAATAATTATCATAAATCTACTTAATATATATCATTATTATGTAATATTTTCCTCGCAGAACACTGACAGTTGGAAAATGTTTATTTTCGTTTAATTAATACCCCTCCCCTCACGAGGGCCTTTTTTTTTTTTTTCCTGTTTTAACCGACGATGCCGCGGGATCTGCTTTCGCATTGCTTCCGCGGTGAATACCCCTCCCCTCACGAGGGCCTATGCAATCTGAGTTCAACCGTTTGAGTTATCGCTGGAGACATATTAATTAAATTACTAATGTATATTAACTTCTAGAGGGACAAACCTTCACTAGAAGTTCTGTGAGGTTTAGCTGGACGAGCTTTGATAGTTCCGTTACGTTCTTCAGCTCGTCAAACTCGTCGAACTCTCCATATGATAACACGGAGAAAGTTTTCAATAATTTCCTCACGACAGGCAATAAATCTGGGTCAATATCCGGCACGTCTCTATATGTAATTGTACAATATGATAATATATATTATTCAATCATCTATAGTAAATAGTAATACATATAGTTATAGGCTAAACGACAAAAATAAACTATCATTATTATTATAGTTATTATTATTGGGTATATATACGCAGAGTGTTCCATAAAGAATGTCTGGATTTCAAACAATCATGACATCATGGATTTTGGTTATAGAGTAATCTATCTGTGATCCTTTGTTTTTTCAACGGTTCAACAACTCATAACCATAACCATTAGTCCCGGGGTAACATATTTACATACTGAACATATTTTGTGAATTTTTTAGATTCTTTATCAAATGTGGATTTTTTTTATTGAATAAGTATTTTAAAGATGTGCGATATTTTTTTGAAGCGTACCATACGGACCATATGATGAGGAAAACAACTTCATAGACGCTAGGGTGCTGCGTGAACTTGACCTCTCAAAGTTAAAAACAATGATTATAGTTTAAATAAAAGTTTTCAAATGTTGAAACCGGGTTTTCAATTGTTTTCGAATTATTTTCAAAATAATGGTGGAGGTTTGGAGAAAATTGGACAATGTGGGGGGTCAACTTCACAGCCGTACAGTACATTCTTTATGGGACATCCTATACTACGGTTAAGCGTGTTACCAACAATTATTATCACACGGTAATATTTAGTATAATGCTTTACGCATACCACGGTTATCTTTATGCAGATAAACATGTTACCTATAATGTCTATAAATCGTTGTTGATATTCCAACTGCAATAACCTTTATTAGCTTGTCGTTTTCAGCGAATATTAAAAGTAGTATTGTTTCGTCTTAAATATAATATTGAATAAACTATAAAGTATTGCTTAGGGAAGAGGGGGAATAATGGAAGATGTATCGAATTTGATTTTTGAAAAGTATCCGGACATTTGTTGCCAATTAACCAGAAATACAAATCGTGACCATATATTTATTTATATACGTTGTTCCATAAATAGCCAAAATGTTCTGAATTTATAGAATACACGTCATTGTATACTTATCCAATATTTTATTGCCTATATTAATGTTTACTTGACAGACAAAGAGTTAAGTAGACGGTGCATTGGAAAGTGGATTATAGTATGCTGCCGAATAATCAAAATACGTTTTTATCAGTGCATTAGGCAAATTGTACCTTTTTTTTGCCCATGTGCATCAGCACTGTTACCACTGATATTTTTGGTAGAGCTTGATTGCTCTGTATAATTGTATTTGTAATTTAATTCGCCTCACCAGGATATATTAATTTTTAAAAATATAAAAAATCAAATTGATACACAATTTCAATTCAATCTTCTTATAAAATACCTAAACAATTTAAATCTATAAATAGAACAAAATCAGAAAATTTGAAACACAAATAGGTAATTTATTTTTTAAAAATGTAAATTAAGAATCAATCCAAAAAAAATTTCTGATATCGTTATAAATTTAAAAATAATATGTTCCTACCTATTACTATTTAAATAAACAAAAAATAATAACAAAAATAATTGAAAATAATAATATAACATTTAAAAAATAAAAATCATGAGAATAAATGTTTGGGGTGTAATCAAATTCACCTCCTCGATGTGCACTCAGGGGAATGAAGTTCATTAAAACCGGGACGCTGGGCTGTGCAATAAACTAAAAAAAAATTGGTTTGGGGCGTATATGGGTCATACCTTTTTCATGGAAGCACTCGAAATTAACTGTGTTTCACTTTGGGAAAATGCGAGGGTATAGTACCATTATGAGACCGAAATTCACTGGTCTAAATACGAAAAACACAACTCTATATTTAGCCGAATTCAAAATTATTTTTAGCTACATACATGTTTTATTTCATACTCCGAAATATTATTATTCAGAATATTTCAGTTTGTAAAAATTGAATTTAGGACAAATAGTTTATCAGTATAAGTACCTACCTATTTAAAGTTCAAATAAGTGGAGTAGTCACTATAGCAGTTGACCAACATTTTGCTTGGTATACTTGTAGACTGTAGTACTCCAATCCGGCACTCCGCTTATCAAAACATTAATTACCTACTTATATAAGTTATCGCATAAAGTGCTGGTAGAAAATTAAATTTTTATGCATCGAAATACTATGAAAAATATTTTTCCTTAGTCTCCTTTTTAAATAAGAAATTAAAAATGAATATTTTCATAAAAGAATTATAAATCTCAATGACAAATAATAGAACAAAATATTTATTTATTTGTCATGTGGTTTTCTAATCACTTAAAGTTATCTATCGTGTAGATTAATAGATTGTTCGCTTAACGGAATAAAAGTTTTTGGCTTTTTCGATTCAACCCATTGCCCGTCAACCCCCTTAGTGACATATACTGATGATAAACTTATAACGCGTACGCGGTGGTTATTACAACAGTAAACAGAGGTTTGAAAGTAGTTTTTTTTATTTGAAAAACGTAAATACCATAGTAAAATAACCTACATTGCCCAATTTGATATTTTACATTACCGTGCGGTTAATTGCATGACCCGTTGCCAGTCCACCCTAGAACTGTCACATATCACCACCATCGGAAACGCTATGTCGGCGTAGCTTAAAAAAGTCGTCTCGACCACCGTGTCGATTGTGCTCTTGTTGTACGACTTCCACGATTCGACGATCGCGTAAGTGGCAAACAGCACTGCACATATTACAGTTACCGACCAGAACGCTCTGAAACACCACGACCAGGACCGGTTCTCTAAAAAAAATGTGTTCAACGTGTGCAACGTGTGCAACATGCAAAAACCAAAATGCAGTTTAGATCCATGCTCATTAAAAACATTTTTTTTTTTTTTTAAATGTATTTTATGGTACTATTAAGATGAAAGTGTGAAACAATTTATAACTAAAAGTAGATAATCTATAAAAATGTCAAAAAAAATATTTTTTAATTTAAATAATAAATTTTAAATTAATTATTAACATAAATAATTAAGTCCACATCCCCTCGAGTACTAAGTAGGTAAATAATTAAGTACTGATGACCAACATTTGATTGTTCCATCATATCGTACAATGTAATAAATATACCTGGTAATAATGAAAAAAAAGTAGGTTTTTGAGGTTTATGTGACATTATGCAACCACTTTCAGATCCAGTGTCTAAAAACGAAATAACATTTATAAATTGCCCATAACTAGCTGAATTTATTTATACAACACTAAATATTCACAAATAATTACCTGGAAGTTCTTACAACTAAATCATTTTACAGACAAGTGATTTTTATTATTAAAATTGAGGTGAAATTAAAGAAAAATGTGTTAAAATGTAGGTACTTAAAGCGTATTTAAACATTACACAATTCGTGTGTAATATTGTAAATATAATACATTTTCGGGGGCCGCAATATCATTTTATAAAGTGTTGTAATATTATTGGGCTATGAAATCGTATATTTTAGAGGCCTTACTCTTGTTTTTTAGGACATTAAAATCATCGCCCTAGCCATATCTATAGTCATATTTATACAAGTATGCCTATATTAATACTGATTGTAATATTTTCTGTTTTCTCGTGGATACCGACTTTTCTCCGGTGCTCCGGTCCTTTCCGACAATGTGGTTGAGGCCATGCAGCGAACACTGATCACAAACGTCATCCAAAATTTTTTTCCACACGTTAGCCCGGCGACCGGTGTCGGGTCCTCCGAGCTGAGAGGATTTGTTCCGAAACCTGACGTCTGCCACTCTCCTGGATACGGACGACAATGTTTTCCCCGAATATGACATCGCCACAAAGACACCACTAAAACTTGATGATCAGACTAGACTACCAGCGATGATAATAAGATCTAAATGCATATATAATATATAATAATAATTATGCAATATAATATGTACGCTCATATTATTATTCCCAAATAATTACTAAAATATGCCTAAAAAAAATTAGTTTTCACGTGCTAAAATATGATGTTTTAAGATCAAAGTGTGATATTAAATGATTATTTTTAAATACATTTAAATAATATACCTATGCACAATGTCTACTAAGAATGTGATATTTAAAATAAAATCAAAAATAAAATAAAATAAATAATAATACTTTTTAATCTAAAAAAAATAATTTAATTTTAGCACTGTAATAAAATATAAAATCAATTACAGATGGATGAAATCCTAAAATACGTCCATTGAATACAAAAACTTTAAATTTGCAAAATTAGCAAAATTTTACGTACACGCTGGATCGTTTGATCGTGAAACAGTAGTACATCTACTATCTATAGAATATAGATTAGCTATTATTTTCGAATCGTGTCAATCGTGCATTTATATCTGCCATTCGATGGATCGTATGCGCGAAGACTGTTGTCAAAACGATTTTTAAAACACTTAACACAATATTTCGTATCAACAGGACTAGCTCACAAAATTCACAATGCAATAATTCTACCTAGTTTTTATGTTTACATTTATATATAATATAATATTATTAAAATGTCACCTGTCATACTACCTATTACGTGTCGACGTTATATAATAATAATAATAGTTGTGTACACAACATAATGTGAGCACCATAGACGATGGTATATATAACTATATTTATATTATATACGTATGTATTACTTAAAACGACAGTCCGGAGATCGTAAGTTCGTAAGTATACTATATATAACATCGTATTATTATATTTGTAACAATATAATATGAACAAAAATGTGAATAGAATGTCATATGCATATTATAATAACAGTATGCTAACATAATATTATATAGGTACAAATACTTCGGTATATTTGTGTAAAGTAGTTTTTATGAGTTTTCTGAACGTAATATTATAATATAATTTGATATACCTACTTAGGTACATCATTTAATTATAATTATTTCATCATGGATTGTTTTTTTTTACTATTGTAAAAAAAAGTATTAGTATTATTTAAAATATTTCTATATGATACCCTTGTTACCGAAAAGGTCTTCACTGAGAATCATTTTTCATCGAACTCAAAACCACAAATACTGACGTATTTTTTAAAAATATTTAGACATTATGGTACACTATTTGTTTTGACAGACGACAATCAGGGGATATATAAATTAATGTATTAAATGGATCAAATGTCTATTATGTCGTACTCGAAATGGATCAGTAAGGCCTAAACCTCCGTAAGCCCCATCCCATTTACGTTTACGTCAACCTTATTATAATATAATAATAATATATTATGTATATATTACGGGTTAGGCAAAAATCTTTACATTGTGTAATTTGTGAGTAACTGAGCACAATATACGTGTATATTTTTTATTATATTGTAGCTATAATATTATAATACGTAGGTCATTGAAAAATCTCTTTGTCGTCCTTACAGAGGTAGCCATTATATTGGTTTATTGCTATTTTAGATAAGTGATCTAATTTTTAGTGAAGTGCCATAAAAATTTAACGACGTTTAATGTGCGGGGTTTCTGTATACAGTCAGATGAAACAACATAGTTTGTAAACCGTAATCGAAAGGTGCATAAAATTAATGTAATTTTGTTTCAAAACTATTCAATATAATATGTAGATACATATTATAACTTATTAATAGTGTAGCGTGATTCGTTTTTAAATCATTATAATACACGTATTAAAACACACATATTTGAACATAACACTAATCCCTATCACTATCCCTACTAATGTAATTGCTCGTAAATATATATAAATAAATAATGTATAAATCCAAAAGTCTGTCTGTCTGTTAAGCTTTCACGCCTAAACCGCTTAACTGATATTGATAAAATTTGGTACAGAGATAGATTAGACCTTGGAGAAGGACATAGGCTACCTTTTGACGGCTTTTGTCATAAAAACGGTAAATTAGAGGTGCTTAAACAATGAATTAAAGACTCACAGTGGAAATTTAAGCTTTTTATTTGTTTATAAATGGTTGCCATTGGTTGCAGATTATAATAGTAGTAGTAGAAATTAGTACTTATTTTTTTTTTATTATTGGTTGCCATTGGTTAATTAGGCAGATCCGATACAATCAAATCAAATTTTTGCATATTGTTTACAAAGAGGGCTGAGTTGCCACTCATTGGTGTGTCCACAATCTACCGTAGGTGGATTGCCTACTTTCTTTGTATGCTATTGCACATTTTCCGCGATCCGATGTAGTTGGATTGTCTATCATGGTGGCTGGGTTGCACACTAACAGTTCAATAACATCGAGTTACTTCTAAAAGGAGTTGAACAATCACAATTTTTTTAAGAGTTGTCATATTGTGGGTAACGAAGAACTCAGGATCAGCTAGTGAACAGATACTAGGTACTGATAATATATTTCATTATATTATTGTCTAAATAGTGACTACTATAACTTATAAGTTTATACTACTAAAATTACACTTGGAAGATATTATGGCGTGGACGTTTTATTGATCGTGAAATCGTCCATTGTCCAAGTGTCCGTTACGATTCGATGTCCTTTTCCTTTTTTATTGCTTTTGGATTTAACTGATTTTGGGGGCGTCCTGCGACAATGATAGTAAACCCGCCATGTCAAGAAATATATCAGTTCAATAAAACTTAACAGCGAACCGCCAAGGAACAGACCAGCACAACCGCCAAATGACACTGTAAACGGATTAAAAACACGTTTTAAAAGACTGTGTTTCCGAAATGAAGTACATTATTCAATATTGTAAAGTACTTGTCTAAATTTGTTCGAATACTTTTTAAGTATCTACTCCAATACGAATTTTAAATATTTTCTCTAAGTATCTTACTATTTTTAAAATCAAATAATAATTTTAAAATACTTTATATTTTTATATCATATATTTTATATTTTCAATTCAATCACGTTAAATAAAATACATTTATTTAAAAATACGTTTTTGCATATCTAAAAAATAAATTTTAAATAAAATTCTATTGAGCATTTTTTGCAAATATATGGTGGCGGAAGATGGAGCAGTACTCCTTTCACCCAAAAACGACCTACCTCTTTTCGCCCGTGTCCTCTTTTCGACCAAATAAGCACTGTCCCAAAATTTAATTTTTTTTAATTATTAATAATTTTTTTTTATCAACTTAATAAAGCCATTTAGCATAACCCAGAGAGTACCACCATAATTTAATATAGATATGTATTTGTGATTAATTTTTATGAAGTCGTTAAAAAAAATTGTTTCATAAAAAATGATTTAATTTAAATACAAATTTAAACAAATTTAAATGTTTTGTACAGTTAAATGATATAGATTTAAAAATATTGACTCATCTCTCCTTTATGGTACTGTTGCCTTTTGTCTTTATTTTTTAGCTGTCGTCTTTAACTTTCCTATATTTAGGAAAGTGTTGTAAATGAAAGCTATTTAATATAGACATCAGTTTGGACTTCTAGTATGACAGCCAACCAATTGGTGGATAAATAAAATGTTAACTTTTGTTAAATTATGAATAAAAAGACTCACATGCATTAGTTGTCCTGATTAATTCTGACGAGTTATCTGCTCAAAGCTGTCATTTTCAGGACAGTCGGTCATTAAATATTCAACATAACAATAACCTCTTCAGGATTTAAAAAAAGTAAACCAAACGTGTAGTGTATCCACCTTCCAATGTCTGAAGAGTTTTCTTTATAGTGTGTAGGTATTCAAAGTTTTGCACATTCTCCACCACGATTGGGTTAAATTAAACCTACATCCAATTATTTCCGTATTTAGCCAAACAGTTTGTATTGCTTTATGTATTGCATATTCAAAATCAACCATTCATTTTAATTAATCCAAGGTTATTTACTTTTTTAGTGATTTTCTTAAATACTTCATATGTTTGGACTGATTTATTAACATATAGGCAAAAAAATAATGGTATATAATAACCATTTTTATATCCATGAAAATCTGTTCCAAAAATCTAGGAGTATATGTAAACGTGCCATAGACGTATAAGTTTTCAACATGGCTCATGATATGTGAATTTTATTTTTCATGAAAAAATTATTACATTTTTATTTTCATCGTTATCTAATACAAAATGTTAGCTTCTTACAGTTGTTATTTCAGCTGAGGTAATATACTGATCTTCATTTATATTAGTAGGATTAGGAAGAAGGACTTTTCCGTGAGATTTTTATATTGTCTACGTTTAAATATGGTGAAGCGTCGTTTTGAGCGATTTCTTTCTAGTATATTTTTTTTGGTGTTGTATGGTGATCTTCTATTGCTTTCGTTTATTGACTATTTGGTGATTAGTATTCGATTCATCATATGTATTATGATAATGTTCTCCAACGGCTGAAGAAAATGCATTATTTTTAAATGTGTATAATTTTGCATCACACATTTTCTTGTCACACATCTCCAGCGGGTAGAGCCATCTTTTTTACTAGTTGATCCAAAATTGAACTTAAAATGTTAATGAAAAAATGCAATCGACTATACGGGACAAAAGTAAACGAAGTACGAAAAGGAATATAATATAATTAAACAGCAACCGGCTCATACTATTTGTTATATTATATCGATAGAACTTTTATTACGTCCATTTGTTGATAAAAATTCTGATATCAGATTTACACAAACAATATTGTCACAATACATACTAATTAGTATACACCAATTAGTATCATTATTAGTTATACGTTAAAAATTTAAAATATTATATCAAACCCCAATCATTTTGAGATAGTGCTTTCCAAAATGTTGAACATGAAACGTGGGAAAAAAGAATGCAATTGTTTTTAGACGAAAAGAGGAAACTATTCTATCATATTTGATCGAAAAGAGGAAGATCGTTTTTGGGCGAAAGGAGATGCGCCCATCGCCCGTAAAATATTGTCATTAGGTATTAAAAGATTATAACTATAAAAAGATACGTGCCCAACAAGTCGAGCCATCCGAGGATCAAATCCGATCTGTACAGTATGCACGTGCTCTGTTTGAAGTGTAAATCAATGAGTATGGAGGACGAAGAATTCCTGAAACAACGACGATATTACGAACAACAATAATTCTGAATTGAGATTTACTTATTGTGGTTATATTTGCAAACGACTATAAATACACTTACTCCAGTGACGAAACGGTCTGTTCGGCAATGGTCAGTTCGGGTATGTACATTTGATGAACGCAATCCGGCATGCATTCGCATTTTAATCCGGGTTTATCTTTCGTGAAAAACGACGTCTGAACAAATGGTATGTAATTGTTAAAATGTTCTGAAACAACCGTATTATGCAGTTGTTATCAAATATGTTTCATTGTGCCCGCCAAATAACGGTTATTCTTACGGTTATTCTTAGAGAGACACAGTAAATCCTCCGCGTTACAAGGCCGCAACGTGTCGTTTTCTTATATATATGTATATATAAAAAAAAAAAATGTTTAAATTAAGAAATTTCGATTCGGCAACCTTTTTCATCTTCAACAATATTATATTAATATATGTGATTCGCACGAGGTAGGAAAAAATATTGTGACAGACACCATCAATTTACTTCAGTGGTGAGGATGCCGCATCCTTATTAACAGGGAGGCAGTTGCCCTTATTATCTCTTTAAAAAAAAGTTGCTTTTTTAAATTGGAAAACTTTTATAAATACGGCTTAGAATGTTTATTTTAATTTTTTCCAATGTTGTCATACATATAAAATCCTATCGAACGATTGAGCATGATATTCGGTATCTATTGGCTATTGCAGGTATGGACTCTAGATAAATAGCGAATAGTTCAAAAGTTTGATACCCTTGGAAATCAGCTTAAGACGTATTTTAGTATACTATTTTTAAGTTATAAAGAAGTTAAATATGGGTCATTACTTTTTGTAATTATTAAGCTAAGAATATTAAAAAAAAAAAAGAATTACAGAACAAAATTTAAAATAAAATAGTAAACATTAAATATAAATTTAATAAGTAGTACAAAATTCAATTTATTTCAAAAGTAAGTTATTTTTTATTGATGGGTACGAATTTGATTTTAAAAATACTTAAAAGATAATTTTAAAGGTGCTGTTGTAAAGTAAACGTTTTCATCTTATATTTTATCGGGTATTACCCTATTTACATTTTTGTTACAATTTATATACAATTTACATTATATTTACAATTTCATTATTTTCAGAAGTACAATTAAGAAGAAAAAAATTAAAATTAAAACAAAAATACAAAAAATGGGTTTGCATTAACATTTGACATAACAAGCCTTGTTGGTTCATTGAATATGTGAATGGTGCAAGTTGGAATAAAGAATGGAGCACTAAAAAAAAAAATAGGGACGCAACGAGTATGAGCCCTAAAATAACCTGGACTCAATTCGGAAAGAATTTTTGCCACGGGACTCAATTCGTAATTCGTATACAGCAGTTTTTTTTGCAAGCGGACAAGTGGCGAGTTCTTTGTGAATTTTAAATTGTCTCAATCGTTCGGACACAAAGTTAAAAGGTATTATGTTCTTAATCGTTCTATAGTTGGTGATGGGTAAGTTATTTTTTCCCAACTACCTGTTCTTAAATTGTCTGGCGACTACGAGTCTTACGTTTCATGAGTCCGAACATGGCTTCTAGATAACAGCCACATTCATTAACCATGTGGAACATATAACACGCCATTCTGCAATTTCGTCTCAGGTAATAATTCGTGCCCATCCCGGTTGGACTTTCATCGCCGAAGTAACAGTTTCTCTGCTTCGGGCTCAGTCTCTTGGTCCTATGCGTGTTGTATATCCGATCTCCCCACACGTTTATGTTTCCGAAGTTCCCAGCCATCACGACCATGTCCGAGCCGAGAGGAGCGCCTTTGGGTTCACCCATCAATATCTGTTCGAATGCGGTAACATGGTTGGATTACCATCGAGATATTATAAAAACATAGTTAGTACCTATTACAGTTGTAGTAAGTAGTTAAAAGAGAAACATACAAAAAGAAATTAATAATAAATATTTTCAAACGGTCTTTTACAGTTTAAACAAAATATGCAAAGCGTCGAATGAAATACAGTAAACTCTCGTTATGTCGAAACTCAAGAGGGACAAAAAAAAGTTCAAGATATTGAGTTTTATTTTAGTGGTAAATATTTCAAGGGGATTTCAATCGAGTTCGAGATTACGAAAAATTCGATATATTGACGTTCGCCATAATAAAAGTTTACTGTATTATGAATACTTTAATATCCAATCAAAGAACTTACAAAATATTGTGTAGCATGTGATTTACAGGAAAATATTACTTATACTATTTTGCATGTATTTTAGTATGTTATCATTTTTAATTTTTTTTGTATACTGACCCTGAGCTGGCGATATATTAAATTAGTAACTGAATTAATTTAATCACTAATACACCATTAATTTCTATGAATAATATTGTTTCAATAATTTGATTTCACATTTGAAATGATTTTATAGCGTAGTTAATCTATTTCATTAATTTTTAGAAATTTTTATAGCCATATGATGTAAGCACCTAAAATATTATAGATTAATCAATTATGATAAATGACATGTATGACTAGTGTAAAAAAAACTATTTATAAGAAAACATCAAAGTAAAAAAAGTGGATATACGTTCATGCGGCAGGTCACTGTAATAATGGATGTGTTAAATTTCAATTCAATGATGTAGGTAAAGACGTAAAGTCGTTGTGTACGAAAATTATTTTGAGATAAGACAGATTGTCTATATTTCTAAGTCTATTTTTGGATATTTTTGGTATTGAAGTAATTTATTAACTTGTAACTTTTATTTAAAAGGTCTTAGTAATACAGACATAGAGTATAGGTTCCAAATTCTAGTTGCATTGTAAAATGCCAATGTGTGAATAATCTATAATAATATGCTTTAAAGGTTTCAAGTATACCCACGAATAATCTTTTTAAAATACAACAAAATAATTCTTTGCTAATTTCATTCAAATTGGAAATTAATTAATCATTAAAAAAACTGTGTTTCTGTATATATAATTTAAAAAAAATTAACATAAGTACAATGGTTGAGCTGGGTACAGATATTTTATTTTTCTAACCGATTTTGCAAAATATACTTTTTCATTGTCATGGCTAAGTATATTTATCATTCATAAATTTTGCTGGTAGAAGAAAAATATCGAGTAGTGTGTTATGTTTTTACGTTACAATATGAACAACTTATAAAAATCCATATTTTAAACATTCAATCCTTAGCCATAAAAATTAAACATTTTATACATTTTGAACTACATTAAACTAGTACAATTTCGTGATGTTGATAAATGTTGTCAACATTAGTCGCTCCGCTCAGAATATAGTATACCTAGTGTTACTACCTAGTTTAATATCTTAGTACATGTGTAATATATTTATAATATATATATATATATCTTCTAATATTTTCAAATAAATTAGTTTTTTTTATTTTGTATTATACAATTTGTTACTGGTTAGAACAATAAGTAGAAAAGGTGGATGAATTTATGGCTTGAATAAAAGGTGGATTAAAGAAGCCTTCTAATAAGGTTCTAATAAGGCACTTTGTCCAAATAAATTTTAAGTATATTTTATTTAAAAATATGAGTCTATAATAACTTAATATTTTTTTTAATGTTTTTTTTTTTTTTTGTTTAGTGATGTAAAATGTGATGTCAGCACGAAGTGTTAAGGACAATACAATTTTTGGTTTTTTCACAGAAAATACCAGACATAATATGTGTTCATCAATAGTTTCCAACTGAGTATTTACTCCATTTGATTGTAAAATAAATATTGGATAGTGATTTGTATATTTATGACATGTTCTTTTTAAATTCAATTACGGGGGACTTGAACCCCTTCAAAAATATTAGGCTACCTATTTTCGCTTATAAATAATGTAATATTGCCTTACAAAACTACAAATATTATGCATAAGTCTACAGTGATTTCTGTGTATTTTATAATTTGCGTGCGTAGTGATCTATATTTAAGCAAATGCAATAATAATAATATACTCGTTTACCCGGATTGACGGTTTGGCGTTTACATTAGGAGCTACTTGTTCCGGTGTCATTGTCGATATGTACATTCTGTAACAGAAAGTGTAATTAAAATTGTGAGTTGTTATACCTATGAAAAAATTATAGATATCTAATATGACCTGTATCCTAAAGTAATATCCATGCTATTTCGTTTCCGATAAATATCATACTATTATTATGTAAAATTAGTTTATTGTTACGAGTCCATTGTTGAAGATTAAGTCCAATTTTAGGGAAATATTTTAAAATTATATTTACATTTAAATATCCTAACATATTCGCTAAACCACACCTTCCGATCAACGTTATAAATATAATGTATTTGTGCTCCTTTTATCATAAAAAAAGTATCTTCCAATAGTACAATATTCACGTGAATCGAATAGTATTACAACAAATATTATCAAAAATTTGTTCAGCTCTCTAAATTGATTAAATACATTTTTTTTAAATGACAGTTTGTGGCGTTAAACAGAACATAGGTACCAATAAAAACCAGTGTTTATATTAAATTAGTTTACATTTTTTGGTGACAGTAGGAACTAGTAACTACTTATGACAAATGAGATACATTGTTTCAAACTGTCGAGAGTTCAACGAATTTTGTCAAATTTAAAACTAAATTGCTTATAGAAAAAAAATTGTGCTTATGTACCTTCAACCCATCTGAAATGTAAGTACAACAGCGTATACGAGGAACATTGCATTTAATTTTTAAGCTTTTTGACCCGGTAAAATATTTTTTTATCGACAATATTAATAATTATGAAAATTTCTCTTGGCTATAAATAGCTACAAAATATTTTGAAAATTGTATTATGTATGGAAAAAGATCATAGTAACATTGAGTGAAAATTGAAAATATCTACGGCTATAAGTTTAGTTAGCTACACAAAATTAATCTTATTTGATTAAAAATTGATTTTGTTTTTCCTTATTTTTTTTTTGTTTTTCCTGACGCTTTTCAAAAATACTAGCAATTATTTATTTTTGATCCACAAAGTACCAACTAAAGTATCATATTTTTACTAGAAAAGATGTTAAAGCAGAAAATCTTAATCTTTATTTTTATTTCCCGAAATATTAATAACATCAGGAAATGAAACTAATAATAATAAATATTTTAATAACTTTTAATAATTTTTTTGGGATTGTGAATTATTTATTGCGTCTCCCCCCCCCCCACGTTAATTTTCCAAAAGTGATGGATAATTAACTTGGTTGGATAATATTTTAGATTCTGAGGAGAGCATTGAGTTTATTGATTTTACAAGGTAAATTTTTTTTTTTTGTTATTATCAATAGGTAAATATCTTTTGGGACATTAAAAATGCTTCGATTTTATCCAACAGCATAGTTTCTGGTACAAAAGTGAATAAAGTTGGTACTAGAAGGGAAAGGGGTCAAAAGTAAAATTCAAAAGTGTTGAGAAAAATAAACGAAAACTCTAAGAAAAACTGAGATATTTCCGCAAAACCAGTTTTTGAAAAAAATTGAGTTTGTTTTTTAGTGTACCTAACTTAAAAAAAATAAATGTATATACCTACATGCAACTTTCATTGAATATTTATATTAGTAATTTCTGCACCCTACAATTTTCAAACCCTTTTTGAACTATTTATAGGCTAATATAGATTTAATTTTTAGAATTTAACTATAAATACTTATTTGTATTTTTTATTTTAAATTTTACGGTAGAAACAAAATATCCTGAAAATGTATATATGCACTACTGGTGTAGTAATGATGAAAATGTTGATTTTAATATAATCACAATGTATCATTATAATGAAAACATATTTTTATAGATACTGGAGTCAAGTGGAAGTCATGGAAGTTAGACGAAAGTCTTTGAACTTTGACAGAAGTTTCTGATGTTTAGCAGAACTCTTGGAACCTTATGAAGTCTTTAAGAAATCTCGAAAGTTAGTTAGGCATAAGTTAATTTCGAATTTGATTATTTTTAGGGTTCCGTACTTCAAAAGAAAAAAACGGAACCCTTATAACATCACTTTGTTGTCCGTCCGTCCGTCCGTCTGTCAAGAGCGTTTTTCTCAGGAACGCGTGGAGGTATCAAACTGAAATTTGTATATGATACTCAGGTCTACTGTCCCTGGAAGCTGTAGAAAAATCAACCTTCTAAGCCAACGCAATCAAAAGATACAGCCATTTAGGCCGCAAATTTCCGCAAATTTTCGAAACTCGCACGGGAATCAAAACCTACAGGGTACTTCCCGTGAACTTAGAATCTTGAAATTTCGTACGAAGTCACGTCATATAGTACAGATATAGGAAAAATTACGAAAACCGTAAATTTTTAGTTTCATCATATAAAAAAAAAAAATATTTTTGAAAAATATTTTTGACAATTTTGAAAATTTCAAGTTACTACTCCTTATCTCATGAACGCGTTGAGGTATTAAATTAAAATTCATATTAAATACTTAAGTCTATAATACCTTTAAACTGTAACAAAATCAAACTTTTATGTCAACGCAATCCGATGGTCCAGCTATATCTAATGCAAATCCAGGTTGGGGATCTATCGCGTATGTACGTCGCAGTCTCAAAGATGCCGTGACAGATGGATCATGTAAAAAATATTATTTAAATAACCCAGGCGCTGCAAACGGCCATTGTGAATGCTTGCATTTTGAAATGTTTAATGTCAGAGTGATAACTGTATATAGGTCACCACAATGTCCAATTAATGTTGCAATAGAATGCATAAATACAGCAATATACGACAACAACCTCAATAGGTATACATCATGTTCTCGTCTGATTGCTGTGGGAGACTTCAATATCGATTTTAGAATGAATCCCCAAAATGGAATTTCCACATTTTTTTCATCCCTAAACATGTTTCCGTTAATAAACACTAGCACTACACGAAGTAGTACAACTATAGATAACGTTTTTTCGAACTTCAATGTTCAATGTGGTACTAATCATACCTTTTTCAGTCACCATTTACAAATCTGGTTCAAATTTAATTCTTAATTAACATTTTTGTACCAGATTTCTAAATAGTGACTAAAAAACTGTAAATAAATAACTTTGATAAAAAAGCTTGCCCTTGTTATATTATAAAATAAATGATAGATGTTAATATAAAATGAAGGATTACTGGAACGATAAAGATACCTTTGTCATTAATTTATGATCCTCCAGCTTTCCATATTTTTATGTTATAAATTTCATTTTGCAATAAAAATAAAAAAAACTTTTACTTATATACCTACAGGTTTGTACGGAACCCTCTGTGCGCGAGTCCAACTCGCACTTGCCCGGTTTTTTTTAATTATGGTCGATTTTTTGCTCGGTCAAAAATCTTGAAAATGTGAACAAATGTTTCTTATATGTTGTTGTCAGTTGGAATTAAAAAAAATTTGAGCGTAAACCCAAAATATTTTATGAATGTCTGAACCTAACAAATTCTCATACAACGATTTCCTTACTTTTTTGTTATTCAAAACTATTAACCGTAGATATACGTACTTGAAATATTCATAAAATGTTTATTTTGTAATTTTCTATATACATGATCAAACTATCCAAATATTTAGATTAGTATTGAATTATTTATAGACATTTTAAATGTTCAATATTTATATTTTTTTATTCTCTAAATATCAATAAAATATTTTTCGTCAAGTCAATATAAGTTTGAAAATTTAATGCAAGGTTCCTTATAAATTGTTATAATAATAATAGTAGATAAATATTAATTTTTTTTAATTATTTAAAGTTCAAATGTTGATAAATATCTCGACAGTTTACAAGTTCTCATAGCTAAAGATTGAAAATTTAAATGAAGAATTTTCATAAATAGTTTATACTGTAACCATAACATTTATCAACAATTAATTTGATCTACTGTAGCTATACTAATGTCTAATAGTAAAATAAATAACTTTGTACCTAGTGTATAGCGTTACCCATGTAAGTATGTACCCCTCTTTTTTATTATAGATCTTCAAACATATAATTTCTGTGAGTTTAAATTACCAGAAAGTAAGAAGAAACTTTTTAATAAAGAAAATATGTTTAAATTTGTTTTGTATTATTAAAATTCAATTTTTTGAAATATTATAAAATAATTACATTAACCAATGAAGTGTTCTACGATCCGTTTACCTGACGCCCGACCATTGACCCTTATTGCTTGTCGTCCTAGGTCGGAAGTCGCCTGACTCAGTTTTCCAAAAAGTCCCGATGAGACCTGAGGTCACACCAACTCTCCTGCTGGGAACAATGTGTCAATAGTAAATTATATTTTTGCAATACCTATTATTACTGTACAAATAACGACACTCACGCTCTGCCGTACTCTGAAAAATCAGAATTGAACGAATGGCAAAGGCCAAATTCGGTGCGCTGCAACTCGAATATGTCGCAACAGTTTACCTGTTTGAATTTCCACCAACAACCTCCACAGCAAAACACTTCATTACACGGTCTCATCACCTGTGTAATACTTCATGTAATAATAGCATAACAACATCCATCCAACCAAAAATATCGTAAAATTGTACTGATAAAATTTAAAATGTCCACATTCAAGTTTAATGTTTATGTAGTATTATTACTAGAGATTAAAATGGTTAAATATGTATCATAAAATTAGAAAAGAAGATAATAAGTCATGATACTATTTTATATAATATTATCTAAAGAAGAATTCGCAACTATAGTACAATAGTATAATATTAGTCTGTGAATCCAGGTTATTGGTTAACACGGTATACCACTATACCGCGTCGTGCTAAGATAAATGTATTCAATTATAGTAGGTATATAGGTAATATGTGATCACTATTTTTTTATCTAAGCATCAAAATAATGTATACAAAATCACACAACACGGTATATATTGAGTTTGAAACAGGATTTATAAAAGGTATAAAGCTACGATGTGTTATTAACCTTCAATAATAGTTCAGTTAGGTTCAGATGGTTGAGCTTTGAAAGTTCCGTCACATTCCATAACTCGTCGAAATCGTCGAAATCTCCGTACGACATCACCGAGAACGTTTTCAACACTTTCCTCACGGCGGGTAAAAGGTTTGGATCAGTCCCCGGCACGTCTCTATACATATATCGTCATATGATTAGTAATTAAATAAATTTTTGGAATCTTAAAGACAGTATCAATTATTTATTAGAGGTTGGTCAAACTTAAAAATATGGTCTCGAACCGAACATTTTCATCGTATGTCAAACTAAATAATTCAGTGTGATACAAACTCTCGAACCGAACTGGCGAACTCGTGCTAAATATTGCATTTGACAACAAACTGAATCCGAACCAAGAATTTTAATTAAATGTTGAATCAAATATTTACTTTTTAGTTTATGTCAAACTGAAATAAACTATTATTTATAAACCTATTATTCAAGTTTTAATTTAAATTAAGTATTATAGGTTTTAATTTAAATCCATTTACTGCTAATTAGTTAATTAAAACTAATAAACAAGTACAAAATAGACAACAGATGAAATAACCATTTAAAAAAAACTCCAGAAACAATTTTTGTTCAAACTTTGACGTATTTGATGACATTTTTTTTTGGAGTTCGTACCTACTATACCTATATACATTCCTTTGGTATTCGGATTAATTAAATTAAAATTCTATATACATAATAGGTAGGTACACGATTCCGCATGATTTTTCATGCAACGTTCTACAGTGTTATTGGCTCTCGTTATTCTAAAATTTTAATAAGAATAAAACAGTAATTTACATTTATTTTACAATCTTCATGCACTAGGTAATTTTGGAAAAAAATTACCTAGTGCAGCGCAGTCTGTGGCCGTTTGGTACGTTTTAGTTCAGGAAATTATCAGAAGTAGAATATGGGCTTCTTTACAGATTTCTATAATATTATTATACTGTATATTATAGACATGTGTAATCTCCTTATTATAGTCTTTATGGATATGAATATAATTTGTATTATGATACTAATTGTAATGATAACATGACAATATGGAACATTTTGTAACGTTCCGTTTAACTTGAAAACATTAATAACCTTGTAACCACGACAAAATATTAAATATATCCACCTATACTTTGTCATGCTTGCAACTATGATTTATCAATAAAAATTTTTTTTTTTAGTAGTGTTACATGATGACACTGTATGTGCATGAAGGAGATACACTAACTATATGCAAGACTAAATATTTGAACGTTTGACTTTTGAGTGTTGTTATACGAAAAAAACACGATGCGTTGGTACCATAAACATAGTATTATAAATCAACTTGATAGCCGATTACATGATAATATTGAAGGCAGCAACAATATATCCATATGCCAGCAGGCATAGTCATAGTAGGTAACAGACAGGGCAAAGTTGGTTGATTCATAATATACATATTATATATATCATATAAATATGTATAGGTATATGTATCTTATCTATTGGGTTGTTTTGTAAACATTTTCCTGTTGATATATAGCCGCAAGAATACAACGTTCCTATGGGAATAAAATTTCCTATCCACTATCTAGTCGTTTTTTTATGTCTATGGTGGGTCCAAATAAAAGTTTATGAAATTTCCTCAGAAATTTGTGAAGTACAATAATTTCAAAGTAATATATATAGGTAGGTATCTATAATCTTGAGGAAATATAAGTCCAAGTAAGAATATCAAATGCTATAAGTTCAACAATGTGAAGAGTTAAACTAAAATCATATCTTTCTGAAAGATTTATTCTCAGAACAGCAGAATTGTCTATTGCGCAAAACGATATTATGTAGGTATTGTAGGTACCTACCTACGTAACAATAATATTATATGCATTTAAATTCACACAAAATCGTGTATCCATGTATATAAATATTTATTAAAATCTACACAATTCCACAACATTGCATAATCGTGTTTCGAAAAATTATTGTCGATCACACAGGGGGGATATTATTTTTTTGAAATATCGGAAACATAATATTTTAAGTTATAACCTAATAAATTATTACGAATTAGTGATATTACCGTGCCGTTAATCGCATTACGCGTTGCCAATCCACCCTTGAACTGTCACATATCACCACCATCGGAAATGCTATGTTGGCGTAGCTTAAAAAAGTCGTCTCGACCACTGTATCGATCGAACTCTCATTGTATGTCTTCCACGATTCGATTATTGCGTAAGTGGCGAAAAGGAGGGCGCACATGACAGTCATCGTCCAAAACGCTCTGAAAATCGCGTGCGTGGCGTGAATGCAATTATGTGCATATCGATGATCTTACGGTCATTAATCATTATTTTATCTATATCTATATCTATATGTAAAAATGTGAAAATGGGATCTTTGATGCTAATGAATTCGAGAATCACTCATCCAATATAGTTATGCGTTTTGTTTTTAAATTATAGAGTCGTTCACGGAGCAGGTTTTAAGCATATAGTTTTGGTCTTGGACCCAATTCTACGAAATATTGAGAGATAAAATAAGAATACACTAATAGCATCATTTATCCAAAAAAATAAATAATAATTTGTAAAATGTTTTCCCTGTCGATGTATGGTAACACGGCTTGATCTTGTATTAATTTTAGATGGGTAGGTACCTAACTATATGGTATTTGGGCTTCAATGTGTTTTCAGTTAATTTTAAAATACTGATTATGAAAACTATAAAAAAAAATTACTGTTTTAAAGTGAACTGTGGTACAGTTAAGCCGAGATAGGATTTTCAATTCCTTATAGCTATGAACTAAAGGGTGCTCAAACATAAATATTTTTTCACAAAAATCAAAATGTTTTTATTTATTTAAATGGTTGTCTTTGGTTACATATTACATTAGGTTATATTGAAATAAATAAGTAGAAATATAGCATACACACATTTTGACAAATATATATTTTTTTAAAACAAATCTTTGGCACAGACAACGTCGGGCAGAACAGCTAGAAATATTATATAAGTATTTTAATATATTAACTTGTATAGTAACTAATAAGATAAGATTATGTTATTGATTAGATTTAAGAAAAATTTTAAAATATTACGCAAAATGTAAAATAAGAGTTTCCATTTGATGAATAATACGATGACATTAAACGGACGTGACTAATAGACGTGTAATAATAATAGCATGTATTAATTAATTATAATTAAAGGTAATATTAATAAATATGTTATTAAGATAATTATTTAATATAAATATCTGATATTTAGAAATGTTCAGATTTATTGAAAGGACATTGGGTCACTCGTCAGTTATACTTATTATATTAATACTGATTTTTATATTTTTTTTTTGTTTTTCTCACGTATTATATACCAACTTTTCTACGGTGCTCCGGTCGTTACGGATGATGTGGTTTAGGCCGTGCAGCGAACATTGATCGCAAATGTCGTCCAAAACGTTCTTCCATACGTTTGCTCGACGTTTCATGCCGGACAGGCGACACGATTTGTTTCGGAACCGGACGAGATCGACTCTTTTGGACATGGACGTCTGGTTGGGGCACGTCATCGAGATGATGAAATAAATTACACTTACCGCCGTGCAAGTAATATACGACCGTCGTTTGTAAGTTTTGTTAAAATACAATAATATTAAAATACAATTATCTTATAATATATAACCTATCGACGAACCTTTTCAAAACCATAATCATAGGTGGCGTTTGCTTAAAACGGTTATGTATTTATATATATATATATTATATTATTAATGTCTAACGGCATAAATATTATATTGTATATCACAATATAACACTCATACCATGTTTTATAATAGTGTTTTCAGTTTAAATTTCCGTCACATACGTATCGATATATGCTTAAAATATATAATACACACAATAATAATATTTATATACATTTTACAAGACTTGACAAGCTAAGTTTACGACGTACGATGCATAATATACTAGGTATTATTATTTTTACTATGCATGTACAATTATTGTTATACCATACTTTTACGTATGTTTTTCCGGAATAAGAAATTCAGTCGTATCGTAAAAAATATCATAAAGCATGCCTAGTAATATTATAAACGTTGAAGATATTGTGTTTCGACTTTCGGCTTTTGATTGATGCGTTTCACCAGGAACTTTTGGATCCACATTCAAAAAAAAATTTATAAAAAGTCAAAATAATTGTATTTTATACTGTTATGATATGATAATAATATATTGTTTAAATATAAAAATATAAAGACGTGTGTATTTGCTGTATAATTTTATTTAATCCTTAATAGATAATCTAAAGTTGCGTCAGATTTATATAATTTTCAATAATGGTACATTACAAATAAAACGAATCTCAATGTTAAACAATTTGTTATAATTTAACTTAGGTACACAAATTCAAATATATTATAATACGACTATAAATCATTTGATTTGACAATTGAACGATTATCTGTTGTAAATTACTTACATAGGGACTTACTTTAATGATAAATTAAGCTTTAATCATCACATTTATAATATAAGAAATACTTATAGCATTTTCAATATTAGGGATTTTAAAAACAAAGATTTTTTGAATTTAAAAATCAATATTTGTTAAAAAGTTATTTATTTTTCTATAGTAGTTAAGTACAAGTAGCCACGCTCCCAAATCGAACAATATGTTACTTTTATCTGGTGACTTACTAACATTAAACATTTTCAATCATTAGAATCCATTCAAAATAGACATATATTAATTATTAAGGTTCATTCAAATTTCAAGTACAATCTACAATGACAGCCCATACTTTATATAGAGGGGTTTTGGGTTTCTTTAAAATGCTAAAATTTAAAAAAATTAAATTACTTAAATTTGATGTATTTATTTAACTTTTAAATAATCATTTGGATTGTCCTCAAATTTTAGAAAAAATTAATTTACCAATTTACAAACGATCATCTTTGAAACAAATATTCCAAAAACATCCAGATTCTATATTACCTATGCTTTATTTATAAAAAAATAGTATATAAGTATATAACGGCGTCATGTGTAGGCAACATAGTTACACTCAGTGTTGATCAATGAGTAATGGCATATTAAAAAAATATATATTTATTAAATGTATTATAAATTTTATTATACTGGCCATTGTAAATTTTCGAACGAATTCGATACCTTTATTTTTCCTTATTTAACCGACAGCAGAGGCTCTGTTTAAACAATACTATTCTTCTGTTGCCATCGTTTATTGATGAGTAAAATTTATAAATTCACCTGACTTTGATACCTATAATGTTTTATTTTCAGTTGTCTTAATTTGGAATTGAGCTTATCTAGACTAAGTGTTTTTAAGCTTTTCTGTTACTTATATCTACCCTAGTTTTCCAAGGCCCAAGGACCCCAATCTTCCTCCCATTATAAATCTTGGTGCGCCATTTCTTTTGATCTCAAATCGGTTTGCATATTCATTAATGACGTTGATGTCCAAAATAAAAGGATAGTTTTATGTCTATACAATATACATATTTATGTTTTTGATAGATATGTATAAGTACGAACAATGTACACCTAGGTATAACTTATAAGTTATAAATAAAAGTAAAGACAATAAAAAGTTCAATTTTACTTACAAGTTACAACAATTGTCAATTTATATTGAGTCGTCAAAAAGTATAAATGCATTAGTTCAAAAAAGTTTTTGGGTCATTTGAAAAAATCCAAAACTTTGCATTGTGGACCCAGCGTGTAAGCATCTGTGGACTACCACCGACCACCAGATTTAGACCATTCAACAGCGTACCTATATTATAGATATTTTTTCGATCCGCCGTCGGGCGTGGCAATGTGCGATGTTTAATTTAGAGCAGATGAGTCGTTTGTATGTTTAAAATAATATAGCGTCCAATACCGAGTTGTTTGAAAACGAACACGCACTATAAGACATTTACAGTGTCATTAAAACAACAACTCTTTCGTGTCATTGCAACTGAAATGATTGTAATCTGGTCGGAATTGATGGTAATTGGGGTGATGGAGGCTCGTAGGTCAGGGAAGGGATAATCCCACTAAAAACATATAAAAATAATTGTAATATTATTTTACTTTATAATTAATATTGTACAAAATCGTTGAGGTATAAAATATTTTTTGAGTAGTATTAATAAATATTTTTACTGATAAAATTCCTTATTATCTTTGAAGTGTTTTGTGAAGAGCAACCGAGTGTTTTATTTTAAAAATAACTGTGTAATTTAATCCCCATAAAAATGTATTTTCCTTAACACAGGATAAATCATTATACACGATAAAAACGATTCTGAAGCGATGATTGTCTAACAGTACATGGTAAATATAACTAAGTATAAGTCCAATACTTTTCTGTAGCATGAAACATGCTAGTGAATCACAAAAATATATTTTCGTCTTCATACCCACTTTGCACACAAATATAAAGTATGTGTGGTGCGTAAAGTTGAACTGTCTACCAAGTTTTTTTTTGCTTTTTAGCTTAGATATTATGGATGTGGCGTTTTAACGGATTCACAGGAAAAAATATCTGAAAAATTATTTTTAATCAAATCATAGCCACCGACTTCCTTTTTCATATACTATTATATTATGTTATATAAAGTATAATATAAAGGATCTAGGTTCTTTCTGTTAATCCATTAAAAATAAAATATGTGTGTGTATTTTTTATCTTTCAGATGAATTTAAAAGGAAGTGGATTTTCCTTCTTTTTTTTTTCTTAATCACATTTAATAATATTATCAAATAATATTTTAGTATTTAACTTAAATTATATTTAACATTCTCACTAAGTTCTCTACGGGTTTGTATGGAGGCTTTCCAAGGAGGTAATTTCCGAAAAAAAAAATAAAAGTTTAAAATATTAAACACATATTTAACAGTTAAACATTTATGGCTTAGTAAACATTAAATAAATTATTAGTCAAAAATGTAAATGTATTTTTTATCAATATTATCATATTGCTCATGTTTAAATATTAAATATAACAGTATTTAATATTTATTATGTTTATCCAGTATCAGTTTAGATATAATAAATAAAATAGTAGTGTGAAAAGAACTTAGATTATATTTTATGTACTATACATAATATATTAATACAGGATACAAATAAGAAATATAAACACAATACGTATACAATTATACATAATATAATAATATATATTATATTATCTAGTTTTTCCAGAGCTTTAGTTGGTAATTTATATTATACATGTATTACGTATATAAAACTTTCATTTGTCTGTCAAACTAGAAATATGGATTTACATATAAAATTTTGGTTTGTGTATTTTATATATTTGTATTGTTGACTGTTGTACTTGTACCTACAGTGTACACGTTATAAGACGGCGAAATATTATTACATCAATATAATAATGGTTTACTTTGCAAAATTAAATTTTTCCGTTCGATTACAGTATATAATACTACTGTAAGTTACACTAATGACAGCATTGAATAATATTATTATGTATACTATATAATTCGTGATGAAATATTGATTCAAGACTTTTCGTTTGCCCTCCATTCGTTGTTTATTATACTGTAGTGCTTGCATGAGCTTTGGATAAAAACGTGTACTAAGTCAATCTTCGTAAGTTCTATAGAAAAAGAGTAGTTACCTATAGCAGTAATGAAGTAATTACATTTAAAATTGCCTAGAAATTTATTTTTAATACACTATGTAAGATGATTCACTAAGCGTGCTCACCCTCTCTTTTTTTCAATTATGCAGTTATTCAAAATCCGGTTTTAGGAATTTTTGAATGTATGTACTTAAAGTCAATATTTTGATATTAAATTTTTATTCTGAAAACAATAGTTACCCCATACATAAACAAAACATTATTTGATTTTCGGGAGCCAAAACAAGTTTATGAGTGATCCACCGTACCGTAACATATAGTAACATATATATGGTTTTAAAATAGTCTAATAACGCCCTCGAATCACAGGGAATCTATTGATGTAACTTTTACTGAAAGCGGTCCAGTATAGTTTGTGAGATTATCACGTTCCAAAAATACAAATTTTTAGCTTTGTAATATTCAGTACCTATATAATATCAAAATGTATTATAATAAAACCAAAAAGAATAATATGAACACGATGAAAGGTATAATCATAACAATATTTTAGAGCACTTAAAAACCACCCTGACAGGCGACAGCTAAGGGAACTATCGTTACTTACTCCCATTTGTGCGTAACCGGATGCATACGAATAAACCAAGATTAGTGTTGATGTGGTTTGAGTAATAATTGAATAATTCATTTTTAATAAGAGGCTTTTACAATAAGTAAAACTTGTGTGTTTAGTTATTTCATAATTATTATTAATGTCAACAAAATCGCGATCCTATACAAAGAAGTAAATCAGAGGGCGACTAAGTTTTGAACACCTTCTAAGCATCCACTATTTCATGCTATTTTTCTATCTATTAACTATATACTATTATTATGTTATTATATCCTATATTACGCTTGCAAGTTATAAGTATTTTCGAGCATTTTATCGAGATACCTACAAAAAAAAAGTGTGCCATTTTAGACCACGTTATATACAAACGGTTTAATCCAAAGTTCGGTTTATAAATTGCACCTTATAATTAAACGCCCACTATATAAATATAGCTTCGCCGAACACATAAAACCAGAAATTATTAAATCAATTAATTACACTCGATGAAACATATTTTGTCTCGGTTGGCACCTAAACTTTATATATTCTTAATATAATATATATGATAAAAATAATAAAATATTTACCATGTTCGCCGAATACGATGTGCTCGAGCTTTAATTTATTATTCTATTATTGGTAAATACAAATTTATTCGCAACGAGAAATCTGCAATGCACGCAGGAATTTGGTTTTAATAATTTAATTATACCTGATCAACTTCGATATAACATTAAATTTTTCCGTCGTGGTTCAGTGAATGTTTGGCAAACCGTAGTCTTTGAACTGTACTATAGATATAATAAATAACATTTTTATCTGTAATACAAAATTATAATAATTATCTTTGATACGTTATTCATACAATATAAATTAGAGCTTCATAAAATAAAAATCATACTTATAATTATAAAAAGTGCTCCAACATATTAAATAGCAGCTGAAATTGGACGTTTTAGACGTCTCAGAGGTTTCGGTTCGTCAAAATACAAAATTAAATTTTTGTTTGATCCCTGTATATTTTTATCAAGCCTATACTTCTTAACGTACATTTCTAAAAATGCATTATTTTACCATATTATTACTGAATTTTAAATGTTAAACCTGTAAAAAGGAACCTGCAAGTTCAAATAATAAAGAGCATTTATGATAAGGATTAAATTTATTTTTTATTTTTATTTTATGACGCCCAAATTCAATGTATAATATATCAATGACGAATATAATATAAATCTATAAACTAATTTAGAAAAATACAATTCTCAACTATAGAATGGTCTTCAAGGAAAATCCACTGTAATAATCTGAAACTGATCATTTCAATGAATGAAACGTTGAACGATTTTGTTTCGATGTCGACGGTTCAACCAATAGTCGTACAAACGAAACGTTATGAAATTTATAAATTCAACGGCACTGATCAATGACGCTCCGAGAAAAAGCCCGCAGACTCCTCCGTAGCCGACTAGAAAAAATAAATAAATAACAGTTCAAAAATAATGTTATCCGTCGAAACTCCTTTGGTATTTATTTAATATCTTTTTTTTCATTAGTAAGTATGAAATTCTTCTGATGACCATTCGGATGTAATGTCTTTTATTTTGGTGAATTAAGACAAATATTTTATCTGAAATGATCACGCAATATTATACTGGTCATAACATTATGGACATTGTATGACAAGTATACATATAAGATAAGACAAAATTTAAGCAATCACTGACTAAAAACTATATTTTTAGTAAAAATTTGAAGTTCAAAAAGAAAAATATAGGGCAGAATCACGATTTGTAAAAAAAACATGTTACAGGTATAAATAACAAATTTTTCTATATATTGTAATAAATAATAAGAATATTATATTCAAATATATACTTCTCTTTTAAATAATACACATAATTAACGTTACTGTACCTGTACAGTTTTGTAATAATTTTTTATTTTTAAAATATTGCATATGACTATCGATATTAGGAGCTCGTTCTTTGAAAGTCAATATGAACGATTTCTAGTTTCCATACTTTATATTATTCCTTGTAAATATGTAATTATATATATCGTATTATCTGTTATATAGGGAGATAATATGTTAATATGTTAATATATTATACATCTACTCTCTGTACAAATCATCAAACAATAATTTATACTTTAATTTCGAATTTATATAGGTACACAGCCAAAAATTAACGGATTATATAATCATATAATGTATGATATTGTATACATTTACGTGTTTCTCAACTAGTGTGTCACCAACATTTCTTTTTTATTTTAAGTTTTAATATTATTAGTGTAATACATTTTGGTCATAGAATAAGTAACATAATAAAATATAAATCGTATACCCGTACATTTATATTGTGTGTTTGAAAAATATACTTATTAGGTTCATGACATTACAACAATGTTATGATACAGTGTATTGTGGTAAAAACTACAGAAAAACAATATTGATGACGTTTTACCTATAAAATAATAATAATATATAACTAGTAAATTATCTTAAGAAGACGCCACACCCATACACGCATTGTCACCATCTTACGAACGTATGAAATTTGTGTTAAATTTTGTGCAATAACCGTAATTTAGAGAACCTAACCTTTTATCAAACTTAAACATATAAATAATAGTAGAGCTCTCCATGGGTTTTTTACGATATTATAATTTTCAAGCTTTTTATGATGAGTATATAAAATATTACAATTTAATAATTGTACGCTTATAATATTAATATATTAAAATACACATAAGAAAGCACAGGTGTATTTACAGGTATATTTTTACCTTTAAGTTTGATAATAGGTCAATTCCTTAATTTTTAAAGCTTATTATATAAAATTGTAACTGCTGAACACAAATTATTTGCTATGTTTTATGTTTGTAAAACGGAGTTTGTCAACCATTCTCCTCCAATTGAAGGCCTCCATTTGGTTCACTAATCTCAAATATCACATAGATTTTTTTTTTTTATTACCTATTGTCCTAATACATTTTTTATTCAAATACCTACCTATCTTAAACGGTTAAAAAACTTTGTTTTCAATAAAATGGAACACTTCAAATAAACCAATAATTCTATTAACACGCATTAAATTCAAAATAGTGAACCAAAATTGTACATTTGTTATTTTTTCAAGAATCCAATTGATATCCTATTGATAGAATATTTGTGTCACCATTTATTATGACTTATGTTAGAGAGTCATTGTCAAAGAAAGGTTGAAAGCCACTCACGTACATCAGGGTGTACGTAAATACGCATCGAAATTACATTTAAATAATTCAGATCACGGTACCTAGTGATTTACCCTGTATAGTATTATATAATAACGACAAATTAGGTCATCTGCTACAGATAAAACTGTTGAAACGAGAAGGAGAAGCCACACTGTAGGTATACATGAAAAATATCTACCCGACAAATAGATTACTTTTGTATACAGGAGGACTATTTTATCATTAAACGTGCAATATCTGATATTATAGGAGATTTTTAAGATTTAAAAACATAGAAATTATATTAATGAAAAGTTTTTAACTATAATACTTAATAGTAAACGGTATATAATATTATTATTTTTTTCTTTCAAATTAAATTTAAAATAAATGTTTATAAAAGCGTCCCCTAAAATAGTGCTATGTTTCAATAAAAGTATCACCGTGTATATAGATTAGGTGTAAAAATAAAGAAAGCTTTTAACCTCGATACGCTTTACGCGTATACTGATATTTCTCTATAGAGGTCTGTAAACATCGTCTGCGGAAGAGTCTACGGCGCCGCCGCGTCCGTCCATTCATTTAATGATTATTTGAATAAAACAATAATTAATTCAACACCATGTTATATATTATTTTATATTCACCTAGAGCATTCATAAAGTCGAAAACTAAATCCGTTTCGTACAGGAAGCACGTAGACCTGTGAAAGAAAACGTCAACGGTAATTTGATCAGCGCTTGATCTGAAAACAGCAAAAAAAAAAAGGGCGGGTAAGTGTATGTCGCTCTGCTGTACAGTAGGTTACAAGTGAGTCACTGTAATGGATTGTGTTAGATTTTTATCCAATGATATAATATCATTGAATAAGAAAAACGATTCTGAGCGAAGATGGTCAGTCAGTCTATAATATCTTACTAAGTCTAAATGTATTTGATGATATTATTGTGAATAAAGTAATTCATTTTAGTATTATAGGCATTAGTATTTACTATAGTTGGTTAAATTCATTTTTCTCAAAAAAATTATATTTAAAAATGCCATTGCGTGTATATAAAATATAACAATATATTCTAAAAGTTTCATATACCAACAAATAATATTTTAAATTATATCAAAATAACTAAAATCATTATTCTTGGTTTGAATATGAAATTTTGTCTAAATTTGAAATTAAAATGTCTGTAAAAAATAAATATGTTGATATAATTTTTAGATTTTTTGATTACAGTATGTACTATTTATTAGAATCTTTGTTTTAAATTTTCAATCCTTAGTTATAAAAACTGACCATTTTATAATTAATTTAATTACAATGGTTGATAATTTTCAAGATTTTGATGAATTTTGACAAAATTCGAATTTAAATGCTTATAAAAAAAATGTGTGCCTATGTATTTTTAATATTTTTCAATTGCTATTGTAACAATATATAAGAAAGCTTGTATTAAATTTTCAGACTTTTTGGCCCACCAAATAAAATTTTATTGATAATTATAAAAAAAAAAACTAAAAAAATTGAAAACTAAAAATGTCTGTAAACAGCTCAAAACAAATCAAAATATTTTCAAAATTGAATGGTGTATAGAAATAGCTTATATAAACATTCAGTGAAATTTTCATGCATCTACAATTATTTGTTTTTGAATTGCAACAAAATAAGAAAATCGCTACATGAGAAATCGAATGAATATCTAATCCTGTAAAAATTTGAACTTAAAAATGCTCATAAAAATTTATTTTGACCTGCTTATAAACATTTTTTTATTGATAAAATTAGACAAACTTATGAGGAATCTTGTATCACATTTTCAAACCTTAGATATAATAAGAACATTTTTTATGAATTTCTAACTCAAAATAAATTGCACATTTTCGTCATTTTACGTATTTTGTCAAAATTTTAACTTTTAAATGCTTAAAAAAAAATTGTGACTACAGATTTTGAATATTTTTCATCTGCCTTTGAAACTATATATTAGAAGCCTACTATTAAATTTTCAAGATTTTTATCTAACAAATAAAATTTTATTGACATTTATAGAAAAAAAACTAAAAAATTGGAAACTGAAATGTCCGTTAACAGCTCAAATAAGTCAGAATATTTTGAAATTGAATGTATAGAAATAGCTTATATAAACATTCAGTGAAATTTTCATGCATCTACAATTATTTGTTTTTGAAATCAAACAAATAAGTAAGATGAGAAATCGAGTGAATATCTAATCTTGTACAATTTGAACTTAAAATACCATAAAAATTTATTATGACTTGCTTTTAAACTTTTTTTTTATTGATAAAATTAGGCAAATTTATGAGGAATCTTTGTATTACATTTTCAAATCTAGATTTGGGAAAAAGAAAATTTTTTATGAATTTCTAACTCTAAATAATTTGCAAATTTTCGTCATTTTTACGTATTTTGTCAAAATTTCAACTTTAAATGTTTAAAAAAAAAATTGTGACTACAGATTTTTAATATTTTTCATCTACCTTTGAAACTATATATTAGAAGTCTACTATTAAATTTTCAAGATTTTTTACCCAACAAATAAAATTTTATTGACATTTATAGAAAAAAAAACTAAAAAAATTGGAAACTGAAAATGTCCGTTAACAGCTCAAAATAAGTCAGAATATTTTGAAAATGCTATGGTGTATAGAAAATGCTTATATAAACATTCGGTCAAAATTTCATGTCTGTACGGTCATTTCCTTTAGAGTTATACCAAAAACCAAAATCGATTTTGTCGAAAATTGGTTTTCCGTAAAAATTCCTGTTTTTCCCATAATTTTTCATTTGTTTTTCCAGGCGCTCTTGAAAACTACTGGGAAATTTTGACTTTTGACCCCCCAAAGTACCAACTAGATTCACTTTCCCATCAGAAAAGGTACTATTGAAGAAAATCGAAGCATTTTTTCTGTCCTAAAACGTGATGACAGACACAAAAATAAAAAAAAAAATAAAAAAAAAAACACACATCATTGTAAAACCAATACATTCATCGCTTCGCTCAGAATCTAAAAAACGGCGTTTCGGATTCATTTAACATCAGAATATGTGCTTGGATTTAGACGAATTATATATCTACAAAGTGATTTAACCAATCGCTTGAGACACTCATTATAATATCATATAGGTACTGTTCAAATCTCAGGCCATTAATTTTTTTATGTTTTGAATAGGTACAACAAAATTACAAACCATCTACCTATACTGTATTAATAATAAGTTATATTATTGTCGAGACGTAATAATAATATTACATAATATGTCATATTGTGTACCGATAAAAGGTTTACTTAAAGGCTATTATTATCATAATATAGAATGTTATTATAAAGTCATGTGGGTTGTGACCTGTGATATTGTTACGATTTTACGAATGTATTTTTCTCTTTTATACAATGTATTATTAGGCTCTAATAAATAAGTACAAAAGTCCAAAAATGTGATGCTTGATTCGGGCTTCGACCTTTATAATTTTAAAAGTTAAATTTTGCACTTTTGAAACATTATTTTTCATTTTAATGTTATTGCTAAAATTTTTCAAATTTCACAAATTTTTTTGTACACGTTGTATAAATTATTACCAAAAAAATATTGTTACTATAAAGTTCGATGAGATGATTTAGAAATTTCCTTTAGTTAATTCATTTTTTTTTTTTTTTTGTACTTTTCAAATAAAAAAAACCGGTGAACTTCCCTACTGTGTAGATATAGAAGATATCGATTGTACCTCGTCATTGAATAGGTAACTGTTATAGAAATTTTAAATTTGAATTTAATGATTTATCATTGTATGCAAAATATATTGAGAGCGGATGTGGCCTGTCAGCCTATAATTATATTTTAGAATATTTTTCATTTATTTATGTTACTATTTGGTACGGGGAACACAACATTTTCTAAAACAAATCACAATAAACTATTATAATCGTAGAACGGTTAGAATATTTTCTGAGTATAAAAAGTTAAAAGTGAATCTAAGTATTTTGAAAACTTTCTTATAGTAAATAATATTATACATTTATAATCCTGGACAGTTTTTTAGAAATGAAAAGTTGAATCGCGGATGATAAATTATAAACTTTTATAAAACCATGAAACATTGTTGGACATTAAATTATAAATACTATTTAAATATCAAAAAAGGAAATGATTTCTAAAAAATCAAATATTTGATAAAATATTGAGTGCACTACGTTGATAAGAAAATGCTTACGTTTCGTTTAACACGACAATGTTAGAC
This sequence comes from Nasonovia ribisnigri, assembly GCA_027563435.1. Taxonomy (NCBI): domain Eukaryota; kingdom Metazoa; phylum Arthropoda; class Insecta; order Hemiptera; family Aphididae; genus Nasonovia; species Nasonovia ribisnigri. The sequence goes on along the minus strand of JANEHU010005080.1, from coordinate 423,573 downwards.
TTGTATTTTTGACTGCGACAATCACCTGGACATTTGCATCTGAGATTCGAAGATAAATTTTTGTCGCGATCCACAATGTTAATGAAACTTGCTGAAAACGACGTTCAGTCAATTAACTTTTTGTTCAATTTTAGATATAAATATTAAATATATAATAATATGTATAATCTAACGGTTAGAAAAGAAAATGATTAATATTACAATGATTAAAGGAAAAAATGTATACCAACACGCGATGGTGCATTAACACCTTTAGCAAGACAATGAAACGGATTGTCTTATTATGTATATGTCATATATGATAATATATAAGGGTAGTTTTTCGATGTTTAAAAAATGTCAAATATTTATATTGACGGGCTCGGAATTTCGTTTGATGCATTATAAAAATAATATTGTTATATTTTTTTTTATGATAATTCAACCCTTTCAAGTAAATCAAAGTAATTGTTTTTGATTTTATATTTTGTATGGAATGAGGTGAATTTTACAAACAAGCAGAGCTCGACCTTGCAGATATCATAGATCTAATATATTTAATAAAATCATTTTTCACAAAGTGATCTATTTAAACTAATCCACACTAATCGTTTTCTCAAATGTGTTTTTCAGAAAAAAAAATGTTTACATGTTCATTGAAGCACTATTATCACACTCCGTTTACAAAGCAATTTTTTTAGAAATGTGTTCTGCTTCCGATACTACAATTAAATATGACCATAAGTAAAATATTACAAACATTTAGTGTTAGTCATATAGCACTATATTCAGATCATGTGTGTTAATATTTTTTTTTAAAAATACAAACATTGCATAAGACAATTAATCTAGGTGGATCAACAACTACAAAAAATACCCAACTATATTAACTGGCGTATGGAAAAAATGTACAATATTGTTATTTTCCTGATAAATTAATAATTTAAGGTCAGTGTAGTATATAATTTTAATATAGTCGTATATAAAGTCGCTCAAAAGGTCACAAATTCGTAATGAATTGTTAATAACAATAATAATATTACCTACACAAAATCGATGTTACCATTTAATTGATTTTTATGAATTGTATTAACCTAATTACATATTATTTACTCGACGAAAATATAATTTGATACTTGTCACCGAATTCACATAATACAACTAGATATTACAAAAATAACAAAATTGTATCAATCAATGACGAAGTAAAATACAATTTTTCATTTTTTATTAACGACATTTTAAGTTAGATCGTTTAATTCGAGGACGACCACTACTTGGGATTGAAAAATTTTGTACAGTCGTAATGACTATAAAGACCAATCCGGAATCCTTCAATGACCTTCAACTTCAGGGAATCGGGTTCTTAAGGTTTGAGTCAATTGTTTTAACACTTGATTTGTAAAATGATGAACATTTTTTTAAAATTTTTAATTTGATACATATTTTTGAAAAACAATACAAACTAAACGCATACAAAAATCCATCTTAGAGAAAATACGTATAAATAAAATATTGGTATGCATACGATGATATATACTTATTAAAACAAATAAATACTTACTATTTTATCGGTAACATAGAACTTCAGGAATATAGTAGGTATGTAAAAATACTCAGCCTATCAAAAAATTAACGAAATCGTGTCCACCAAGATATTTTAAAATTTGTATTCCTTTTTTATTTATTATAATAATCCATAAACAATAAATAATTAAATTAAAACCTTAAAAACTAACCTATCTGGTAGAAGTTTTCCAAACAATTATTTTAATCATAATAATATTAAAATATTAACAAACATTCGTAATTGTTGTTTGTTTTAACTGATTATTTTAAAAAGTACTGAGAATTTTCTATTTTTAACACACCTAATTACAAATTAAATCCTGTTTTCTTCCAGGCACCTCCTTAAAGTTTATGATAAAAAATATGAATATATTTTGATTATCGTTGCAAGCTTAGATCATATACTATAGATGGAGTTCCGGTATATTGAAGCACATATAAGCGACGAGTTTCTGACATTGATGTTTGATGTGCGCATGCGTGAGAATAACCGTCTCATATTTAATTGTTGATTGCTGATTGATATTAAATACCTTCCCGCGTTTTTTCAAAATCAAAATTAAATACTGTTGTTATTTATTTAAAATTAACTATGCACATAATAATATGTGTAATGTATATTTTACTGTTTTTAATATTAAACATTACTATTTGTAAAATTAGTTGCATAATTATTGATTGTATGATAATATAAATTGTTGCATATATGTATATATTTTTCATCCTAGTTTATTCGTATTCTTAGACCATATACAGTATATGATCTAAGTTCGTAGTTCGTAGTATTAAATTTTTATTTTAAAAAAACGCGTGAAGGTATCTAATATACTAATATCAATCAGCGATAAACAACAAAATATGCGACGGTTAGCATCGCGCATGGGCACATCAAACATCAATGTCAGAGACTCGTCGCTTATATGTGCTTCAAATTGTTTACACGGCCGATATGGGCATGGCTCCATCCATTGTATATGATCTTTGTATTTATATAAATCATCATTATTGATAGATTCAATAATATGCTCTCAAAAAAAATAGGTTATCATTAAACTCAAAGTTTGGGTAACTATAATATACCTAGGTATCATATATTTTTGATAACTCTACAGAATATAACAGGAAGACCTTGAAAATTACATTTTTGTTGTACTCAATATTATTTTTTTTTTTTTATATATATAATTTATTGGTTGTTTGCAATAAACGTATTATATGACATTTTTTATTTTTATTTTTTAATACTGAAAATAAACATTTAAAAATAATAACATTTAATTAACATTAAAAAATAACCAATTTGTAAATTTGGATTTTAGAGAACTTTTGACTGTAAACACATTTTTCTAAGTCAAGTGGTAATTTTAAAATTTTTTGAAGTGGGAATCATTAATTTTAAAAGTAATAAGTAATTTTTTAAAAAATATTTAGATTTTAACAAGTACCTATTTGAAAATGCTCATAAAATATTCAAAAAAAGATTATACTTTTTCAGTTTAAAATGTTTTTTACGGATGGATCAACTTTATATAACTTAACAAAAGAAATGAGAATTCAAAAAGTTGTACAATGTAAACTATTGGACTTAAAAATATGATTTTACAATAAAATGTTTTCTAAAATCCAGATTTACAAATTTGCTATTTTGAATTTTTCAAATAAAATGGTTGGATTATAAGGTAGGTTGTAATTTTAAGTATTAAAAAATAAAAATATAGAATATTATATTATACATATTATATCACAAGATTAAATACAATTTATGTGTGTAAAAAAAAATCAAAACTTGATTAGAATAAGAGTTATTCTATTTGTCAGGTCTTACACTCTGTATACTTGGATTTTAAGACTCAGATATTATATTGATAACGTTGAATGGAATTATAAAATCGTAGTTCTCAATCGTATTTCTTTCAGTACTTCCAACAATACGTATTGATACAAGGAAGAAACTACTGTACATAATAGTATATAATATTATGAATATGTGGAAAAACTAGATGCGACCGGTTTATATATTATATAATGCATAAATAATACGTGTTTAGCAGTAATAATAATTACACGAATGTTCGGCCAAGCATACAAGTCCTTCTACGTTGCACTCGGGATAGGGAAGATCTGAAAGCAACAATATTATTATTATTTCATTATTGTCCAAACCGGCATTGTTCGTTTTTGGTATCCGTCCGGCTTAAAACCCGAACCAGAAGTTAATCGTTACAATGTCACAATAATGGTATACGCTGCATTGTATAAGGTAGCATTTTTAGTTTTAGTTTTCATTTTTATTTTTATTTTTTCTTACCTTTTTCGTAGTGAAAATAATAGAAACTCGGCACGCACTTGCAATCATGAAACATAAACCGTTGGTAACAGTTGAACAAACAGTTTGACCTCAAATAACCTCGGCCCAAGTAATACTTTTCGTCAGGGTACAGACAGTGTCTCTTTTCGGGTTTCACGCGTATGAGACGTTTCGTTGGAATTACCTTATCACCCCATACTTTTATGTAGCCGCTGGTGCCTTTGGCCACCATCATTCCCCGATCGATCGGTAAGGCGCTCGGATCCCTGATCATGACCTATGGACAACAATCAATAAATAAATCAAGAACCATCATGAAAATCTTATTGAGATTCGCAGTATTGTGTACGCCGGAAGGATTCACAAACATATGGATTTTCGAAATGTCTACATAGTGTTAATACAATTATTGTTGATAAAACGTTATTTCAGGTCACATATTGCAAATCATTAAATGCTCAGGTATACATTTGAAATAAAAAATGTCATTCGTTAAGATTGATAATAATGATTATTAATAGTTCCGTGTTCAAAATAATACTTAGGTATATTAATAGGGGTTGAACTTAGTTACATTTTACATGTTTTTGTTTTTTGAATTAATTAGTTTACTGGTTGATAAGATATTTTGTGATTTTATAAATGTTTTTAGTGCAAAATATATGACTAATATTATTTTAGATAAGATTTTTTTTAATTCATGACCAACAGTATATTTCATACTCCGAAGCGGAATTATTTATTCTACAATTCCATACCTATTATCCACTGTAAACATTGAGTAAACAGAATCAAATTAACATCTTATAGAATTTAACGTAATCTAAATTAAAAATAAATTTAAGATAATATTCATTAAAAAAACATTTAAATCTGAGTATAAAAAATATATAATAAGTGCATGTTTTCTATTTTTTTAACCACATAAATTTGGTTTTTTTTAAATACATGCCAACTTTAAGCATATTTAGTACATTTTTAGAGCATTATGTTCGATTACCATATTTATTAATATAAATGAATATGGTGTATATTTTTTAAGGTTTATATAATATTAAAGTGTTTTAATGTACCCACTCGAATTGATCGTAAAACAAAATGTATTATGGTTCTGGAGTGTGTGGAAGAGAAAAAATGCACCAAGTAGGAAATAATTAATCTCCAAAACTGCTTTTAATTTATTCGCAGTGATAATTTGTTCCGTCCGCTGTCGGTCCATGACGAGCCAACTAGACGTGACGGTCTATAGCACATCAACTCATTAGGCAGACTCACAAACTTGAAACTTCATGGCCGCTGATGAACGTGAATGACAGTCTCGCCGGTTATATGGGTATTTACACCTCGTAACCACCTGATACCACAACATCAGCAGCCCGGTTCAAGTCCTCCAAAATCCAGGATGCAAGTCACTGTCGGCAGTTAGGTGATAATTATTATACAAGGTTTTGCTGATAGACTGATAAAATATGCTGCTAAGATGGTTAAGACTGCCTTAAACTGCCTCGTGATGACGATTGGTTCGCAGTTATATACTTATATTATTATTTTGTTTATTTCATATTGTTATAATTGGTCAAACGTTTCAATAAATACATTTATTTTATTTTATCAAATAACTTAATGTTGTATGTTTTTCCACGGTATATTACGGTTTACTCCGTACAACTGTGATAATATTATGCATGGGTGACCGTGATCAAGTGTTGGTTATTACAAAAGTTGCTTCTTAAATATTTTAATGTTGATTTGATCTATGCGAATCCCGTTATGCTTCGCGTATATATCTAAAAGTGATGTGTATTGAAAGTGCAGTGTGAATATGAGTGAATATTTTTTTCTTTTAACTTGTAAATGGATCATTGGGTAATGCATATCCAATCAGCAAAGACTAAAATTATGCACAGTATGACACACTGTGTGCAATAGAGCAATAAGAGCAATAAGAAAGTAAAAACTGTACAGTGACATAAAACCATCATTATAACCTATATAGGTAGGTTAGGTTAGGTCTATCTCTATTTTATTATCTATTTAATTATTTGTTTATAATGAACACCCCAAAGGGCAAAGGCATACAGTAAGTTTCGTAAATAAATAATAATGAATACAAAATTTCTATATACCAATAAGTACAATAAATTAAATACCTAAAGTATTTCAATTTGGTTATTGTATCAAAATTGGTTCAAGCAATTGAAAATTTATGATTTATATCACGAAATTATTCACACCGTTCGATAAGGCGGTATTGACCCAAAATGTTATAATTATTAATAATAATAATATAAAATATAAATATATTATACTATTATAGCAATTTATTAAATATCACTAATATAATAAATGCAATGTTTTTGCAAACATTTAATCGACGTACCAAAATACTATTAGAAAAATTAAATTCTTAAATATCAAAATCTTAGTTGAGTACTTACTACTTAGTGATATAGGCTGACAGACCGTCTACGCTGAGAATCGTTTTTCGTAGGTACCGATACAATGATATTATAATATCATTGAATTTAAATTTTACATGTCTACTTCAGTGGCTGACTCAAACATATTTTACAGCAGAGCGGTACCCACTTGACCACGTTCTTATGGATATTTTAAATGTATTATTAGTATATAAATAGAATACTATGTTTACTATACACTATATAATAATAGATACATAAAAATAAATGTATAATAATATGATTATAAGATATAACAGATATTTTTCTAAAGCTTAACGATTCGAGAAAAATCGATAATATTCTATCGATTGTGTAATGACACGTGTTGGGATACGTGATAAAGAAAAAAATTAAAAATTTACGAACTATAAAATATATATTTGCACATAGCCCATAGGTATCCTGATATGATTGTTATTTATTATTCACCCTTCGTAAAAATTTATGAAAAGGTCTTTTTAGAACGCATGTACAAAAAGTGTTAGGTGGTCGTGCGTGAAGCTTGTGAAAATAGAAACGTTTGAAAATATGTTATATTATATTTTACAAGGGTGGTTTGTCTAAGGAAAAATTTAAGTCTTGCTAAAGTTCAAAAACGTAACCTAAAACGTCATAAAAATTATGTATAAGTAGATATCATGTGGCCACACATGACAATCTCTGTACAATATTAGCATCAAATACTGAATGTATCTGAGTAATAATACAAAACATAAACATAATTTAATTTTCACATTCGTCGCCCACTACAACTATTACATTATATAAGCACTCGTATTATTACTTTTTTCTGAATCATAAAAATACCCATCTCTGAATAAATATTTTTTGAGAGTCCGAAAAAAATGTCAAGAGGGATCCATCAACCACCCCACACCACATACAAATACTGTATAATAATGTAACCTCAACATATCTATACTATACAGTATTTACACCACTGAACAGAGATAATCCTCTTATGGTGCTATACAATTGAGTATTTTACCTTTTTGATATTCAAAATCCATGCAACGTCTGAGCAATCAATATCTCTAAAAAAGGCTACAATACATTGGGCGCAAAATCATAAAATGTTTGGTCACTATTTTTTTCTGATGTCATAATACGTTTGGCCAAGTGCACTTTATTGGATTGTAGTAAATTATATATATATATATATATATATATATATGTTTGTTTTTATGTACCTACGTAAAGTATATATCTTTAAGCTTTATACCTGTGTCCAAATTACTAATTATTACCCTTTACTAATGCCTAAAAATTGTGTATTTTTGAGGATATCAAATACCCAAATATTGTTTGTAGGTATTTTGAATACCAGACATGTAAAAATTACCAAGTGGTATTAAAAAAGATATACCTCATCTGGGCATTGAAATTAAAGAAGTTCATACTTTTTGTTAATAAGTGGGAATGTTGTCTGTTATATCACACTTAGTTTGAAAGTGTCATAATACTCGTAAATGGGTAGCTTCTCCAATAAAATTATTCATGTTTTCTTTTTTATATAGCTCAAACTCGTATTGTGTCTGCTGGTACAGATTGTGTAAACATAACATAAAATTAAAAATTAAATAAAAAAACCGCACGTTATCGCTGTTCACTATTATAATATTATCTTATTAAGTCCTGTTTCACAACCACGGAATGATAGGTACGCGGAGTTTTTGAATTTAGTACATTAAAGTTCGTGAGACATTGGTTGGATAAATATAGTACAAAATATCTCAAGAATTATAAAATATATTCTTTAAATCTATTTAAAAATTCTGAAAATCACATTTTAAAAAACTCCATTAATGAAGCAAAAAGGGGGTGAACGTGCTTGGTAAATCGTTCTGTATATTTATTATAGACTATACAGTTTAGTGTCTAAACATGCAGTTGTCGCTATCCTCTTAATCATTCACCTTATGAGACGAGCTGATAGTAATAAGAAGCTATAATTTTAGTTGTTTAATTTGTTGTATAATAAAATATTTTATGTACCTATCAAAATAATTACGGACAATTTTGTTTAAAACGCAGTATCGGCGTCCAAAATAACGTTATGCTATAACAGCAGGGTTTGTGGTTCTAAAGTATACTATAGACTATAGTATATAATTATTAAGATTTATCGACTTAGTAATATCGTTGTAATCTTGTAGGTGAATATAAAGTGCAGAAAACTTCACACAATTACAATTAATTGTAAAAGTGTTATATCTTTGTGAGCTCTCACCACTATTCCACTCCTGGCGTTTATGTAGGACGGAATCTTTTGGGCGCGCATGGAAAACCACAATCCAGACCATGGGCCGCTTCCACCTGTTCTCCTAGGCCTCTTGAATGGTCCCCGATCGTCAATCCAGTAGTTATTAATATCCCCGTGCATCCCGTAAAATTGGGTTTTTCTAAAACATATGAGGAAAGAATACGCCTATCTCTAGATCACAGATTAATATTTATATTTTTAATGATCAAAATATAACTTTTACTTAACTATAAAGACCATATTTATTTGCATTATAAAATTATATGTAATTATATGTAAAAGTTGCAAAATATATTCATATAGGTAATATATTAATTAAAAATGATAAAATTGCACTAAAAATAAAATTATGTAAAAATTACTTATAAATTATAATAATATAACATTATAGATATTTAGATTAATTAAATTCAGAAATTTAAACATCAATACTTACCTAATCTAACTTACTTATTAGTTTTCCTAATTAAAATTAAAAATAAACGCTATAATATGTAATAACACAAACAATAATACCAACCAAGTTACCTAGTCACTTTTATATTGTAAAAATGAACAAAGTAATATTTATTTATAAATTCAACCAGATGAAATTTCATAAAAACCTAAAATAATTGGAAGAAGTTTTATAAACGTTGAAAATTGCAATAAGTTGCTGCATGAAATTAAACATGAATATAAATAGTCAGTTTATCTATGACAAAAAAATGTTTCATATCAGAATCCACGGCCTCTATAGTAATAACTCATTACATTATAAACTTGCAAGAGACTAGTTATAAATCTTAATTAATAATTATTATTGAACAACATAATACATGGGTACGATAACATTTTAATATCATGTATTTAAAGTGGGGGTATCATAAAGATTTGACTTGATGTTTGAATTGACAGGTACAATTTTCAACTGTACCTATTGCTAATAATTCAATGCGAAATTGTCAGATATTTCACTGACACACTCCGTCTATATAATATTATTATATCGACACCGCTACGCCTAAAATAATACATAATATCAATCTATCAATTCCACCATACCGTTTACTGAATTCGGATACGTCTGAGTTGAAACTGTAACAGTAACCGTAGCAGGTTTTCTGAAGTTCGAAGAGTTCGCAACAGTTGTAGTAATTATTACGCCACCAGCACGGAGAGTCGAATATTGTGTCGCACGGACGGACCGCCTACACGCCAATACAATACAATCATATTGGTATTGTTTAGGAGGGTAAACCCGTTTACAGTGGTTTTCCCAAGGGGAGGTTAGTGCCCCCCCACCATTGTCCAATAAATCCCCTGATTTGTATCTTTTGGTACTACCGATATACAATTAATTTAAATGTATTATTACTTATGAGTTATACACCCCCAAAAAGAATAGTGGGAATACGATTGTAAACGGTCCTTATCGTCGATACCTTTTTGAATAAAAATTTAGCTGTCTCATAATGAAAAGGTTCTATCATATAAAAAGTAAAAAAAAAAATTCTTAAATATAATATGTTAATAGTTTTAAATATTTATAAATACATTCATTTACTTTGCATGTTGTGAAAGAAGTTTGAACCCCCTCGTTGTGCCTACGGCCCTGACTGCTAGTATATAATATTATATCACTTATTATAAATAAACATCACCTTCAGTAACATGTCGCTGATGTTAAGTTTGTTTAGCTCGTCGTAGTATCTTTCGAATTTTTTTATTTCTATAAAATCTTCGAATAGTGGTAATCGAATCGTGGCCAACGCCGCCATTATTTTGAACACGGCTTCGTCATACGAACCCGGCCGGCCAGAGGAGTTGTCATACCTTGAAACGCATCAACATGACATTTTTTTTTTTTATAAATCTCGTTCCTCGAAATAATCCATTATTATATTATTGTGCTATAAGCTTACAAGGCTTTGATCACAGAACCGTACACTCTGCTCGGTTCGCAAATGGTCACTGACGGAAAGGGCGCCTCGGAGTACAAATACGACGTGGACAATATAATGGTTTTGGTGAAACTGGACTCATAGACTTTCCACACTTCCAGGACGCAGAATCCGGTGCCGAACAATGCGAGTGTAAACATCACCAGCCAAAATCGTCTGTTCATATAATATTTATTTGATGCGCGAAACGCGGCTGTTAATATTTTGATGTCTTTAAGCGGATTTTGTAGCAAATGCCATTTTGGCAGGGAGTGTGATAAAAAGATAATTTAACACAAGACACTCATCATTTTAGAAAACACTAAGCGTTTTGAAAATATTTACTATACCTACCTACATGGTTTTAAGTCGCTACGAATCATATATCATTATTGGAAAATAATTATATTTTTAATGTTTGTTATATTATAGTTTTTAAATTTTTGCACTTTTGAATTACAATTCTGTACTTCAAATCTGAAACCGAGATAACATGATGAAAATCTATCATCTTTTGATCATTATACATTTATGATTTTACGTTTTTTTTATTTTGCATTATTAAAATCTGCAGTTTAATAAAAAAAATTTTAAAAACTACTTTTTATTGATAGGTAGTATTTTTTTTAAATAGCAAGCCTTGACATCACTAATCCCCGTTTATTTTCGGACAATTGTATGTTGCTTCCTCCTGTGTTAGCTCGGTAAAAACATATATGTGTATGCGCCTCACCAAAGAACAAAAAATATTGTTTAAGAAGTATTGTAACCTTAATAGAGATATTATATATATTAAAGAAATATAATAAGAGATTAAAGAAAATAGAAGTTTTTTCAAACTCATTTTTTTTATAGAATAGTCGAATATGAGGAGGTGTCTGGAGATACAGGCATATTTTACACTCGGGTGAAGACTGGTAATTTAGCTAGTAGGTACCTAATAATATAATTATAACAATGTTGGTAATTTCTGGAAATTTCTTTGGTGAAATCTGTTTAAAAGATTTTATGAACGCGTAGGTAATATTTATTTTGAACGCTTACCGTTCGCCGACGTTTTTGGCTCGTATTATGTGTTTTAACGCGTTGACGGAAATGTCCAGAAAATACTCTCTACCGAAATCTTTTAGCTTTTTCTTATGTTTTCGGCGCCGATCCATTTCTGTATTAGAAAATCCCTATTTATAAATAACCACATGTTAGCACGCGTTTATAGACTCGTATTCCAATATATTGTTATAGTTTCAACTACAACAAAATAATGTCTTGTAGCATCACTGAGAGCTAAAGACAAGTAAATATTTCAAATAGTTTGTTAATGTATTTATTTTGTGTTGAACACTCGTATTAAAAAAAACATTCATTTAAACTATTTTCCAGTCGAGTAAAATACAATAGTACATAATTGAAAAGCGTTAATTAAAAAAATACCTACGCAACAGTATAGTGTGTTTGCTGTCCACGTACACTGTTATTGACGAGTAAAAAACTGTTAATGCGGAGACGGTGTCAAAAAGGTTTTCAAAGTGTACAACTTTATATTTTAGGTAGGTATACCTATCGTAAACAAGTGTACCCACATTTCCGTTTTGATTCGAGTTGTTGTCCGACGATGATGTGTTTCTTTCACTGTTATTTGTCTGTCAAACTAGAAGTACACAAACTATTGTAATACAATATTATTTCGTGAACGCTTGTCACATATTGTATGATGATTAGGTATAATACAGTTTTGATATAATGTACGAAAGTTTACCACGTGAAAATTATCATGCGATAATGTTATAATATTTCTTATTTAATGTAGATAATGGTCGAATAAAACGTTTTAGAAAATATTTATTTTTTTTGGCACAACGCACTTTTGCTAGGTACTTAAACTATTCTTCTATTGCAATATTCGAGCGTATTGACTTTTGTAAATTCTATAGTTTTAGTATTTTGGAAACAATTCGAGATTGATGTGTCCACAGCTGCAAAAATATAATATAATATATTAAATAAAATATATTTTTATTTGCTTATATTGTTTCTATAACGATGTTTTCAATTAATATTACATTATAAAATAATATATTTTTAAAAATTTTAAAATCAGAATTTTAAGAATTATTCTCTTCTTTGATATATTTCTTTGCCATAAAAAAAATGACAATCAAAACGAAGTCAACAGACAAGGATAATATTTTGGAAATAGGATGGTAAGCTCAAATACTCAAATATAAATCTACATACCTAACATACTTTATATAAAAATAAAAATAAATATCGGTAGCTGTTTCTAATAATATTACTGTAGGTTTGGAGAATTAGACCATTATTTATCAAATCTAGTTCCAAATGGCATAGTAAAAATCAAAAATGGAAATACCATATTACAATTAGGTTCGGAAATGAAAAATAACTATATGCGAGAGATGATGAAACAAATGAAGGAAATGATGGTAAATCATAAATATCAATTTGGTTATGATTAGGGAACGGATTTATATGTAAATGCATATTTTTATTAAAACATGATATTTAAGAATCGATAAGAAATGTTCATGATTTAAATCATTCCTATAAAAATGATGCTACTTTTATTTTACATATTTTTACATATTTTGGTATAATTACATATTTTTACATATTTCACTAATTTGTAAATATTTTTAAACATATTTTATCATTTCATCGTTCATACGTTTTCAAGCCATTAAAAACAGCCATTATGAACTGTGACGATCCACGTGGAGCAAATATTTAGTAGTTTTTATAGTCGTTATCTTATAATTTTCATAAAGATATAATAGATATCTTAATATAGTATACATTTATATACGATTGACAATCGATAGCAGACGGGTTGACAGGCGATAGCAGTAGGTTTTTATAGTTAGTGTTAGGCTATATTGATTTTAAAACAATCAATGACATAATGAGTGGCAGACACTCTTCTAAAAATTTGAAATTATCACCTTCTGATATTATGCGCTTCAAATATGCTCCAATTACATCGGTTGATGTGGAACGATCATTTAGCCGTCTTAAAAATATTTTGAGACCTAATAGGCGACATTTCACATTCGATAATTTAAAAGAAATTGTAATAATTCAATGCAACAAATCATTTTGATAATTTAATAATTTTAATAATTTTAATTGTATTTTTTTTTTTAATTTAATTAAATTTTTTTCCCACATATTTTGATGTTTTTAGCACATATTTTATAAATTATACTTCCATATATATGTACATATTTTTGTATTTTTATTACATATAAATCCGTTCCCTAGTTATGATAATATATATTATATACTTTAACACTTGTACAAACATAGAAATATATTTATGCTTAAACATATATTATTGTAGAAACTACAAAAAGAATTCGAATTGGAATTGGTGTTAAAGAATATAATGAGTCCGCTAACAGCAAATAAATCTGTCCTAAAGCATCCTGTCGTTGCCCAAAGGCTGAAGACAGAAAGATTAGTTAAAACCAACAAGGAAAAGGTAAGATAATACTTATTGCATTGTTAGTTGTTTTCGAATGAATATTGAAAAAAAATATAAAATAATCATTTACTTTTTATTGTACAACAAAAGCGGAAAAAACACTATTCAAGGTCGTGTTACAAGGAATTTGAAAAAATTCAGTGCAAAAATATTCCGTCAGAAGTTGAACAAATGGGTATAAAATTCAGGGAACTGAAATTTGGAGAAAGTTGTGTTTTCGATTATTACAAACACGGGAGACGTTTAAAACAAAAAATGAACGAACATAGGAAAGAAATTGGACTACACCTCCCACGGTCACACTTTCAAGTCAAAATAAACGACGATAACTTAAACACAATGACCAAGATGAATATAAACAATCTTGAAGTAAGCTATTCTCGTTTAATTACTTAATAAATAATAATATCAATGTATAATGCATATATTGCTCGTACATTATGATTGAATATGAACAGATTACGTTTCTTTAAGATAAACCAGAGTCATAATGAAGAAAATATTATAATGGTCATAAATCGTATACAATGAAAATATTTTCTCCCATATGATCAAAAATAAATTTGAATAGTTTAGACTTTTGACTTTTAAACATATATGTATAGTGTATACCTTGTATAATAATTAAATAATTGTGTAAGCGTATATTAATTTTAATATTATAGTGAGTCTTGCCTTTTACGTATAACAGTGGGATTCACCGAAAAAAAATGCTTTTAACCTTTAATTACATTTTTTCTATTTTTTTATTCAATTTGTATGTAGATATATATTAATAAACATTAGGTATTTCGAAATACTAAGATCATTTTTAATGATACCGATAAAGAAGTCTCCTGTGACTATAGTTAAAATCTTCTAGTTTGTCAAACAAGAGAAATTTTTTGTCGATGCATCTAAAATAAACTCGAACGAGTAGTTTTTGAGATACCTTCTAAACTTTACGTAGGTGCTATGAATATAAAATATAGAATAGGTAGTAAGTACAAGATATAAAAAATAAAATATAATTGAAATTTTGCCTATTTTACCTATAGATATTTTTTATATTTGGGTAATTTTTCCAATGCCTATACAATATTATGTTGACACATATTAATATCAATAAATAACTATAACTTTCAAATCATAGGCCCCGTATCTTTTAAACCTATTATAAATATAACAAATACATCTTTGTTTGCAGGTATTTATTATTAAAAAGTAAAATTTTATAAACGACGTCGCTAAAGTATAATAAAGTTAACTTTACTGCTTAATGTTATATGGTTTAAATTATATTTTATAGTTTCAAATACACAGATGCAGCCTGCAGGTATAATAGGTATTCAAACTTAAACGCTGTTCATAAATAAAAATTATGGAGTGATCTGTCATATTTCATCATGGCCAGCAACCTTTGTTTTTAATTCTGCTGTCATAAGCCACTATATTATAATTTCGTAACTCCATAATTGTAAATATCTAATTTTTGAGGTCCATCGATGGACATTTTAATTCTTTATCGATTTCCGTAAAAAAACATGGTTTTTCTCAAAAGAAATTTATACAGATAGATTTAAAAATAACTAAGAACACTGTAGGTATGTCTTCATTTACAACAAATTATTTAGATAAGAAGAAAATTGGCACCGCATGTCCAAATACTAGAACAAAAAGTCGTATGTGATCTGAAGTTAAAGTTTTTCTTCCTAGTATTTATTGTACTTACAGACCAGTATATTTAAAACAATTTATGGTTTTGGTTTAAATTTGACGTTGGCCTCGAATTATAATTTATATATTCTATACTACGCAACTGGTAACTTGATAAGAAATAATAATATCATAATTTTAAGTTAAATATAGTTTCCTTGTAAAAAAAAATACACCATATTTTTATAATGTTTAAAAATTATTATTTTTTCTCTGCGGACTAATGTAGTGTTATAAATGTGTTTTTATGTGTCTTGATAAACTAAGTTTTTGGGGTTACGGCAGAGTGGCTTATGATAGCAGAACTATGTATTCATGTACCTATATAATGTATATTATTAAATTAACCCAATCGGTTTTATTGATAACCACAGGACCTCAAAATCTTCCACGAGATGGCCAGCAAACTAATTAAAGAACCCTATCATGGCTGTTTTTAGATCTCAAGATCGGAACGAACTCAGATCCATTTATATAGGTACTAAATATAATAAATTTCAAATAATATTTTATCTCATCTAGTCAAGAGTTTGCCAACCACATACCACAATGCAACTTTAAATTCAATATAGAATGCACTTCAATAAAATGTGTAAGTACCTACCCGATGTTTTTTTTATTGTACACGAGGCAGTTTTAAATAAAATATAATATATGAAATCATTAATCAAATCATATGCGTATGCTGTGAGTTGAAATTGCTTTCATTACACTATATAAAGTCGCAGTTAAAAATGATTGCAAAAATTTCCAGTTCGAAAGCCTGTGGGTCAACTAAAGGGGTTTTTGGGGAAGGAGCGATGAACTTGTGACGACGAAGTGGTGATACTATTTCTCTATTCATATAACAATGCAAATTATATATTTGCATATTTACATATTACCTATACTGTAGGTATTGAAACAAACAAATAACCGTTTTAAAACTATCGATTTGAAAATAAAACAATTAATTTCCCCTATACTGAAACAATAACAAAGTCAATATATTATATGATATTTATTTATGGTTATGGTTTTCATAAAAAAAAAACGATTTATTATTTCGTGTTATGATCGGATCTGGAAGTAAGTTATGCGCATTTTATAAAATATTATAAAATAATTTATGTTATCGTGATATTATATACGAATACATACGTACTTTTTTGAATTTAGGATTAGGTGATTGTATAAAATAAAATTCAGAGTTATTACCTGAGGTATAAATGATAATGCCTCAATTTTAGACTTCCATTCTTACCACCAAACAAAGTTGAAAATTGTTTACAAAAGATTTTTTAAGTATTCCACTAGATCACAAACGATTGCAAAAATTAAAAATTATTTATTAAAAAATTATAATCATCCCGGAGAAAAATTCCATCAAATACTATGGTCTGAATTCAAATACTCGACAGTAAGAACTCAGTTAATTTGTGAAAAGATTTTTTTACACTTACATTTTACAGACATTCGTAAGTCTATTGAAATGGGAAGGCAAATGTTTTTTTCCTAGGACTCTATACGCTCTATGATTTTTAATATGGAACCCAATATGTATAACATTTAAATTTGGGATCCAACTTAATGCGTCGTATTATATGTACAGCTAACAAATAGAGCTTGCCCATTTATTTTTTGTTTTAATAGTTTAGTGGTTTAGTATAAATGCATTATTTATACTGACTAATGTGGAAAAGGTGTTACTTGTTAAAGATATCTCATAGATAGATTTGAGTGCCTATAATTAGTTCACTATACAATACATTAGGTAGAATCAAAAACAGCAATATGTGTAGTTCACTTTAGCTGTTCACAGTTAAGTATAGGTTTTTAAAAAAACACAAATAACAATGAACATTCCACGTTAAAAATAAAAATACAATTATTTAATAAAGGCTAATAAGCAATTTAATAATAAAGGGATATAACTGCAAAAATTAGATTAGTCCAACTTTTAAACTTTTCTGAATGATCACTGAAAAAAAACACATTTATGGTTTGAATTTGTTTCTGAAAATTGTATTTACTTACAATTTTGAATTCTATAAATTATATTGGACATTATGTATGGACGACACTATACTGGTTCATATAATATGTTCTATAAACATTTTATAAACATAATATGGTGAACATAACCAGACAGTTTTATCTGGTATTACCCCAAAATTATAACCGTCATTTTTTTTTTTTACATGAAATATTCAACTATGTAGGTACGATATTGTTTAAAATTAAAAAAAAATAAAATACATATTTGGCATTAACCAAGTTATGGAATGTATCCACTACTATATACACAACTTGTATTTACTTATTATCCTTGTCAATTATTTACAGCAACAATCAGATAAGTCCATACTTATTGATTCTTGCCTCCAAAAGTAAACCAGATAATTAAATTTACTATATTTGTAAATAATATAAATGAGATTTGGTACTGCCATAAGGTATATTATATTTCTTTGAGATATCATCACATGCATTATACACGTACCATAATGTTATATTAAATATTGTGTTTCTTGCATTAATATTATTTATTTAACACCTTTCCGTGATAAATATTATTAAAACACTATTGTTAGAAGATTTATATAAGAGCCAACCTAGTTGAACTGGAGTCTATAAAAGCTGGTCGGTGATAAATATATCTTCCGAAACTCCTCTTTTGTGTTACAGGGAAGTTAAAATTTAAGTTAAAGCTGGGTGAATATTGCACTCATAGCACTTTTGACGTTCTCGGGACCGAACAAAATTGTTTTTCAGATATTCTCGTGTCCACGAGAAGCCGTAAATTTAATCCCAAGGAGTAATTTTTTCCTCGATCTGTTCGGTTGTCTGTTGTGGATTTCCTGTGCAGGAGGAAGAACAACGTACACCGATTAGGAACCATATACCATTATACCTATATAAGCGTATATCGTGGGTAATGGGTATAGTGCTGTTTTTATATAATTTGTTCTGGCCCTGATATTTTGTGCTGTGCCTATGTCTAAACAAGTGTGGAAATCGTGCTTAGACCAATTCTGATAACTTTATCGTGAACAATGTCGTTCACTGTTTTTCGCCAAATACAACTCGATGGGCATTGGGCGTATTATTACACCCTTCGACGCACGCGACGTCCTCTCGCCAAAAATTTCATCACGCCGTTATTTTCGTTTTGCATGTTTCAAATTTTTCGCTCACATGAAAATATATACCTCAAAACTTCAGTACGGTTAAATAAAACCATCATTTTCAATAAACTGCTTTATTTAAAAAATATAATAATGCAATAAAATGTTTTCTCAAACATAATATTTCTAAACATGTTTTATTTACTCCTCTTGTCAACGAAACGTGAATTCAATTATAAGGTCGTGAACTCGTGAATAATAAGCAAACGATAGATTGGCAGATATGCCTGAACAGTTTTTTACTGCTTAATGTTCCACCATAACGTTAATGTTAGTAGCAGTACCTGTTTATATTTTGTTCAAAAGTGTCTGTAATATTTAAAATGCAAAATGCGGGGGAGGGGGTCGTGACTTAAACTTTGCAGGACTGAAAACAGGTTTACAAACGAAGTTTTCATAATACGACTCTTGATATGAGAATGTACTAGTGACTATAGAGACTCATAAGACAGATGACAAAGTATTATTATAGAAAATACATTTTACAGTGGTTATTAAAAGTAATAAAAAAATATAAAGCTAAATAGACGTCTCGGTTATCCTGGTTTTTTAATTGTTTCTAATTTTAGGCATGACTAGTGCACGTTAACGGCGGTGGTATTATTAATATTTAAACACTTACAGTAAGTAGGTATAATATTACAAATCAATTCAATAATATTATTATTATATTATTATGAACTATATTATTATGATCATCGAGCGGGGTTTTGTATAGGCAAATTAGGTACACTGCCGTCGCGAGTCAAATTTTTGCGGTCACCACATCTCGTAGAATTATTAACATATTTCAATATTACTATATTATAAAATAATGAATAGACATATGGGTCAAATCACTATAGTATAAGATATAATCGCAAGATAATATGTAATATTGAAGAACATAATATTTATAGTAAGTTGTAACATCCACGTAGACTTTTTTTATTTTTTTTTTTTGTAGACCATAATAAACAAATGACCAAGTTAAAAAAAAAGTATTCAAATAGATAACCCATCTGCTGTAGAGTATTATTTTAGGTGTCAAGAGTACTTTTGAGTGTACCGTAATTAGTTACTATGAATGGGTCATTGTATGGGTTAAATTTAAATGCAATGATATTATATCATTGTATTCAATAAAAAATGATTCCGAGCGATGGTGGTCTAACTTTTTGGTAACTGGAATTACCAAACAATTTATTATTTCAATAATTATAATAACATTTTTACAAATGTTTGTATTTAAAATTGTATTTATTCCCAATTATTTTGTAGAGTACTGGGTATTTTTACTGTTGATCCCCAAAGAACAAACTAGACCTTATTTCTTAAGCCACCCTCAAAGTTGAAAATTATATTTTTTTTTCTTTAAGGTTTCTCCAGCCACAAAAATAAAAAACACACATCATTGTAAAGTCAATATATTCATCGCTCAGAATCTAAAATGGTTCTCGTAACTTTATCTACTCATTTGAATTAAAACTTAAATTACAATTAGTCATTTTTTTTCAAGTGTAGGTGTTCGTACTTATTTTGTTTTTACTAAAATAAATAATACAACGCAAAAAAATTTCATATTTCGTATTATTTTCAAAAAGTAAAAATTTTCCACGCAATTTTCATCGAATTTCCGATATTGGTTATCGAGAACTTATCGTCTAGAAGCGTGAAGACTACCTATATTGACACATATAATATGGTCTGTCTTTTTGCTATTGGCGTATCTAAAATTTGTTAGATGGTTTTTTTTTTTGTTACGCTTATTGCTATGGTGACATAATTCGTCGTTTCTATATCTGTCTATCTATCTATATAGTATATATTCATAGAAGGCAATGTTTGTGTGCGTTAAGCTGGATTCACAGCTTCATCGTATATCGTGTCGTGCCCTCGTACGTGGCCCGTAGGAGTGGTAACTCAGTAACTATGGTTACAACTGGTAACCAATATGGTTTAAAAGTTGAGCTGTAGTCAATTCTTGGTATACTAAGTTGCAACTTGGTTGTTACACAATACCAAAAGAGCAACGTCCAATTAGTGTGCGATTTGATCGAGAAGAAGCGACACGCGACGTAACTGTGAACCCGACTTAAATGATCCACAGCCAAATCAATCGCACTAATGGTTCTGAAATTTGATACAAAGGTACCGAAAGATGTGTGTGGACCTCGAAGCCAATTTTTTTTTTATTTTGCATTTTAAAGAGGTGTTCGTATGAGTTTACGTAAAAACGGATAGTTTATTGTTTTGTTCATATAGAGTTTCCACTAATTACAGCAAATAATATAATAATTATAATTATTGAATATAATTTTAGACCTGTATATTATAATATTGGCTCAAAACCACCCAAGAACTGTGCTGAAAATCTGTGCAAGTTGAATTTTAAACAGAGTTGAAGTAGAGGTAAATCCACGGGCATCTAATTTGTCACGTGACACATCATGCAGGATCAGTTATCTGCAGCTACCTATCAACTATTAAAGTAACATAATAAATAATTATAATTGTAATATAGAAAAATATTATAATTTTGTTACTCCGATCATGACGCCATAATTTTCCATTTAAAATAAATAAATAAATTTAGAGTTGGAAAAAAACATGTTATTAAAAAAAAACCAAAAACATGTTTTTATTGTTTAAAACACGTTTTTTTTGTTTTAAACAAATTTATATACATTGTTTTTTGTGCTGTTTAAAACATGTTTAATTTTTGAAGTTTTTTATATAATTTTCAAAGACTGAAAAGAAAAAACAAAGTATGTTACCTTTATTATTTATTTTTAATATTATACTAAGAGGTATTATTATATATTCAATATATGATTAAATAATAAATATTAATATGTTAAGGTTAGTTAAAATTTTAATTTTGTTAATTTAGTTATACAATTTTTATATAATTTTCAAAGACTGAAAACTGAAAAGCAATAATTTATGTTATTTAATAAATAGTAAATAGTTAATAGTCTTAATACTAATTTTTAATTTAGTTTTTTTTAACTTACAACTTTTATAATAAAGTTAATAAAATAAACGCTATAAAATGAATATTACGAATTTTAATTTATAATACCTTTTTGGACATAATTTTAAACTTTTGAAGCTTAAACTTTTTCCTTTTCTGCTAGACATTTTTTAAGGAAATAAACACCAGGTAGTTTCACTGATTGCATAAAATCATAAAATATAAATTAATTCGAAATACGAATATAATATGTAGTTCGAATAAAATATACATTTTTAAGAAAATTTAAATTCAGCTATATATTTTTATTTTTGTTTTAAACACTTGTTTTTTTTTTTTTGTCTTATTTAACTGTTTTAAATGATTAAAACAAATTGAAGTTTGTTTTATTTAGTTGTTTTAAACAAAACAACTCAATTTTAAATGCTAGTATTATAATATTATATATACGAGTAGGTACATGATGACCAATTTTTTGTATGAATTTATTTTCGATCGTTATGACCTATATCATTATATGATAATATACAATATAATATTATGATTTCCTTAAAATTTAAGACACCTCGTCCTGTCGACCTTAAATGTTCCTTCGTATTCTTTTTATTCTTTTACAAAATTAAAATAAACTACACTGTTTGGGTTATTTCACTCTTTACGACTTGTTCCATAACAAGATCAGGTACACGTTTTTCGTTTTATTGCACATCCATTATATAATGTAAACCTGTTATAATGCTTCAATGTTACGCTATAATAATATACTTAAACGGAAAAACGTAATTAAATAACTTGGCGCAATTTATTCCAAGAATATCGGCGTATTTCCGGACCCGCGTAGGTATGTCACGGTTTCGTACAATATTCCGCATTAGTAAAATACAATAATCATAATATTATATGCTCTAAGTTCGTGTCATCAAATGAAAACTGCAGCATGAATTCTTGTAATATTATTTGTCACCTCCGTCACCTCCGATGACGTCTTGTTACCCCAAAAATGTTGGGCCACCGGAATAAAACATAATAATAATATTAGAATACGTAATAAATGGTATTAATGGTAATAAATAATAATTTCCGAGCATTTATCAGTATAATATTATAATAAAGATTTCGTTTCATCGGTATATCGTACTAATATATTAGTATAATAAAAAAAAACAATAATTACGCGTTTAGCTTGTTTGGTATTTCGTGTTTGTTTGCACTACCTATTACGTACAATCGTCTTTAAGGACATTTTGGCTATTAATTATAAGCTCACTGCAGTTTTCATAGAGGCCACCGATAAATGCCACCTTGTTGCAGGCCTTTAAAAATTACTTTCAAAATTGTATTGTATTAATTTAAAAAGTATTGTAAATAATATAAAAGAACCAATTTAAAAAGTATTCAAATGGTATGACAGTATTAAAATACATTTAGTCAAATACTTGACAAGAATAGAAAAATAATTAAGAATTGTAAACATAATTTAACTAATATTTACCATTGTTTTCTGAAGTAGAACTAGATGTTTTGAAATAGTTAGTTATTACTCGACCGTTCAACCCAGTTAAAATTATAAAATAAAAATAAAAATTATACAATTAGTAGTTGATAATATAGAATCGGATAATAATATATATATTATAGGTAGTCCGGAGGAACACAATATAATACAGTAAATACACAGATTATTATGCCGTCTAAATGTATTTTAAATCGCTGGAGTGTTGTCATATTCAATATTGGATGTCCTTTTTCCTCAAGACGACTTCAAGCTAAATTTAATTCCAACGTCAATAAATATTCTACAAAAATGTATAAATACCTTGCTCGGGTAGTTAAAATCATGTAAGGTATTAAAAAGAAAAATATTTTAAATATTAATCTCGAAACATTTGGAGGATAAAATCATTAGTGTTCTTGTACAACATCACGACTGTTTGCCGGCGTTTAATTAGCGTCAATGTAGGTAAATGTTATTATTATATTATTATCTCCTCGGGATATCGCGTGTGGCTGAAATCGAAGGCGATTGATAATTTTTTCAGTGAAATTTGCAACAAAAACATTATACCTATAGGTATAAACACCAACGTTTTCGTTAAACGTAGTATTGTACGGCGGACATCATTCTGTAATTCAGATCGTTTACAGCCACTGCCCACTTCTATAATTTTCGACTAACACATAGTATTATATTATTAGATAATATGAAATATAAGTTTACTATTCCCGTCACGGTCGCGGTTACTTTATGTCTTAGCGTAAAACGCCGCAAACGGGACATTCGTAGACACGCTGCACAGCAATATTGCGTCTGGTAAGGAAGAGTAAGGTACCTGCCTTAAAATACGTGTGACCATACTATACAGAACGATTCTTTTGACCTCTGAGAACAATTTTACATAATAATTAAAATAATAATATAATCTCTGCGATTTTTGTATTTGTCGGAACACTGTTGAAGCTGTGCAGTTTGTAGTACGCGTTTGCAGTGCAATGCAGCATTTCTATAGACGAGTGACGGAGGTGTCTTCTGAAAACATTATTAATGAACGCAAACGATTTTAAAAATGGTGTTACTTCATAAGTTTCGGCTGAATGCACAATTATGAGTTTTTAGAATACCTACACTTATTAGTTATTAGTTATAAGTATAATTTATAATAATGTAATGCGACAAAGAGTGATATTATTGTTTATTTCAAGGCAGAATCCGAAGAAAACGAAAAACTCAACTTAATATTATTAGTACTGTGTCGTTTTTATTTTTTTTTTCAAGTTACACACATGCATTACGAACCTGAATATTGTATACTGTATAAAGCTCCTGTTCACATACTCTCGTTGTAAAAATAAAATATTTAAATGTAATTTAAAAAACCTATATCAAACGCTTAGAGTTTTGATACACAATATCTGAAAAACAAACCGATATGATGTATTAATATTCACCCGGTGGTTATTATAACCGGAATAACATTCGCGTTTTTTCTCAGTCTGACGCAAAAAATATGTGTTTAATATGTAATGTGACGTAGGTCACCCACAGTGGGTGTATAACCTACGTCACACCCCGGCCATTTATATGTTGATGTCGCATGCCTACTTAAAACCAGCAGCGCAGTACTACAAGCATTTAAATAAATATCTGAAAAAACAAATTGATATTATGATGTATTAGGATTTACTCGATGGTTATTACAACCGGAATAAAATTCATGTTCGTTCCCAGTCTGATGCAAAAATATGTGATGGCAAGTAATGACGTGGGTGTATAATATACTATTCACTATAGGGCACCCCCCCCCCCCGTCCATTGCTAGTTGCATGATATTTGCTTTAATATTTACCTATAGTGTATTATTACTCACCTAATACTATGTTCGTTGTGAAAAATAATAACTAATATCTATTATTATAACCTTTTAATAGATTATTCCAATAATAATAAAAATAATGTATGAATAAAGCAATTTTTTTTCTTCTCGCTATTTGCATAACCCACCTTGTATTCTTATACATTCGGAATCGAGAATAACTGGTTAAGAGCCAATATTATATCCGTATAGTTACCGCCATTTCAAGTTATAGCGTTGTATACACAAAGAAGGACGATTATTATTATTATATTAATGTCTGAGACCGCATATTATTACCACGTTATATTATTTGGTCACAACAAAGTCTCATTTAACACTCAAATCACGCCATCGCCTATACCTATAATACGTAATATAATAATAATTACAAAATTAATAACATGCGCATTGTGTTTGTATTCGTACATATTATTTCTTTTCTTTCGCATGAATCGATGAAACAGTCGTCAAATAAATTCATTGATTAATCTAAAAGTCGATATTTGTTTTCAATACTTTGTGTCAAGAGAAACATAAGCACCAGTATTGAATATAAAAGCAAAACAAATTTTTAAAATGTTGGTTTAATAATGTTGTTTCACAGCTTAATATAGGATAAAATAAACAAACTGTATTAGATGTTCAAAAGCCTATTTAAAAAAATAACTACACTAAATTATCATTCAAGGCTCTCTGAAAAAATATGTGCACTGTGCTGCAAGTATTAATACTATTGATAACATTTAAGTATTAAATACTTAGATTTGTAAAGCCATATACTATATAAATAGCTATTAAAAGAGAAAAATGCATATTGATTTGGTAGTGTAGGTATCATCTATATAATTAGAAAGTTTTCTTTTTCTTTTAAAATTATTAGTTAGATCTGAAAAAAAAAAATTAAGAACATTAAAGGTACATTTTATTTGTGCAATCAGTTATAAGTTAAATAATTGGGTTTTTTTTTTGGGGGGGGGGGGGGAGAGTACACTAAAGCAGCACACTTGGCCGTCTGACGCGAGAAACACATATTTTCGAATGTAATTTTACGTAGAAGTGAGTAACTCTCAAAAACATACGTTACATCGTTATATAATATATATATTTTTATGACACAATAAATATTTAAACATATCACGTGACACGAATAGTATTATCGACTTACATGGCTTTGCTTTGATAGTTCGTAACATATTATATAGGTATTATATATTACAATATAAGATATAATCATACGTCCATACATTATATATTATAATTGTGATAAACTAATTTTAAGCATTTATTTTAGGTTCAATATATTCTTAGAATTTCACCGATTTGTTCGCATCTCATATTTTACAAAATATCCAGATAAAAAACTAAAAACTATTATGTATCTTTATCTCATACTGATAAGTTGAAAAATTGTTGTATACGATTGTAGTAAAAACACCTATTTAGATAAATGTATAATTAAGAAGTTCTTAAGTTATTTCTCGTTAGGATTAATAACTATAATTACTCTTAAATTTAAATATAGTGATTAACGCGTTCATCGATCATTGGAAAGGTAATGCTGGTAGGTAATGCAACAACCAGACTATCCTACGAAAACAATTTCATGAAAGAAAATAATTTACGCATCATGCAGGGAGGTTATAATATGAATGTAAGATGTAACCAAAAATGTATGTTTTGTAAGGACTGTGGTATAGAATTCAGTGAATGGTTATAAAGAAGAAACGCCCAACATTTTAGTGGATTTCTAGATTACCGCTCTGCACTTTTCGGGATTTGCACTTTACCGCCTGACACTTTATGGGATTTCCATTTTACTACCCGGCACTATGGGAATTTCCACTTTACCACTCCTAACTGGACAGAAAAAGGTCGCTTTCCAACACTTAAACCGTTATCGAAAACTAAATTTTCGGTAAAGGCGTGACAAAAAATATTTTACCTGCCGCAGTCCTATGCAATTAAAATTAAACACATATTGTTGAATTTGTAAAGTATAATAACACAAAGCGTAGCTACTAAAGAATAATATGGACCTAGGTAATAGTTATTTATTTGTGTTTATGCGTGTTTTAAAATGTTAACAGTAGGTAAGTTCGAATAGCTCATGCACTCCTAAGGCTCAAAATCAGGGATAGATCGGGATTTCGGACCAGCCAGTGAAAATTAACGATTAGTGGCCTGTGTGGAAGGGGGGGGGGGCAAATACAATAAACGTAAAAAAAATAATGATAACACTAGCCATAATAATAGTGCTCAATTTCACTGTATTTATCATAATATTAGTCGATGGTTAAAATTAAATTAAAATATAAAAATTTCTGTTATAGGTACTAATAATATTAAAACCTGTGACCAACAAAAACGGTCTACTAACTAGGTAGTCATGATTGATAAATCGGAGATGCCGACGGCCCCATTAACTCGTCAGTATACGAGGCGCATCGGGAATTTTCCGACAGCCCAGCAGTGGTCCAATCCGTCCACGGCGGCTCAAATAGGCAAAGTTTATTGTACTATTACAACAAACAGCTGAGCAATTTACTATTGTATTTGTATTCATACGAGTCTGTAAATCGTATTCATTTATACATATATGTGCGATATTTTATTCTTTTGCAAAGAATTTATTCAGAATTTAGCCAACACTTGTTTCTGGCCTGCAGAAGACCGTACGCTGACATTTCACATATGTGAATATCTGCCTTACACAGTTTACCATCTAATATTTATCAATAGGTATATCATTATATTTTACTATCTATCTGTATTATATTATATACTGTACCGACGGGCCATATTTAAATTAAATTTATTTTTGAAACACAATAGCGGACAACATTCTCATTGATCTTATTACGTATTTTATTTGTGAACTATTATTATAACTATATAAGTAAATTATAATTTCTAAACATAATACCATCAAATCAAATCAAAAATATCGTTGGTACTATTATTATCATTAAACTGCATCACAAGAGTATACAAAGGTACGTGCACACAATTCACCCACGCAGCTCGTCAGTATAATAATGTTATAGCTTGGCAATCTCGACTTTTACTGATTGCGCTGCGTACACCCACTGCGACACTAAATACATGATAATTAGTGGGTATAACACTCGATTGAACACTTTTTCTCCCTTTTTAACCGAAAAATCACAACAAGATTGGGCAATTGGGCACTAAATATGATTTATGCGTATTTCCCCATGTATAATACGTGGCTGTCAAACACATTAATAAAATATCCACTAACAAACTGCTTAGGTAAATTATTTGGTTCCCCTCCAACCCACATTCACAATAATAGAATCGATATAAAAACATTATGTAACAAAACAATCGATTTTTACATAGGTACCTATAATATCATTGAGAATAAGTTATAGTATTTGATTAATTAATTAATGGTAATAACATGTACCTACTAATGTAACTAAACATAGTTTGGTAAATGATTTATATGATAATAAATAGCCAATGCTATGCAATATTTTAGCTAAATCATGTGCTTAATAATAATTCATTATTTGTAAGTATTTTATCCGGTTTTTTGTTAACCAGACTATAATATTGTGTAAAATAACCTTAATAATATTTAAATGTTTTAATTTACACAAAACATAGATAACCTTACAAGTTATTATACAAATGTGTCCAACAGTAAACTACCTAAAATAAAAAACTCAACTAGTTTATTGACAGAAACAGCGGTCAAATTATTATGAAAAAACAAGTTTAGTATTCTCGATGCTGTTCCGCAAATGGATAATGATAATATGTACAACGTTTTCCATTAATTTTATTTGATCTCATGTTCACCGCCGCCGGCTATATACGGCTGACAACCATCCCTTGCGAGGTCTCTGTTCCTTTTCGGCAGCATTTACTAGGAAACAAGCAAATATTGTTGCGTAATTGTTGTATTGTATTTTGTATATATGCTATTATTTTGTATTTACATTACATTTTCATGATAGCTAATAATTGAGAATTGATTCAGTTTTTGTTATTTATTTTCTATTCGTAATTTAAATTTTTAATTCTTTAATTTTTTTTCTGTTTTTGAACTACACATAATAAATATTATAATCGTAAATCTATACTTTTTTGTGCTTGAACTTTAATTCGTAAAGAGTTTCTATTTAAAAAGTAATTGGTTTTTATTATTTTCATTGCACCGCATAATATATAATATTTTTATAAATTTATAATTTACATAATTATTACAATACATCTTAAGGTATGTTATATAAATAGTAAGTACTTTTATGCCATAATATGATTCGTCAATATCATATTTACCGGTCGTGAATCAGTATCAAAATTATAAATAATAATAATCGTGTATATTATTGCATCACAGTTTAAATAATACTTTAAATCAAAATGTCCGGCCGGGAGATTATACAAGCGCCAACAACTAAACTCTGTGCGTGCCAATACGATCACACTCAGAAAAAAGTTAATGAAAAAAACTACTACAAAGTTAAAAAAAAAAACTGAAATTATAGCGAGCCTATGGAGGCATGAAATTAGTTAAATGATTTTTTTTTTCCATTGAATCATTGCAATTAATTTTCATTAAAATTAGAACTAACACATAATGCATTTAAACTTAAAGGTATTCGTGGTACTTAGGATAATGAAATAGTGAAATAAAAATATTAAAATATAATTTAAAATAAGAAAAATCTAAATTAAAACTTAATCTAAGAGTAGAATCGTCCTAAATCAAAAATAAATAATTTTTAACAATTTATATAAAATATGTAATTTTATTTTTTATTAAATTAATATCAGTTTATATTATTTATTGTGTGGAATATTACTCGTATATTATTGTTTTTTATTATTAAATCTAATATAGCTATAACTTAGTATGTTATTTGTGAACTAAATATATTATTTTGTTTTTAATACATACATTGTAAATTAGAAAAAATTATCGTATTAATAATATTTTCATATTTATGCAAAATAAGTTATTTCTTAATATGTACCTAAAAAATTATTTATCATTGACTAGATTAGTAGATTTTAATATTATAATAGTTAAAACAATATTACAATTTTGAAAAAAAGTTATATTCTGTTCACTGTTGTATATTGTGTACCTACATATTAGGATATTATATAAGAACATTCATGAAATTTAAATTTTATAAAACTTCATGTAAAAATCCCGCTATAGTTACAAGTAAAAATTATGAACTGTACAAAAACTGACAAAACCACAGTGAATAAGTAAAACCGACCGCTGATTGATATATCATAGTTAATAACAAATTATAATTTTACAGATAATTAAAAAATTAAGAAATAATAATTATAATAATGATATCAAGTCCAATATCATCATTCGTTATGAATACATTTAATAATAATAAACCCAGATTTCATTGGCACTGAATATCCACTACCCTATACCTAAGATCGAACACTTTTAAGGCGAAAATATAAATATAAAGGTGTAGTGTATAATATTATTATAAATTATTTTGTACAGATATATTATCTATAAATCATATTTGGTGCCCAATATCCACTATATATACTTTTATATATTCTTTTAATGCTATTATGTTTTAAATGGGTAACGACGAAACTTACGGCATGTGTACAACAATATTAATTTAGGAATAAACAATTCTCAAATAAATGTAACCAGATTAATTATAACGTTAGCTGATATTGTGACTCAACAGTAATTATAATAATATGGCCCTACCAGTCTCATCTGCGGTACTGTATAGTATTAGTACCATACAGATAGTAAAATATAATATAAAATTGGTAACTATATCATTATAGTAAATTATAGTACAACAGATGGGTGATTGACAATATTCCAGATGATTAAAACAGTAAGAAATAATAATATTATTAAATCTAATAGTATTGTTGATTTATAAAAAAATGTATACGATTTTTAACCGAATATTAACGGTCACAATAAAAAACACAACCAACGTGTAAATTTGTAATTGTTGTATTTTAATAGTTAATACAATAGTTATGGTTTATGAACAATATTATGATGTATGTGGCTTGGTATGGCGCGGTGTCTGGCTTCAGTCACTGATAGTTTCTGAGTGGTAGCACCGGCTAGTAACACTAGTACCCGGATGGGTGACCACCCTGGTTTTAGTGACACATCCTTGACACACAAACAAATGTTCTAAACCAACCGTACCTTCCCACACAGTAATAAAACCTACTAAATAACCCAGGCTAATGATCTTACACTCTGGAGTCTTAAATTAATTAAAAATAAAAACAAAAATATGACGTTTATTAACTATAATACTGTATATTGTTTCGTATGAACTATAGATATTCGTAAATCATATTTTGGGCGCATCCCTGTTGGTGAATCTTGTTATGACTTCCCTGGTAAAAAAAAAAAAAAGGTAAAAAGTTTGCAGGTACCTACTCACTAATCATCACAATGTATTTAGTTCTGTAATGGGTGTATCGTGTATTCGGCGTAATCAGCAGTAATGGTCGAGATTGTCAAACTAACATTATACTGATGAGTTACGTGGGTGAATTATGTTTCATGTGCTTTGTACCTATGAAGTATGTACCTACTTTTTGATTAATACTAGAACTTTGGCCGTTATTGTTGACCAACGATAATTATAGTTACATGGCCCTACTGAGTACTGACCGTCAGTACAGTATAACACAGATGGGGAAACGCCTATAATATTATTATAAAATTGGTAACTATTTATATCGTATTACCTAATAATATACTGTGCTTAGGATTCAGGCGTTCACAAGTCATTTGCAGTCCAGAATCAGCTGGTGTATACATTTTGAATAAATTCTTTGTAAACAATTAAATATAAATTAATTATTAAATTAAATACGTTATATCAATACAAATACAAAGACATATATTGTTTGACTATTATAATACACTTTGACTATTTGAGCCTTATATTAGCCAATATAGTCCTATACATAGATGAGCTATGCACGTTACTGTTGAAATATATAAACACAAACTTAGATATTAATAGTACCTACTATAGTAGATATTATTGACTATTGAAGTCAGTTACTTGATTTATGCACAAGTATATATTTATGTATCACATAAATAATAGGGATACAAATGTACAACTAATATAGAGTCACACGATCAAAGCATGAGAATAATAATTAATATCGACATTATGCTGACGGAAAAATGTACAATGTACAAACATTAAAATTAATTTTTTTTTTTTTTTTTTATTGATTTTTTTAAGCCCGGCAACTGTGGCCATTAGCATTTTGTAGGTTTTTTGTTGTGGTTGTGGTAGGGTTTTGATTTGGGTAGGTTGTTTTTACACGTGTGGGATGTTTGGCAGAATTCTGATTGGGCACCCGTAGGTTTCTGCCATGCCCGGGCGGGGGATGGTGGTCTATCACTCCAGACACCGTGACTTGCCCGGAGCGAAAAACCACCGGTAGCCGGGTTCGAACCGGCGACGGTGCGCGTCGCAACCGACGCCTTATCCACTCGGCTACACCGTCTCCCTAAAATTAATTAAATTATTGCAGTGCGTGAGCTTTTAGGTGTGTGTGTAGTGGACGGAGGACAATATTATACATATTATTATAAAGTATCGTGCACTGATAAAAATAATAATAACAATGTATATTATAGAAGATTTAATTGGACATTGATATCAGCACAAACACTGTAGGAAATCATCTAGTAATATCTTTCCATGGAAACTTCAACATAAACAAAATTATTTTATTTCAAACAAGCTTCTCAGATTATATATATCACTATTCACTTCTGTTCTTACCTGCGTGCATGTTTATATATTTATAGTGTCCAGAAGATAATATTATAAATCCGGAATCTGTTCAACGTTTTGTTCAAGATTTGTAATTCCGAAGACGAGTGATTTGATTACCCAATTCGATGGAGAGCTATTCGTAGCAGCGAAGCACGCGGTAGGGTCCTGCTGGGACGTTGCTCGTGTCGTCGTGTCGGATGTGCCTGGGCCGTGGATCGCTCAGCGTGCGGTGACTGTCAAGGCGACCTCGTCGTCGTTTGTTGGACATCTGAAGACCGTGCTGCGTGCCTTCTTCCGCGTCGATGACGATGAACCGACAGAAGTTAGACTACTGGTCGCGAATGACGAATTCCTTTCGATGACGGACAACGGTCGTCAGGTGTTGGACGACTTGGAGCGTGCGGCTAATGTAGCAGTAGGTAACTACGAGGTGTACCCGTTAGTCGGTGAAACTGCTATTCACGTGGTCGGCCGTCTTTCCGCGATCGTGAAGTTTGCAAGTCTCTTGAATGAGTCGCTGTGCAATGAGTCCGTGGTCTTTGCCGAAAGTCGGCTAGCGGCGGACCGACAGCTGACGGAACGAATCGGAACCGTAACCTCCGGATCAGCCGCGACCTGGCCTTTTCGACCACCCGTTCGACGGGTTCGGTGTGGCGCATCGTTCCCAAAGCTTGTCAAACAATTCGCACGACCCTCAACTGATCGGCCAATAGTGGCACGCTGCACTTTGGGGAAAGTCACCGAGGAATTCGGGAAGTCAGCGATTCGGCATGTAACGGCTCGATGCAGAAATCAGGCCATGGTCAAAGCAACTTTGGCCTATGCCCCCGCGAAAAGACCCGTTGTCAATATCGTATGTGACGGCGGCCCATTAGGGTGAATGATGATTCGTTTATAGTAATTTTGTTCTTTTGTTCATTTTATATTGTTAAAATTTGTCCGAACGTTTCAATAAAGCATATTTGATTTTGTTGAATATCCAAACATAGTATTTTTTCACCGTATTTTAAGGTTACTCTGTAGACCTGTGATAATATTACGCACGTATTGCCGTGATTAAGTGTGGATAGCTACAAAAATTACTTATTTTAAATAAATTTAATGGTGATTTGTTATATTCGAATTGCCCAATGATTCACGTCCGTTGGTGGTACTATGTATGTGTATTGAAACTTCAGTGTTAAAGTTAAGTATTTTTTTTTGTATACAAGTGCTTAGATTTTAACCAGTTAGTGCTTAAAGGTAAAACTTACAGAGGGCTAGAATCCTTTATGAGTGGATAAGCCCTTAAGCCTCTAATCAATGCTTAAATATTGGTATAATAAATTATAATGTTAAATAGGTACGCACACTGTCACCAGAGCGTCCGCGAAGATTTAACCGTGAAAACCATTCGTTTCCTTCTTCCAGAGTAGCTCATCATAGACAGGTAGGTAGAAAGTTATGGTCAGTTCCTAAAATGTATAGTAATATACAACTTAACAACAGAGCTTGGCATGTACCGATCGTCAGTTTAGCTGAATGTGGTTACTGGTTTGATACAATATTATATTATAATACGTACTTCAGTATAGCTATAGACTTGGATTACGTCTTTAGGTCAGATAATAAATATACTTTTAAGAAATCAAAAATAAAACATTAAACAATTTTGTATAAAGTATTTTTTTCCAACAATTACGATTCTTAACTAATCGTAAATACGGCTAACTCACAAATTCTGAAAGTAAACTCGCAAATTCTCGCAATTAACTCGCAAACTATTGATAAAGATTTTGAGTTGCTACACCAAAGTTTGTGGGCCAACTTCACGCACGTAAATATATAACAGAAAATAAATATTGCGACACCATGTTCAGACATAATATAGCTTAGCCATAGCACAAAAGTATATTTATTTGATGCATTAATGATAGAGGACCTTTATATAGTCATGCTGGAACGATTAAACTGTGTCGTGGAGAATAAACTTAACATAATAGACACTTATTAAAATAATATTACAATTTTTATAAATATTTTTATCGTATTTATTTTTAGATTTTTAACTTTTTTCAATGACAACATAATATATTTTTAATCTTTATTCCAAGGCAGAATATTTTTTCCAAATCTTCTAAAAATCGAATTTTAGACAAGTATCTAGTTTATAAATTATAAATATTTAAGCATAGTAAAGTAGTACACGGGTGGACCGAAAAATATTGAACCACTACTCCCCCCATCAAAGCTTTAAATACTTTTAACTAGGTAATAAACCAAAATCAAATTTAGTAAATTTCAAATATTCATCAACATTTTAAAAAAGTGGCCTGATCGATCTCAAGTAGACATATTAACGAATTCAAATCAGTTTTCAGAAGTGTTATCGCGTTACCAGGTCCATTGGTAATATTGGCAAAAAGTACATACAAACGAGCACATTAAAAATTGTTTACCATTCACGCGCGCTACTGTGACGATGACTGTGACGAAGTTCGCGTGCGAGAGCTCTCCGATTTTTTATTTATACACGGTCACACACACACCAATGATCACTTACTAAGCACATATTTACTAGACAATGCATACAATTTGAGATTTGCCTATTTTGAACTGCTTAAAAACTGTCCGTTTGCAATCCACTTAAATGGATAATCTCACATAATATAATAATTAATATCCACGGACAGTTTAAGTACAAACATCAAAAAGAATTACAATTTACGTAAAATGTATATCTGTCATCTGTGTGTGTGTCTGCGCGTTCCGGTGACCCGTCTTCCGTTCAACAGAGTGGCAAAGCGATAGTGTAGGAAAATATTATAATACAAATCGTGCACAGTGCACTGATGGTAATAATAATGAACCGGACTATCGGCGCAAACACTGTTTGTCTGTTTTGAAGGATTGCGGTTCGCCCGGGGGTAATGTGTGTAAACACTAAACATATTGTCATTTGTAAATATGAATTGTGTTTGTTCGTATAATAAATAACAATAGGTGCTTGCCCGAAATTATTTGTGAAGAGAACAACTTTTAGTAAACTATATTATAGTGTGATAATGTCGTGCGGATATAAATTTTACCTCGAATTGTGTATACATTAGGTGTGGCTACAGGGACTAAAGAATCCAGAATTCAGAGTACTCGAGTTTTTTTTTTAAATTTGTACCAAAAGTGTTTATAGAAGCTTCTAGAAATATAGTCTATTATTATTATTATTATTATTATTATTGCATAATTTGATAGTTTATAATGTTATCTTTCTGCGGTAGGTATTTCCGGTTTTTAGTCGTACCGGTATATTTAACAGTGAGATTTTGATAGTTTACAATTGTTAATTAAAAAAAATAATAATAATAAGTTATTTGTTAATCGTTGTTTAATTAAATCTAGGTTAAATTAAGTTTTATAAACATCATAACATTTCTTTCTGTATTATTAAATTTAAACGTAATTATTATTGATGAATTATAAATGACTTGTTTAATTAAATGGTACATAATATACATATCTCATTTGAAACCTTATGTATTGTTTTTATATTTTTAATAAGAGTAAGCCACATTGTCCGCATGTGTTGTCTCTGTCTTACAAACGCATAGCACTACAACATGGATCATTTTACGTTCATATTAATTCATTTTACTCTGCCATTTTCAATAATAAAGAGAATTGACTTTTGATCAAAGTTAAAAGTAAGATTAGTGTTCAGGGCATGACTGAGATTATTGTTGATATTTTAATTTTGAAGCGAGTTATGATTGTTTTAAAATTTACATATAATTTACGGTTTTTAAATGCTCATAACTTGCTTCAAAATCAAATTATCAATAAAAGCAACAACAGATGCTCTAGATAATAATCTTACCTTAACATTTTGTATAGGTCAATTAAAATAACAGAGTCAAATTATTGTGACATTAAAATCTGTCATGTCGTATACTTTTGTAAATCAGAGGTGTGACGTCTTTTTTAAACTTTAAATTAGAGCAAAATAATATCGAAATGAAATACACCAGGGGTCTTCAACCAAGGGCCCGCCAAGGTATTTGCATCGGCCCACCTAACTAAGTAACTTATTTGTATCATAATAAAACAAATTTTGAATAATAAAATGCACAAACTATATAAATGAACATTCATTTTTCGAAATAAATATTATCTATTCCTCATTTTCATAACATATCGATTCCTCTAAAACTGTTGGCCCGCGATGCAAAAGCGTATCTCAAATGTGGCCCGCTGTAGAAAAATGTTGGAGATCCCTAAAATACACCATTATAGTTCGTTATTATATTTTTATCCTCATAATGATGATGACGTGTAAACTTGTTCTTCGGATTCCCGTTTAATTCTCATGTGTACCTGGGAATTCACAACAAATTACGTTTCCACGCGGGAATTGCCCATCATCTCTACTCCGCAGTTCGCTCATTTAACAGTTTTACGTTAAGTCAGATCTAATAAAAAATGTCTGGTTTCCTGCGTTAATATATTCTACATACATTATAAATACTAATTAGGTGTATAACATATTATTATGATATGCATACCTACGTGTATGGCATCATTCCGCACACTAACCTCACTGAACAACATAATATGTAGTAGGTAAGTAAGTGACGTCTACGA
The DNA here is from genome assembly GCA_027563435.1 of Nasonovia ribisnigri. NCBI lineage: Eukaryota > Metazoa > Arthropoda > Insecta > Hemiptera > Aphididae > Nasonovia > Nasonovia ribisnigri. The sequence goes on along the minus strand of JANEHU010005080.1, from coordinate 385,969 downwards.
TTATTAAATCCTGATTAAAATATTTTATTAAATTAAATCGATATTATGACGAAGTGGTGGTCATAAAAAAAGAAAACATAAAATTCTGATGATGCAATGCCGACACTGCACATCCGTGACGTGTGCGCCTCGGTGGAAATATTTTAGACGATGACGTACGCAGCTAATTTATTTTTTCGATCTACCTTCTCCTTCCCATTGATTGCAAATCACAATACTGTTTTTCCATGTATAAGTTATTCACCCATACTTATGCAGGCATGCAGCAAAATGTAATTATGATATAGTTATAGGTACCTAGGTACTATATATTATACTGTAGAGTACAGACGTATGCGAAGAATGTGACGTAGATAATTGATGTTATATAATATGAGTATATAAGAGGAAAACTGTTGTACTTACTAACATTAACATATTATAATATACCTACACGTAGTGATTTTCCAAGAATGCTCATCACCATTTTTTCTTTTAATAATGCATTTATTCGAATTCAGATTTTTGAATCTTTTAAAATATATACTTAAGAGCCATATTATTATCAAATACTTAGATTAGTTTTATAGCCTTTAAGGTGTGTCCTGTGGCGATATCAACGTCTTTTTTTTAAAATATCACAAAATTGTTTAGTAATTTACGAATACATTTCTGTAATTAATTTCAATTTTTTTAACGTTTTATAATTTGTGAAAATTGTCCAAGTATAATTAATACTAAATCCAATATCACATATATTTTATACTGTTATAAAACCATTTTGAAATACTAATATCCCCTATAAGTATATTTTAATAACTCAGAGAATAATGGTTTAATTTTTGACTTAGATACATAAACATTTTGAAAAAAAATTAATTGCTTAATAATTTAAAGCAAAAACGATTTCTTCACATTTGAAAAAAAAAGTTGTTTGTATCACCACAGTGGTATAGAAAATATAGAAAATATAAATAATTCAAAATTAAAATAGGGTCCTTAAGTACCTATACTTAAAAGTTCCAACAGTCGGAAAATCTATAAACTAATTATTAAAGATAAAATAAAATAGGGATGAGCAATGAGCATGCGGTAGTCTTTAATATATATTATATGCCGTTATAAAATGTAAATTATAAACTATAATAGTATATGAATATGAATTAAATATTTTAAACTCAGAAACATGAAAGCATAATAATAAAAAACATTTATTTTTGTGTCATAAATCTTATGTTTTCAATAATTGTTCACTATAATATTTCTTATATTATTATTATTATATTTGTTGCGAGAAACGGGTTTGTTTTACCTTTGCTTAACGGTTTAACGAAAAAATCTCCTCGATCTATGGTGACCAAAATAATGAATTCCAAACTATACAGTAAATGACAGTTCTAAGAAAACAGAATATGAGTACTGTACACAATACATAATACTATGTCGTATACGCAAACGACTTATTATTATTGTTAGGACACTAATACAATAATATTTAAGATTTTAAATACTGTTTACGCTAGGTTTTGCAAAAACAAACTGAAAATGAATTTATTAAAATCAAAATATAGTGTTATTTGTTTTGAAACACGAGTTTTATATTGTTAAAGTTATAATAGTAATGTATTAGTTAGTTTTAACATATTTTTTCTGAAAAACACCGTCTGGGCTGTGCCAATGTAGATATCTGACAACCACTGTGTCAGCGCGTGATTGGAAAATATTATGATATTTTCCTCCACTAACTCCTCTTACTATATATAAATAATTGCATTTTAAAATTACACATCGAGGAGCAAGCACGAACTTATGGCGGTTTCCGCTAAACACGCAGTAAGTTTTCTTATACCAGAACCTTCTTTGAACTTGCTACTTTTAATATAAGCTGTACAATGTATATTTATAAATCAATTATTAAATATTTATTTCAATATAAAACAAAATATATCTACTGTAACTGTTTAAATGGTAGCTAGGAACAACGAATTGCTTACCAAGGCAGGTGAATGTACCTTTTTGAATGAACTGCATCCGACACGAGATTCTTGCTACCTACAGTTAATCCTTATTCTAAGGAATTATTACCTAATAAAACTTATGTATTTTTAAAATTAAACGTATACATAGAATAATAATAGGTAGGTACTACGTAATATCATATAAGTCATAAATCATAATATACTCATATATAATACTACCAAGTATACTAATCAAAACTTACTCCCCATTTGAACCATTTTTACAGTATCAAAATTCGAAACCGAGATTTAAGTTTTGAAATCACTGAAAAATTATAATTTAACTTGGGACACAATTCGTGTTGTCTTTATTTTAAGATAACAGTGAAACGGAATTCGTAGGACTGGTATGCAATTCGTGTGCACTGGTTAGTTGAAATATTATATTATAACATAAATACCATTGAACGATTATGGAAAACCATACTTAACGTTTTATTGAAAATAATATAATGAATTTTCACATTGTATTCGGAGTATCAACACTTCATCTAATTTTCTGTTTAGTTATACCTACAGACGTTCTATATAACTAGAACTGTACATTTTTCGAAAAATGTAGTTACTATTTTGGCTTAATGTAAAATGTTTTGTAAGCTGTTTTTAATAATTTTCTTAAATTAAAAGTTTTTATACACGTTTTGTTAGTTATTTTAAATGTTTGTCTCATAAATATTTATAACATTATATATATATATAGGTACGCACCTTGTACTGAATTAATTAAAAATATTTTATACTATATACCAGCTATGTATAGATTTTTAAGTATGCTTGAGACACACTTTAAAAAAAAACCTGAGTCCTCTAGAGTCTGTAAACCTTAAACAATCCAAACAGCCCCACACCTCAAATATACGGAACTAGAAGTAAAATGTACAGCTGCATGTCAGTATCATGTCATCATTGATTATAAATACTAGAACTAATACTAATAATAGTGTTTATAAATTACAATCAATGATACTATAAGTTATAATGGATACTGAATAGTGAATAATGATTGTGTAACTACCGAATAAATAAAACCACCCACCCATCCCCCCACTGTTTTACCATACTTCGTGACAAAAAACTCAAGCTTTTACAGTGTTACGATAACAATGAATGATAAACAAAACATTCGAGTGACATTTTTTTTTTTTTTTTTTATTTCCTTTCATAATCTATAAAATACTAAAATGTTTATAATATTATACTTAATATTTAAAAATATATCAAAATATGTAACTGTCTATACGAAGACGTAAGAACTAAGAACTGAAAAAATTATAATTTTCGAAAATTGGTCGAGTTCTCGGAAATTCTTAAACAGTTCTTAGAAAACAGTAATATTACTTTCTGGGATCATTTCTAGGAACTTCAGGAAGTACGATGTGCGAACTTCTATAACTATTATAATGTATCTGGTTTAGCGAGGTCAATATTTGACTTAATATATTGTCTACTTCTATCCGTCTTATAAACGTAGGTACATCAAAGCAAATATATGTTTAGTAGTTCTAATTTAGTGTAATAACCTTTATAATTATAGAGTTAATTGATATAATATCGAACTTAAAGGTAAAAACTTTATCTGTGATTTTACAAGAGTTTTTTTTATGGTATTTGCATTTTTTTAGCTCCGAAAAGGTTTTAAATTTACATTTTTACAATATTTTTATTTTTAAGCTGGTTATGATATATTTAATATACTGATGAATTGCTAAAAATATTCAATTACCATAAAAAAACTTTTTTGAAACCACAGATAATGTATTTACCTTTAAATTTGGCCACAGATGAATTCACTCTATCGATTACTGCACAAAATTCAAATTCAACTGATCACAAATTTGCCATTTCGTACATTTGTAAGAGTGACGGAGACGATACACACTTGGGTGTGGCATCCTCTTAAGGAATACCAAGTGTTGTAAGGTAAAACAATCACCCCGAATATGTTCTTGTATAATGTTATAGTATGTATCATGTGGGTATAATGTGGCCGGCAAGGTTGGATACGTAATAATGTTATAATAACGGGGATAGAAGTTTCAAATTTTTTAGTTCAAAGACATTTGTATTGCATAACTTTTATCGAAACTAGTCGATGCGATTCAAAACGAAAGTGCTGTTATATATTTTATTTATAATAATAACAATTCAGTATTTCAGTAATCCATTAGAGATTAATAATTCAATAATTCCAATGTAGTCCGCGGTATATTTTGGATGTCCATTTGTCTGTATTGCATGGCTATTGCCTAAATAATAATATTATAGGTTACAACCGAACAATAATGCCACATTATTGTGAAAGTTGATTTTTATCATAATTTTACGAATTACGATGCGATGGTGAAATTATAATATTAATTTATTACAATAAATGTATATTTTCAATAATGAGTTTTATGCACGGCGAAACGACATTTTACACGTATGTACATATATACAGAGTGATCCACCAAGTATGCTACCCCCGTGTTTTCATTTAAATTTAGATTTTTGGAATTTTGAAATTTACCTACGTATTCATATTGGATAATTTTTTAAAAAATGTTTAAGTATTTAATTCAAAATTCGAACGAGTAGTTTCTTTGTATTAAAAATTTTTATTCCAAGGATTATATTAAATAATTATAACAGTCCAAGGATAAATCTTTGATCATTTTTATAAATTATAAATTTAATATTAGACATTAATATTAATCACTAACATTTTCAAATCACCATAGTCCCATTATTATGAACCTGTTATCTTAGTACATAAAGTTAAATAACTCAAAAAATACAACTTTAAATTTTTGTTTTGAATAACTTACAGTAAAAAAGCAGGGTTAGCATGAAAAAGACCAGCCCAAAATAACCAGGGCTGCTTTTCTGGATGAAATAGAAATTCACACTAATTAAATATATATTTAATCAATGGTATTTGGTAACTTCCCTGTGAATATACTTAATGAATAATCCAAACAAAATTTAACAAGTAACAACAAAACAAAAAACTGAATAATGCACTAACGTCAATAACAAATAACAATTAGCGATTGGAAAAAGGTCGGAATGTAAATATCTATTATATTATTGCATATTTTTTGACGGGGTCGGTAAAGGGATAAGGCGAAAAGCGAATACGGCTAATACATGGGAAAAAATCCAATGTTTTCTGATTGGTTTTTTCAGAAAATACTCTATAAACAGTCCATTATTTCTTTTACAATAAAACCTACCGGGCTTTGGAATTATTTATGGTATTTATTTAATAAAATCCAAAAAAATCCAACCGGGTTGGGTTTTTTCTATAAAGCTCAGGTTTTTGGCAACCCTGTAAAACAGGGGGGTTTACTTGGAAAATAGAAGCTTGTATCTTCACATGACACTTCTTAAGCAGTTCCTACAAAATATCTCAAGAATTTTAAACTAGGGCTCTTAACTTATAAGTATATTTGAAAATTCTTTGTACTAGATTTTGAATATCTGCATTATTGAAGAAAAAAGGAGCTGAACGCGCGTGGTCAATCGCTCTGTATTTGTTTTAAACCATGAGCTTAAAGCCTCAAACAAACTATCTTCTTAATGACTATGTTATTATTGTATGATATCTACCATATTATATTGTTAAGTGTCTAACACGCGTGAACAACAATGTCATATTCTAATATAGGTAGTATATTAATAAACTATTACGTTCGCTAATCATAAATTCGTATACAAACTACCCGAGTTGACTCAAATCTATACGTCATATAGATCCTACTTACCTATATATAACACTATAACAGTGAGAATGAAAAATAAAATCTAATTAAACGGCCACTTTCCCAGCAGGCTTGTGAGTTGTACGCACATTATACGTCCGCACTGTCCGGAACGACAAAATTTTAACCATATATATTTGTGTGTGTGTGTGTGTGTGTGTGTGTGTGTGTGTGTGTGTGTGTGTGTGTGTGTGTGTGAATGTGTACACATCAAGTCGATAATGTACTCGCGAGTGGCCGACAAAAAGAAAATTAATTAAATCAATCCGCACGCGCGCACGTCTCCTGCAAATGCATAGCACCACACCCGCGTCTTCCGCGAGTGACCCGACCGACCTTGTGCACAGTCGTCGTGTCGAAACACATTGTATTATATCGATTGTTGTCGTTAGGCAGTGTAATATAAATTATTAACTTATTATTATTATGATTATCGTCACCATATCAATTTAACTAATGTTTTTTTTTCACCGACAACACGGCTGCGGTAATGCGCCACCGCCAACGATTTCTGTATACAATATTATATTATTATTATTATTATTATTATGTACCTATACGTAATTATAATAATACGACGTGGCGTGGTGAAGGCTTTATTCTGAAGCTTGTGCATCAACCAAAATCGGTGGGTGGGTTCTGGGTGGTCAGATGCATATAGAATCAGTTAATTCGAGGTTTTAAATACTATAATAACTAGGGCTGAAATTTCTATAGGTATGCACTTATTTTTTAAACCTATCCATTCGATGCTCGTTATATTATAAATTTATAACACATTAAACATTAATGTTATTATTAACATATTATTTTGTATAGCATTTTGTTTTACCATTTTATCTTTTATTATTACCATTTTTACTATTTATACTGTGCTTACTTCAATGTTTATGTTATATTGGTCAAATGTAGATATTATTATAAATTGTATTGTTTTATTGAGCTTCAAGACCGTTAATAGATAAATGAATAAATAAACGTTTTTATTTAAATAAGTAATTTTGTAACGCTGTATCAAGGTTTTAACTATTTGTTTCATCCCTCTATGATAATGATTGAAACGAGTATTATTAACTCAGTAGGTAGACGGTTTGACTAGTGATTTCGCTCCCAAGATCACAATATAATAATATTATCCTGACTCCACAACCAACGTTATTTTTAATTTCTATAAGATATGCAAAACATATTATAATTTCAATTATATTATTGACGTAAAAGTTATTGTAAAAGCTTAAATTAATTTTCCTGTATATTAGGGCCTGGATCTAAAAATGTTTAAGAAAATTTTATTTTATTTAGAAGTAAATTGAAACGTGTTTATTTATTATATTATGACTAACAAAGGCTGATGGAAAAATAAATAGGTATTGCGTAAATAAACATTAAGTTACTAATTAAAACTACTATTTTTATATTTCAAAGAAGGTCCATAAAATCATATTTAATAAGTGGGTGTGAAGTTTTCACAAACCTCAAAAGGAAAGAAGGAGTCAAAAAGATTGGAAACATAGTACATACGCATAGTTGAACGATTGGACTAAATCATACGTTAAGTTCATTTTTTCAAAATTGTAGTTATAATTTATAACAAACAAATACGTTACTACGTTACACAAAACGAGAAAAATACAAATTACAATTAATTAGATACCTGCTATACCTACTATTGAATTTTATGAGATATAATTCAAATTTAGTAAATAACAAAGATTATCGTATGAACTATGAAGGCATTACAAAAGGCAAACACCTATATCAAGGGCACATAATAGCATAATAACATCATAACTATTTTTTTAGACTTTTAGAGTCCAATCTTAAACACATTATTAGGATGATTCTTGTTTTTTTATTTTAATCAATAATTTAAATTTAAATATTAAAACGTATGGGTACACGATGTAAAAATTATTAATAAAAGAAATAAAAGAATCACACTTGGAATTTAAAATGTATTTTCGATTTTTATATATTGGCATTGGGCCATTGTTTTGAGAAAAAATCTGTAACTGCAGGTTATAATTCCGGTACCTGTTAGGTGACCGAAGTTTTTATTTCAAGTATGTTGCCAGCTGTTCACTAATTACATGCAAAATATTTAGCAAAAATGTTTTTTTACCGAATTCTTGTGCGGAAAGGAATAATGTGATAGACTATACATAATACATTGACTACATAGTTAATCTGTTGTAAATACTTCCTACTATTCGTTTGAGTAAAAAAAATATTAATTGTTTAAGAATGATTGTTATAATATTTTAATGTGTATACAAAATACTCTATCGACCTTGGCCACGACGGTAGTGGTGAAGCCCGTTCGGAGAAATATAAATTCACGAATCCAACTTGTCCAATTTTCTAGAGACTTCTCGCGTTTCGTTTTCCAGTTTTACGCAACTAGTTCCAATATATTATATTATATTTAATAATAAAAAAATATGCGGTAACGTATACGAAACCGATCATAATAAGATGTCTGACGCACGTACATCATGCATATTATTATAATGATATATTGTTTTTGTTTCGGTAACATAGTAATAGGTATATAGTATACATAGTGATAATGATGATAATCATAATAAGTCCTCTCGGGGCAAACGCGTTTGTGTTCCAAAACCTAAAATAACATCAACAACAACAACAATAACAACAACAATAATAAACGACGACTGAGATGTATATCACTGTATTGTGCATAATAATAAACTCATATTATAGTCGCATACCTATATACCATACGTAAAAAAGTAGAGCGATTGACGAAATCTGAGACGTTTTTTGTGTGTTTTAGTATAACATTATTATAATATTATATGAAACTATACACGTCTACGGGTCAAACCACAGTCACGCGTTTCATCACCATATAATCCGATACAATTTATAATAATAATAATAATAATACATAATATATGCTTAGGTATAGGTCAAGTTATAGTGTTACCTACATGCCACGCGTCCGATGACAATAATAATATAGTAAATCGTATTGAATTAAAAACTCCATATTTTGTGTCCTTGGTGTTTAGATCTAAGCTTGAATATAGTTCAGTCGTTTGGACTCCATACTTAAATATTCACATATTCAACGTATAGAGTAATTAGAGAATGTTCAAAATCGTTTTCTTCGTTGTATGACCTATAAATGTAACGGCGTGTACCTCATTCTTCTTATCAACCATTGTTGGACACATATTTTAATATTCAGAGTTTATCAAATAGAATGAAAATAATTTATGTAAAATTTTTGTTTGAAATTCTAAATGGTTTTTAATCTGTCTAGAACTGTTAGGTTTTTAATTCGTTCTATATAAACAGACATCAATTGAATTATACATTTATAGCTGCTTCTATAAAAAGAATGATGTTCAATTGATAATGATATACCTACCAATTTATTTTTTTTAATTTTAAATTTAGTTTTATTGAAAAAGAACATTTTTCTATTGTATTATTATATTTCTAATGTCTATATCTTATTTTCATTTATTCTTTATTGAAAGTAGTTAAGTATAGCAAATGTAACATTTTTCCATATTTATATTTTCTATATAATATTTAGGTACCTACACAAACACAATAAATAATTTCATGTACCTAATTTTCATGATTTTAACCAGGAAATAAATATAATAATAATAGTGCATTGTGTTGGACACCTTAAAAAAAAGTAGTTAGGTAGGTTAAAAAGCCTAGCTAGCTAGGTAAGACCAGGGCTTAAGGGGGAGCATAGGCCTAAATTTACTAATTTCTTTGAGGAGACTCAAGCCCCCTCCCCATAGGCTATAATAAAAGTAAAACAAATGTTGGAGCCGTTGGAGGGAAACGCACTCGGCAATTATCGTTATCCATATAAAAATACAAAGTAAAACAATTTTAGAGTATATTTATTTTAACAAAATTCTCCGTTATTCTTCGCAGAATACATTTAAAATTTCTTCTGTATTTTTATTATTAGATAAATCCCTTTCAATATGTAGCACCGATAGAGTTGAGAACCTATTCACCTTATCAGTTATCAGTTTGACCACTGGGCATAGACTATGATAATATATTATAACTGTATAAAGATATATAAAAAAAAACTATCATAATAACAGTTTTTTTTCAATAATTGTATTTTGTAATTTGGTTAAGGTTTTAAAAAATATACCTGCCTAGTACCACAGAATATAAAAATTAGTACTAACTACTAGATTTTGAACTGGGGGGACTTGACCCAAACTTGGGGGGGACTAAGAATATAGTGGGATTTACTCCTGTGGCTATTTATTTTATTTTTTTAATTTTCATTATTATTATCCTCTATTCACTTACTTTCTACAACTAATATTGTATTTCTCCTATATATTTTGTTGTAAATTTGTTACCATCATATATTTTATAATAATAATAAATAATAATATCATTATCATTTATCATTACTCATTAGCATAAATTATATTTAATAGTAGTTAGTCATATTAAATACCTATTAATACACCACCATTATTTAATATAACCAAAGAATTTCTGAGACACAATCCAAGATGAAAATTAAAATTTCTAACATGTAGGTAAGTTAATTTTACTTTAGGTCAACGTTGTTTTATTAAATTAAGATTAAAATTGTATTTTGTATCTGGACGGCAAATTATTACGTATAATTTTGTCATTTTTCACTGCAAAATATGAAGTAAAAACTAGTGACAAATCTACGAAAGAGGTATAAAAAAATCTAAAATCTTTAACAATATAACAATAACACAGTGTTTATATCCCCTCCCCTAATAAAGAAATTCTGAATTTGGTGTAAACCAGCACACGAGTGTTGGCCCACGGATACCTAATTTACAATTGTTATTTGTTTCACTCTACAAAGTATATAGGTATGTAGTAATTTCGAAATTTTCTGCGAAGATAACTAAATACACGGTCATAGTATAGTTACTGTTATGTACAGCTATTGTATTTTACTTTTTAATATAAGCGTGTAGGTTAGGTACATCGGTGCGAACTGCCAACTGTTATTATTGTACAGGTAACCTATATGCCTACCATATACCGTTCTTATATAATATTATAATATAGTTTTATATTATATTATACGAAGTGTATATGAAATCATTATGCGTAATCGTCACGCGAGCATAGGTAATAACATAATATTATCGCGTGTGTGTGTCTATGTATGTATGTATACAGGGTGTTGTTGAACTATACATCTGTTGTACGAGTTTTCTGATACCTTTTAGTTTTTTTTTTTTCATACAGTTTGTACTTTAATGTAGGTACTAGTATTTATAATAAGTTCTTAATTATTGTTACAAACAATATTCTAATTTTCTACTACTTTTTAACGTAGAATAGTTTTTACTAATAATCTAAATTTAAGTATTTAACAAAGATTTAATGATCTTAATACTTTTCTAAAATTATTGGTGAGTATAAATATAAATATTAGATTTTGGATAAATATTTTTTTTTTATTTTACCGGTAATACTAGGTATACTATTATGCGCTAATTATCAAGTGACTTTGCTATGCCTGTGAACGACATTATATTCTTATATTTTAAATCAACCAGAATAAATCCAATGTGATGAGATGTATACAGAAATAAATAGAAAATTATGATTTAAATAATTAGTGAGTTCAAATCGAACACTCTGTATATAATATGGTATCAGTAAAAATTTCAGTTTAGTCGGCTTTTCAGGGGTGGTAGATGGTAGGTAGTACACACGATATGATATTATTGTACGTCATTAATATATAAAAAAAAATGTATACGAGGACAAACACAATATACCTGCAAGAGGGTCTTTAGACCATTGTTATTGGCAGGGGAGGAAGAAATATGATTAAATTTCATATAAACTAATTAATTTAAAAAATAATTAAAAGTTATTATTTTGTTATACCAAAAATATTTTTTGGGGGACCTCTTCCATTGCTGCTCAAACTGTAATTACGGGGGTTCCATGTACATCTATATTTGAGGATAGTATACTATCATATACTATATATCCTATACCTACTTTGAATAAAACGCCGCACGACTAGGATTGTCAAAACTTTTAAAAGGTACTACATCAACCCACTGTATATGTCACCATTCTTAATCCCTGTGTCAACTCTGCGTAATTGTTTTTTCGTACAATGCATAATAAAACCATATTTCAACTACCCGAATAGTCTTGGGTCACCCACTTTCTCACGTAGCCCGAGTCAAGTCATGGTGATGATTAAAATGTCCAAAATGGTAATAAAATGTATAAAACGATTCTGGTCTTCTGGATACAATATAATATTCACTTTAAATCTCTTTTAGACCATATTATTAAGCCATATTTTACTAAAAATGTATTAAAGAACAGAAAACGTCAGTAAACAAGACAAATAATCGAAGTTAGTCACATTGTTTTGGATACATCTGAGAACAGGCATTGCTCTCGTAATAATATTGGTATCAATATGCGAACGAAAATCTAAAGACAGGGTCACTATAAAACATAAATATTTGATAATAGTCACGCGAGACATTAATAAATTATACAAATGATAATTATATTTTATAAAATTCGAGTTTGATAAATAAATTGCATATTGACTTATCAAACTTTAAACATAAGCCAATTGCATGACAGCTGCAAGCTACAAATTTGAAATTTTGCATGAGCTTCTCGTAAAATAATATGATCGGTAAGATAATATACTATACCTTGTAGTTTTATCAGTCAATGATCAAATGTAAAAAAAAGAAATCGAAGAAAATAATATTTAAATTAAATTATTTCAAAGTGGGAGGGGGAATTGACCTAACCTTTTGAAGTATACTAAATTTAATTAGAAAACTCCAAGAAGATTGACCGAAGAATTCAACAAACTGGTAGATCTATTTATTGAATACTTTTGAATTTTAAGATTTTCTGTACTACTTAAGAAATGAAAATATAAATTTATGTTTTTCAAATATTAATACACGCCTTTTTGACTGTAAATTATAAAGAAGATAATATACCTATTTAATTAAAAATCAGAATGGATAGTTTCTGAGTTATACAAATGTTTACACTAAGAGGACAGTAAAAAAATTGAGATCCTTGAAAACGGTTTTAAAAAAATATGAAATAGATGTAATATTGAATCTAATATTTATTATACTTGGAGCATTTTTACAAATTATAAATGCTGATAGATTAATATTTTATTAACAATTTTCGGATAACAGTATAGCTCCCATATTATCGTAATATCCTTGGTACATTGCAATGTTAAATAACTCGGAAACTACTCGTCCACATTTTTATTTTGGTAGGTATAGGTACGTTAAAGTTTTCAAAAAATATTATAGGCTAAATAATTTACAGTAGAAACCCTCCCCATTATCTCATTTGAAAAACAGAAGTTTGTATCTCCACAGGATTTGAAAACATGGTCTGAAAGTATACTTAAAAATTCCAAAAATCAGGTTTTTAATAACTGCATCGTTGAAAAATAAAAATGGAGTGACGCTGCTTGTATATCGGATATGCCCTGTATACTCAGCCCGACATTTAGCCCGGAACAACATTGAAATTTGAAAAAAATGTAACACATAATACATATTATATTATTCGAGTAGGAATAATAATGGCAATCGCTTCTTGGGCGACGGATCGCGTGACTCGCGGGCGTCAAGTGATAGTGTGCGTACGACGAGTTTGCCGGCTGACCGGATATGGCGGCGGTTGGTTACTATTGTTGTTGGGTAAGGGTGAGGGTGAGGGTGAGGGTGAGGGTGAGGGTGAAGGTGAGGGTGAGAATTGAGAGGAACTGGGTATTTCATAATATGTATGCTCGGTTAATGATTATTTGTGCATCGAGGCGGCGGCGTCGGCGACCGAGTGTCAAAGAACCCCGAAAATACTTCATTATATATATTATTATATTATTATTTATTATTACGTATATAATAAATATAATATATACAATACATATAATGATATTATAATAATTCGTGACGTATTTAATGTACAATTATATAAACATATTATATAGTTATTAATTATTGTTAAACGTTTGTTCGTTACCGTGGCCGGTTGTGTTGCCGACGATGTATGAATGGCGCTAAAGGTATTGTACCGGCTATAGCAGATGCTGCGCAGTTGTCAAAGAGACTCAAAACTAATAAATGTTTTATATTTTCTGGTAAAATCTATGAATATTACACCTTATATGAGAACTATAATACAACTATAACGGATAACCGGGAAACAGGACTTGCAGGAATACCAAACATTCCCTCAGAAGCCCTGCACCCAAACAATATAAAAAAACATCAATACCTTTATAACCAATTTAATACATTTTTTGTGACTATTGTAATATATATACCAGAATTAATGTATTATTAATGTAATATTAAAATAAAATATGATCTTTTATATAGTTGATGCAGCCAATGGCCCTAGACGCTGTGGATTAAAAAAAAAATACATTTACATCTATATACAACTATGCATAATATCCGTGTCATAATGGTTATTAAAAATTAAAAAATTTTGGTCTGTTAAAAATTACCGATTTTTAATTAACGGTAGTATAAGATTGATGCACATTTATTTTATACGGGTGAATATGCAGTCCAATTTCAGGGATTCCATACGTCTTAAGAAGCCGAATAAAATTATTTGTTGTTCCGATAATAATTTAAAACCCCGATTGTAAGACATTCATCTTAATATTTGGACATGTTTGGAATATGGTATAGTAGTAACTGGAATTCTACTCTTAGTTTACATTTCGCGATGATAGTTGCAAACCTAACTTTTTGGAATGCGCGTCGTTTGTTTTGAAGTGTGCCCTCCACAAGACTAAAGACAATACACCGGTATTAAAACGGCTAAGTTTAGGTAGGTAAATTCAGTAATTGAAGAATCCAGGCTAACTCATTATGACTATCTAAACATTAGTGGTAAGGTGAATGCTCAGGAGTCAGGACCTATTATCAAAGGTCGATTTTAAAAGCGCATTCACAGCTACCTACGTCGTGTGTCGTGTCCTGTCGATCAAATCACATTGTGATTAGACGTTACTTGATTGGTATCATGTAATATTACCAAGTTGCAACCGAGTATACCAAGAATTGACTACAGCTCAACTTTAAAATCAATATGGTTATTGGTTACCAATTTTAACCATATAGTTACCACTCCCTCGCACTACACGTCTACACGATATGAAGTAGCTATGAATCCGGCTTAAGACTCCTAGTTTTGAGTAAGTTCACTCCATTCCATGTTTCATTGTGAGCGACTAAATATTTATACAACAAGCCTGTCTTGCGTATAATGAAATTGGCCAATGAGGACAAACATATACATATTTTTAACAAATTTGTTTTTGGTAATATTGTTAATTCGCATTATTTTAATATTATTTTGTTTACCTTTAAATATTATGGTTTTTTTTTTTATAACATTGTATAAGAATAGCTTGTCCTGTGAATTATAATAAATTACAATTTATAAATTATTATACTACTTCTACTGAGTTCTACTATATACACGTACATTGTCATTGTAAAAAGGACGACATTTTTGTTATACGATGACTAAATCCAATCCATGTTTACTTTTAACAGTTCGTAAAGCACTTGACCATGGGTGCAACTACAAAAATATAGATAACGAAGACTCGGATTCATTTTTTAGTTATTCTTATCATCATGTATTATACAATGGACAACTTCACCCCCTCCCCTCTAATCCATTAATTTTCATAATATTACACAAATATAGGTATAATAATGTATTTGTACTGCATTAATTAATTAACTATAATAATTGCATAAATAATGAAAGTGCTTATAGCCCCCGAAACTCTGCAGGGTTCTTAGCGTACATAACCCCTTCCCACTAAATTACGCCTAAATGCACTCGACACGTTTTTAATAAAATATATAAGACAGATGAGTTTTTATACAATCATATAATATAGAATGACCCCCACATTACATTTGTAGCATCTATATACTTTTTACCTGATGGATGTATATTTCGATATATTATAGTACCTATGTATAACTAAATAATAAAACTAAATTAAACTATAAAATGTAACTTTAAAAGGGCATTATATAAACATTTACCTATAGGATAGTTAATAAATTACAATTTCTTTTTAAATTTATCTTAAAATTTTTTGACTAGTTCCTGTTTTTGTATTTTTGTGTTTTTGTCAATTAAAACTTTATTTTTAGGTTCCAAAAATGTTGGTATATTTACATTTCTTTTGTTATTAATTGAGATTCGAGAATAATTTGAGGCCAACTATTTTATAAATTATTAATAAAGTCTTTTCTTAAATCTATTATAAAATTGAATTCTTCATTTAAAAAAATTGCCTTTTTATGTATACTACCATTTTTTTGTTGGTCACACTAAAATGTTTATAAAATATAATATGTTTAAAAATGAAACACATAATTTCTTATTAGCGGGTCTTTAAATTAGTCGAGCTACTATATCGGATCCAAAGACTCCACTCCTTCCTCCACCATGCGAAGGCCCCAAAAATGACCATCATAATTTCTACTCACGTTCTTCGGTGATAAAACATTCAAAAATCCGAAGCAATACGTGTATGTCGTCTACTTTTTGACTAGAAATTTGATTTTATCATATATAAAACACACCTAATCCTACATATTTTATACTATTATTCTGTGCGAACTAGCTCAAACACGTTCTTACTATATTATTATGTGTTAATTAAATTGTATATACCTTGACTCGATGGCTGCAGAGCATCGAATTCGCCCTCCATCGCCTATAAACCACTAAACAAATTAACACCGTTGATGCAGTGCGCTCGAATGGAGAATGATTGTGCGTTGTCCGCGAATAACCTTCAAGCGCCCGAAGCTTTTGACAGAATCTTGAAAATGGCAAAAACCTGTAAAAAGATTTTAGGTTTTTTTATATACGAAAATATCGCACCCGCAGCAATTATAAATAATAATATATACCACTATAGCGATTGCAGCATTTTTTTGTAACGATCAATTTGCAGCAGTCGCCGCGTTATCCCGCCCATCGACGCAACCACTATTAGATGACCTCCACCGGATAGGTCGTTGCTTCGGATCTGCAGCAGGTATAGGTTACAAACAATTTATTTACGTTTCCATTTATTATTATCCTGCAGTTTGAAGTGCTCGAGCGGGACCCCAGACTGCCGCGGTGTCCGACGACGGCGACCAGTTTTTATTTTTCTGGTTCGACATTAAATTATGCCGGGTGCCGGAAACGGATTCCCGTTTAATTATTCATTTTGATCGGTAGCCTCTTGTACACAAATTATACACAATACATAATACACATGATAATATCATAAAGATTAATATTGTTATGCAACTATAATATTATTTCATACATTCTGTAGATATTTATTTTGCACTCCCGTTGCGACAACGACTTACCAGTTACCAATACTGCACGAGCCCAAATCAGTGTCGTGGTCGAGATACTATTGATAAATCGGTGTTGCAGAAGTTATAACTCTGTACAAGTACCCGTATAACACCATACACGACGCAATACATAATAATAATAATATGAGTGTATTACTACGACTTAAACATTGTGTAACAGTCGCTGTGTATCGGTGTTCAGATAAAACGTATAACATCCAGCAAAATATATCATAGAAAATCAAATGGAAAAAAGTATCGTTGGAGGATTGTCAAGGTCCGACAATAGTTGCGACCGTGACCTCAGTGGCACTATTAAGGGTGTACTTTGTGGCCAAGACTCGCGTTACGGTTTTAGCCTCGCCAGAGATTTTAAAACTGTTTAAAACATTATTTAATAACGTTTTTTTTTATTTTTGTCATATAGATGATAAGTGACAATAAACGTCTTATTGTTCTACATAAATAAAATATTTTGATTTATAGATATTTTATGCACAACTTATTTGGATTTCAACTTTTCTGAAAACAATTTGGAAAATTTACTTATGAAATCTGATTTGTATTAATATTTACATGTACACTGTACAGGGAGATTATTTTACTGAAGCACTCATTATTTTGAAAGGTATATTAATTTCATTTAAATTTTTAGATACCTACCTATAGATAG
Source organism: Nasonovia ribisnigri (assembly GCA_027563435.1). Lineage (NCBI taxonomy): Eukaryota > Metazoa > Arthropoda > Insecta > Hemiptera > Aphididae > Nasonovia > Nasonovia ribisnigri. Next base: position 368,112 of record JANEHU010005080.1, on the reverse strand, counting down.
GAACAAACTTTTTAAAAGCTTAACTTAACACACATTTCGATAATATAAGTATAACCTATGTATGTTTTCATTATTAGCATTAGAAATAATTCAAAACCACTTTGAATTAAATGGTCTTACATAAAAAAAGTTACACCTAAGGTATATAAATAAAGCTCGGACATTTATTACCGTATTCTAAGCACACCCACCAATAGCCTTAAATTTGATTGTAAAATATAGATTTATGTAGTATATTATTATATTGGTAATCAACTAATATAATAGTCTCATCAGCTTTAAAATTGATTCATCTTCTTTCCTTTCACTCATCAGCTTCAAAGTACCCTTACGATCCACTCGTCAAAAAACGTAATTTCTCATTCAGTACTAACTACCTATTTAGGAAATAAACCACTCAACCGTATAATGCAACTAGGTATCAAAACAAAACCCCCAGTTCCTCTCAAAAATAACCACTACCTCACAATAATTATATGTTTAAAATTATAATTAACTAGGTAATCTATAGATAAATTACAAAATGTACATATTATTAAATTGGGCTCAAACCTGTTACTGTAAATAAAATTAATTTATTTAAAAAAATTAATCATCATACTTATTTATACTTTACTATAAAGTGGCAGTGGTCAGACCACGCTGTGTATAATGAAAAAGAGTACAGTCTTATTTTGAATAGAGAATCGGGATTTTCGAGGAAGAAATTGTAACGTATCGAACGTTCAAGAAGTGCAGTACACAGTGTCCAGGGGGGGGGCTATTAGGGGATATACCCCTATTTTCTGATAAATGTAGGTACTTTTTTGTGTCTTTGGTATTATCACCACAAATCATTTAAATGTTTTATTAGTTATATCACCCATCCTATATTTAAAACTAGGTATACCATTGAAACGTATATAACGACCCGTATCAGACTTCGATACAATTCAGTTTTGTCCTTGAAAATCTTGTATTTATATTTAATACATATTATATATTAATAATTATTAATACTTAGTAATTGAAGAAAAAAAATTAGATAGTTCAGTAGGTAATGAATTATCTAGTAAATTCTACTAAAATTCTAATATAATATGACAGTTTTTAATTTTTATAGTCACTACTCCCCACACTTCGCTTTGCACCACGTTTTTAAAGGTTCTTGTTTAATGGTGTATTAGAGGTAGCCAGTTCAGTATATACCTATACCAGGTAGGCAATTTGCATAATGCAGGCATTATATTATTATATCGCGAGCACGCCCGCAACACAATAGGTGTAAGACGTTTGCGCATCGCTATTATAACAAAAATCTTTTTCATAAATTGAAAAATTATTAAAATAAAATTTAATTATCTGAGTTTGACTAGATTTGTAAATTGGACATTATTTACATATATATTATACATTACAATATAATGTACATTATATCAAGATATAAATAATAAAAGGTATAAATTATTTATAACTACAGTATAATTTTTTTAATTCTTTTTGAATCTTATATTATTTACTGCTATAACCTGTTACATATTGCGATGCGCAAAAGACAAACCAATTTTTTTACATGGGAATTAATGTTGCGCAAACAACAAACTCAGGTGATGCCAATTATTTACAGCCTATGACAATATCATAACTCAAAAGTTTAATGATCTAAGGATGGAAAAAAAATCTCAACAGGTTATTTTTAAGAAGGCATCACACCCGGACGTGTTGTCTTCGTCTACAAGTGTGATATATTGCATATTTTCATTCATCAGTTCTCGTTTGGCTTCGTTAGTTTTAATATGATAATGATTTTACCTAAAATCAAACTAACAGTTAACAACAAATTCGGTAATTCATTAGATTTATTTTTTCGATACTTTAATTTTGAACCGAGTTAAGATCATAAACTGTGATTAGTATTATGAACGTTTATAACTCACTTCAAAATATTAAGATATGGAAAAAACACTTCCGATAAACCGCAATACAATATGTTTTTACCTTTAAGATTAATCATAGGTAGATTTCTAAATCCACTCTAATATTAAAATAATAACGAAATTAAATGAGAATCGCTGAACCAAAATTTGGTGTGATAAGCATTTGTAAGTCGGAGACAACATGTCATGGTAGTGAGACTGAAAATATTTAAATTCGCTTTACTATGCAGTATGTATATTATTGACTTTCCGAGGCAGGGGAAAAAGCCTGTCCAGTACTTCTGAACTTCTGCAGAATGATTATGCATCATGGCTAAAAATCTAATAATATTGTAAGTAACTAACAGGTGTTAATATTTTTGCATGAGAGCTGTTTTTTAAGACTCGTCCTTTCGTATATACCGTGTTGGTTTAGTACCTACGTAAATTTGTACAATGCATAAATATAATAAAAATTCTGTTATTAAAACACACTTTTGTGATATATTGAAATTACATTTTTCTTTGAAGTTTTTTTATATTTTTACTTGAAAATAAATGGATATAAAAAAAATGTTTATTATTAGGTACTATTAAACAAGCTTAAAATTCAATGTCTCATTTGACGCACACAATACAATATAAATACAAAACGTATTAGCATACATATAGTAAGACATATAATTTGCTCCAAACGTTCAAACAAGGACGAAATTAGTTGTTTAATTTTTGACAAAAATAATAAGTCCACACGTTACGTTATATATTAAATTGTGTGCATTTTATATGTTTAGGTCGAAATATAAATATTTTTAAAAATGGAACAGTAGTTGGAAATGTTATACAATATAATTATTCTACTTTTTACACTAAAAACACGTGTATATAGACATCTATAGATCCGAATAAGCAAAAAGTGATTTGAAAATATTATTGGTTAGGAGACTTTAATATTATTAAATATACACATTTTGCCTGATTGATAAAATCGACCACGATTCGTACCTACGTCATATAATTACAGGTAGGAATACAATATACAATTATTGCACAAACGTTATTTCCGCTGCGGTGTATTATAATTGTGGGTGGGAACCTTGGAATTTCTGAATCGTGAATAATCTTTACTTTATAATATGAAGTACGTGAAAAATTTATCATGGATGCAAATTATTACAAAAACAAAATTTACAAGATATACCATAAAGTTGAAATGGTAAATAAGAGATTCGCCTAAGCATGCGGATCATTTGAGTAAATACATTTTTATTGGTATGAGAAATATAAAATTTAGCTCTAAGTATATTTTACAAAATTTAGTCCTATTATAATGTAACCCCCATTTCAGTAGGTACTTACACGACAATTTAGATATGTGTGCAATTGTTTCGCAATTATCGATTGATCTTAAGTCTTAATTATTCATAAGCTTAAAAAATAATAAATCGTATAATAAAACCTATCGAGGTATCATAGGTATAAATGTTTTCGCTATGAATTTCTTTTATAATTGGTAAATTATTTTTCAGATTTCATATCATCTCAGTACTCCGATCCAGTTAGACGGAATAGTTATTAACGAATTTCAAGCATCTAATAATCTTTGCATTTTTGCATTATATACCTATAATGATAAAATCTACAATTGAATTGATAGAATACGTCATGAAACGATGAAACTCATATACATGATAATTTAATTCCTATAGGAAAAACAAAATATCTATTTCACTTCAAAACAAACCTTATCAGATATCATAATTATAAGTTTGGTACTTAATTAAAAAGCATGTTGAACTACCAATCATTATTCTAAATAGGTAGATTTGCGAAAGCTGGTTGAAACCACCTAATTCCTATATAAGCGCGGTAAAATTGTTAACTTATAAGGGTTAAATAAAGACATAATGATGCGGATATTTTTTAACACCATAGGGAAACTACTGAATTGTTTTATATTTTTTATATTTTTTTTATTATTATTAATTATGTGTACATAGAGATTTTTTTAGATTCTGGCCGTAACGAAGAATGTATTGATTTTTCAATGATGTGTTTTTTTATGTTAAAAGACCATTTTTTCTAGTAAAAAAAATTCATCAGTTCATAAACCTCGAGGGAGGTTTGAGGTTTACGGTAGCAAATCGTATCTAGTTGGTACCTTTAGGAGGTCAACATTGAAAATGCACAGTACTTTTTAAAATAATCAGAAAATGCAAAAAAATAAAATACCTAAGAACAATTGTTAACATTTTAATAATATTACCGAAATAATTGTTTTGATAGCCATGAACCGTTAAAAATAAAATACCGTATAGTACCAATATAGTATTATATTGTGGCTATTTCAGTTATTGTATTGAAAACACAATAGACCATACCAATTTTTCGTTTACCCCACCGGACATAATAATACGATATATATTATTATTATGTACCTTTATGGCTTTATCACGATGGAATTTCGGGTCGAAGAAAAAAATGGCAGTTTGTCACGATTTTTCGTCGGAGACTCCGCGGTCGTCGTCATTCCAAAGCGGATCTCGCGAATTATTGTTGTATTTTATCGTTTTAATCGCCCACGACAAACGCACGTTTTTGTGGGCACAAAGAATCGCATTGCATTAACGCATGCGTAGTACAAATACGAATGGGCTGTACCGTATATTGTTTTGTATATTACAGTATGCAAAGACCTACGACGACGGTCGCGTGATCGATATAACAATAATTTGTTCCAAAGAAAACATTTGTGTGATGTGATGGCGTTTCAATTGAAAAATGGCCAGTCCCAGAAGATTTTCACTCTGGATCCCTGCCCGATGTATCTAACTGCATTAGATTGTATCGAAATGTAAGACAAAAAATACGAAATGATGACGGATGAGACTATGACAATTATAATGATAATATTTACATGTACCCACTGGCCAGTGGCCACTATTATAGTGACTAGTATATTACATTAATATAAAATTATTATAATTTATTATGCATTATCGCAACACAAATCATATATTTGCACCCGCAAACCCACACACACATACAAATAGTTGAAGCCACGACGAGCCCAAAGACAATAATATTCTATACTTGCACGCACGCTCTGATGACATATTACAAACGATTTACGTTCCACTTCGTCCACGGCACATTATTGTGCATATAGCTTAATTTGCGTTAACTATATGCCTATATATAACTCGGTGCTGAACGATGCGTGCGTGTGCAGAAGCTGTACCTTAAAATATTTTATTCTAGTCAGATATTATGTACAGTAAATATTATATATACCTAATCGTAATAATCGCGTGTTAATTAAAAGCATATCATACCAAGCTATAGAAATTTCCCAAATATTAGCTTGCATACCTGTCAGTATAGTTTCGTTATGACGAGCGATGACCGCGAGGAATGAAACTAGTTTAAGATTACTTGTGTCGAACAGGCATTAATACCAAGTATCAAGTAGATCTGCCCATACAAATATTATTGCGTTATGATATTATTATTATATTATTGCGTTATGATATTATTATATTATAATATACTATAAAGGGTTGGCTGCATCCGAGTTGGGTCCTGCATTTAAAATTGCTCTTGCTATTAGTCGGGTCCGAGATGATTTTAGGTATACACTAGTCGTGTCTCTTATAGTTTTTGATGAGTACCTTAACTACACTATACTAACATTTTCCTTCCCATTTTGACGATGAAAATTGTTTCATGAGCCTATGGGAGGACGTGACATGACGAACACGTTGAATGGGTTCGCGGAAAGCGCAATTTGGGATCGTAGATTCATAGGCTCATCGTCTGAGTTAGTTACAGTGGCCATTTGTTCCGTCAGCTATCGGTTAAGGACAAGGTGACCGGCCACAAAGACGATATTGCAGCACAGTGACTGTTTAAGAAGACTGACGAATTTCACGACCATACGGACAGACGGTCGACGACGTGAATGGCAGTCTCACCGTTTAACGGCCACACCTCGCAACAACCTGATACCACGACATCAGCTGGTCGCTGGCCATCGTCAAATCGAAGTCAGCGACATCAAAGTCTGAAAAGAAAAAAAGGACGGTCTTCGCCCATAAGCGACGATGGGGTCTGCGTGACGGACAATGATCGCTGGGAAAGGGTCGGATCCGTCATCACGACGATACGAGCTGCAGCACCGCTTCGGGACTCGACCGGGTGCTGCATCGTTGCACCGACGATCGTCTTTCTATCGAATATTGTCGTCCGCACGTTTTCAGTATCACGATCCTTAAGCGAAACATCATGTCGAACAGATTTATAATGCATAATAAGCATATCTTCTGGTAGCTAAGAATACAATATGCATGTATAGATATCACAGAACAGTAATAGTCTATAACCTGAGTAATTTGTTTGAAATAAACTTATTTCGTTCATGTCGACGATTCAGTAGAAAAATATTAATAGATTATTATAAGTAAAAATTATTCATCTTTAATATGTTTTAATGAAAAATTAAATTATAAAAACGTTAGTATTTACTCGATGATATTGTCAAATGTTCCTACCTATATTATAACTATAATAGTATAATAAGGTTTTTAAGCATTGCCATAGGCCACTCTTTATATGGTACGCTAAATCTATAAAAAGGGGGTCAAGTGGATGTCGCTCCGCTGTACAGTAGGTTACAAGTAGATCACTGTATAATGGGTATTAAATTTGAATTCAATGATATAATATCATTGTATACGAAAAACGATTCTGAGCGGAGAGGGTATGTCAGTCTAGGATATTTTTAAGTATATTGATATTGTTAATATACGGTAGCTGGTAAGTTGAATTAATATTATTCATATTATTTAATCATGAACCTAAAATTATCAGCGATGCTGGAAAAATATCATAATATATACTTTTACTCTTTAATATTGATTTTAATATGTAATTTCGTCCAAATTTGAAGTTAAAATGTCTGTAAAAAATAACTGTGTTTATATATTTTTTAGATTTTTTGATTACAGTATGTACTATTTATTAGAATCTTTGCTTTAAATTTTCAATCCTTAGTTATAAAAACTCACCATTTTATAATTGTTTAATTACAATGATTGATAATTTTCGAGATTTTGATGAATTTTGTCAAATTTCGAACTTTAAATACTTATTAAAAAAATGTGTGCCCATGAATGTTTAATATTTTCCAATTGCAATTGTAACAGTATATCAGGGAGCCTTGTATTAAATTTTCATGATTTTTGGCCCAACAAATAAAATTTTATTGGTATTTATATAAAAAAAAAAATGAAAAAATTGAAAATTAAAATAGTCCGTAAAAAGCTCAAAAACAGTAAAAATAAATATTCAAAATTAGATGGTGTATAGAAAATGCTAATATAAATATTCAGTGAAATTTCATGCATCTACAGTTATTCGTTTTTGAATTGCAACAAAATAAAGAAATCGCTACACGAGAAACCGCGTGAATATCTAATCTTGTGAAAATTTGAAATTAAAATGCTCATAAAAATTTGTTTTGACTTTCTTATAAACATTTTTTATTGATAAAATTATACAAACTAATGGGGAATCTTGTATTACATTTTCAAACCTTAGATATAAAAAGAAAAATTTTTATGAATTTCTAACTCAAAATAAATTGCACATTTTCGTCATTTTTACGTATTTTATCAAAATTTGAACTTTGATTACCTATAAAAAAAAATTGTGACTACGGATTTTTAATATTTGTCATCTCCCTTTGAAACTATATATTAGAAGCCTACTATTAAATTTTCAAGATTTTTTACCCAACAAATAAAATTTTATTGAGATTTAAAGAAAAAAAAACTAAAAAAAAATTGAAAACTGAAAATTTCCGTTTAAAGCTCAAAATAAATCAGAATATTTTGAAAATGCTATGGTGTGTAGAAAATGCTTATATAAACATTCAGTCAAAATTTCATGTAACTACGATCATTTCTTTTAGAGTTATACCAAAAACCAAAATCGATTTTTTCGAAAATTGGTTTTCCGTAAAAATTCCCGTTTTTTCCTTGATTTTTCATTTGTTTTTCACGGCGCTCATGAAAACCACTGGGATTTTTACTTTTGACCCCCCAAAGTACCAACTAGATTCACTTCCCTATCAGAAAATGTACTATTGAAGAAAATCGAAGCATTTTTTCTGTCCTAAAAGGTGATGACAGACACAAAAATTAAAAAATTAAAAAATTAAAAAACACTGCACATCATTATAAAATCAATACATTCATCGCTCCGCTCAGAATCTAAAATAAAGTTATTACAAAAATTAAGCGTTTACTTAAGAAATCATAATTTGAATGAAGTTGTTGTTAAATGAAAAAAGATAGAATGTAGGAAATCACCAACCGCTCTGCTGTTCAGCTGTGTTAAGGCGTCCAGTGTACCTCGTCATTGAGTAAGCCATTACAGATGTTTGTGTTAAATTTGAATTCAATAATAAATCATTGCATAGGTGCGAAAAACGATTCTGAGCGGAGACGGTCTGTCAGCCTATTACCGTGTAGTAATTTATTTTACTATTAGTTATACGGTAAAACTATAAATAGGCAATAGCATAAAACTAATCAAAATATTTTGAGAATGTCATTGTGTGTATAAAATATAATAATAGGTATCCATTAAAAGTATAAAGTACCAATGAATAATATTTTTAAGTTACAATCAAACAACTAAAATCATTATTTTTCAATTAAATATTTTATTTCATCTAAATTTTAAATTAAAGTGTCTGTAAAAAATTGAATTTATATATTTTTAGCTTTTTTGGTTACAGAATGAACTTTTTATGAGGAAACTATTGTAAGCTATACACGCTGAACATTTTATAAAATTTTCCCTTCAAAATGTTATCTTTCATAGAAAATGATGCTATAAACCGTTTGACGTTTGACGAAAATGTCAAGTATGTACTGAAATTAGCCTTTGAGGTCCACGAAAAAAACTAAACCGACTTTATGAAAATATCTAATTGTTTTTGCGGGAAAATTCCCGTACTTCCTTAATTTGTTTTTCCGGTTATTTTTAAATTTGAATTTAATGATATAAAAACATTGAATACGAAAAACCATTCTGACTTCGGAGCGTAAGTCGATCTGCCATCCTAATGACAGATTTACTAATAGTATATTTTATGATATTACTGTTATTAAAGTAATTAATTTTACTATTAAACAATACGTAAAGTAGATTAAAGTATAATTTTTGTCAAACACATTGTATTTGAAAATGATATTGAGTGATTACAGCATGATAATATATTATAGTTTAAAAGTTTCAAGTATAGCCGTATAGGTACCTACAATTTAATGTTTGAATTAGAACAAAATAACTAAAATTAGTAACATTAGGTACTCATCATTTAAATATCTAATCTCGTCAGAATTTCAACTTTAAACGATTATAAAAAAGAAATCGTGCATACGTATCTACAATATTTGTCTACTATTGTTATAACTATGTATTCGGAACCTCGTATTACATTTTCAAATCTTAGATATAAATAAAAATGTTTTATTAATATCTAACTCAAAAAATAATTAGCAAAATCTCATGATTTTGATGAATTTTGTCACTTATAAAAATAAATTCTTTATAAAATAAAATTATATATTATTATATATTATAAAATATAATTTCCACTAATAACAATTTATGAAAAACCTTATTTTAAATTTTAAGCTTTTTGGCTGACCTCCGCTTGTATCCATTTTAGAAAACAATTCTCACTCATCAATTTGTTAGGTAGCTAGTAAAGTTCAACAATAAAATGGTTAATTTTTAAAATAGTTCAAATTTATCCAAGAAAAAATAATTTAAAAAAAATTACAAAATGATACTCGTATTCAACAATTTTTGAACTCTAAAATTATAATTTTAAAATAGGTATTACATATTAAATTATTAATAACATAATAAACTTGTAACTTGTAATCAAGTACACAATCATAATATTGACAAACACAGTTATTAAATAAAATTATTGTAATTTGTGTACCCAATTCACTTTAAACTATGTTAAGTTTTCTATCGATAAAAACACAGTGATATAAAAATAATTATCTCAACCTACAATATTCTAATTAAAAAACAATTTCACTTAGTAATTATAAATTGGCGTTTTCTAGGTATAGTGTATTAAATTGTTTTAAAATTTAACTTAATGAGTTTCATAAAATACGTTGTTCTTAAAATATATTATATTGGTAAGTTTATCTGTCATCTTGTTCAAGTTGTTGATTTACATACATAATTTGGCTGTTTAATATTTCATTCTACTCAAGAAAATCATCACGAATATCGACTAAATCATTGTATTCCAATGAATAAAATAATAAAAATAAATATGATATAAGTTCTTAACTTTTGTACTATCGAGTGCGTGGGAGCTGGTCATTACCGTTGAAATAACTTTGACATTTTCCTGATCCTCCCTCTTCTGATGGCAATTAATTTCTTGATGTGTAATTGAAAATATCATCTGAACCGACTGGATGAAGTGTTATAACGGTATAAAACTATTCAACATTGCTGTTACACTCAATACATGATTTTTCATAAGCTGTTCTTACGGTAATTCAAAAATATGTATAAAAAATACAAAAATGTTTATTTTAATTTTAATTTTAGCCTGCAATACTACAGTGAAGCTACTGAAGTCCATTTTTTTTCGGCACTCGCAATATTGGCAATAATAATGTTTTTAGTTTTAATAGCAAAACTATAACTTAATATAAAACTACTCTAGTACCGAGTTGCACTAAACACTTAATGAATAATGAATCGATAGTGAGCTATAACTAGAGCGCGGATTTGTATGCACTTAAAAGTATCGAAATATGCCATATAATATGCAGTAAAAATCATGAAAATATGCAAAAAATATGCAACAATTTTATATTTATTTAAAATTTACAATAAAACTTTTAGTAATAAATTACTTAAATATTTCATAAAAAAATATTTAGGGAATTTCCTGAAAAACTTAATTTATTTTTAAAATTGTATTTACTATTAAAATGAATAATCATAATATGCATTTCGAATTTTTTTTGTGAAGCTGTGTCGTTTAACAAATTTTTAAAGACCGAGAACGAACGTCTGACGTCACCGAAGTTATTGGGGCATATTTGAAGCAACTTATAATATTGTCGGGTCTTGATAAAAATTATAGGAAGATTATAGGTAGGACACACGTTTTTTTTCAGCATATTAACGATTTACGGACAACGAAAAACGATGTAACCGAGTACCGAGTTGTATGTCGATAACCGACTGACAAAGCAAGAGCGATTAAGTTTACGTCGTAATCGATTATTTATCTTATATAAGTTTAAATAAATATATATATATAAATTATTATTATTTAGTGACTATGAAATTTAGTTTTAATTTTTCTACTTGACAAAATATTATTTAATAAATTTTTTTTTAATTTTCGTTTCAATATGTAATAAATTTTGAATTTTGCCAAAATATTCAAAAATATGCAATAACCTTTAAATATGCAGAAATATGCAAAAAAAAAATTCACCATTAGCTTCAAATTATGATGATTCATGGAGATAACTGATTTATTTGTATATAAATAATTATTATTTTATATTTAGTAATAATTAGATTTTAGATCATCCACCAATTCCACCATAACAAATTAAAAAAAGTTTACAATGTAATAAAAATCAATTGTTTTATAAAATCCTAAATAAATTTCATCGTTGGTATGTTTTTATAGTTTATACGTTATAACTTGAACCAAGTTTTGTGAATAATGCATTAAAAAAGTATTTGAGTAAATGACCTACCTATATTATTATTCAAGTATTTAAGATACTACTCAAATATCTGTATGCTCGTACCTACTGTAGCTGAAGTATTTCAAATATTACTCAAATACTTTTAGTTTATTATAATAGGTTTGTAATATCAATGTAACATAGTAGGTGTATAATCTCATTTTATTTATTAAATAAATGCTTAATGATTTTTAGAAACATTATTTTTTTGCAGTATTAATAATTTTAAGAAAAATATTCTAAGTGAAACTTTATAAATGTATGTTATTTTATGGTATTGTAATATCTATATAACAACACGCAGTATTGAAAAATAGCGTTCTTTGTTTCACATCATATTTTATTATTTATATTCAGAACTTATACATAACTAAGTACCTATGTTACTCACTTACTCGTTACTCAGATCAGTGGCGGATTTTCCAAAAATGTTCGGGTGGTGTGCGGTATAGAAAAAAAAATACAAAACGTAATATAATATTTATTTATTTAGGTACTAATATAAATTACATTATGTAGTTACATATGAGTAGTAAAATTTGAATTAAAACGTATTCCATATTACATAGTTACCATATTTAAATATAAATAATATATAGTTTCCACGAAAATGGTCGGCTACTATAAAATAACATTTGTCTTTCGCTTTACAATTGTACATTGCTTACGGATTATAACTGTCTGAATCGTACTATACCATACAAATCTATTGTAATTGAGTATTTACCTATCTATCTTACTATCTTCTATAATGACTTTGAATACTTTGAACAATAGGTTGATAAAACAGCGTGCCCGCTGATCGCCGTAAAAACGAATTCCATGCCTTCGACTTCGTTAAGTCCCAAGCATTTAGAAGAGGCCTGCACGAGCAGGACGAACTATGACGGTGCCGTGGTCGCAAAACCACTGAAAAAAATTTACCTTTTCTTGCCGAACATTGCAGTGACGTTGGAAATGGATAACAAATTGCCGTCTGAATCAAATGTTCAAATAACGGGATCGAGAATACTGTAGCCGATCAAACTCGATGAAGAGGTGCCACAGGTTGCTTGTATGGACATTGAGCATCAGGATACGGATGTGAAAATAATGGACCCAGTGGTGGCCGAAAAAACGGCCAAACGAAAACGCTGAACAGTTTGGTCCCGCACTAAAAAAATTTTTGGGCGTATGTTGTGCTGTTGTACAGCTACTGTAAATTAAATAATTATATGTTTGTATAAAAAATAGATTAGGGCGTATACCTACACTAAATCGCATTGATTAAAAATAATATATGTTTATGTTGAATAATTGAATATCGTTTTCTATTTTATGTATTATTAATAATGAACGCCAAAATACAACTGGAAAAAAAAGTGGACAGTATAAGTGTCTAGGGTGTCACTGTGGTGGATGTGTTAAAAATATCTACTGGGCATTCTAAAAGTATATTAACTTACAAGCAATAATCTGTATGGGTACTTGTATTTGTCAGTACTAATAATATTTATTATTTATTATAAAATTGATTTATAATAATAGCCTCATTCAGTATCAAATGAGTCAAGTAAAAATCAATTTTGTGCCTATGCACATTTACAACATACATTTTTGTTACGAATTGTTAACTCGAAATTTGGCAGTCGTTCAATGTCTGTTCACCAATATTCACTTTTTCTTTTCAGCCGTTTGTCTTGCGACTGCAATTTAAATTTAAGTGTGCTTTTTTTCTTGGATACGCTTCACATATTTAGATGATTAGATCTCGTGTTTAACTATCACAAATGCATTTCAGAGGAAGAAATTAAATTCTAAATACAATTTTCCATCAATGATGAAAATTCTGGCCACAGCTTTCGTGGAAATTCATAACCATAGAATCTTAACATTATTATTACCTACTTCGATAACATACTATAATATAATCGTATGCGTTCGATTAAAGAAAAACGCCGATTACCCGAGTACTAGATAACAATTTATAGGAGTCTACCGAATGTCCAAATGGAATGCAATTTTATATAATAGGTAATTTTTACAATACGGCTAAATTCTCGTCTCGATATTCAAACTCTATCCCGTCGACCGTAAAATTAAACAAAAAATAAAGTCCACCTTGAAATCTGGAACTATACGTCATTACAGCGCGTGTGTTATGCGTATAATTAATAATAGTATATAATACATACGCATAAATATACATATTATATACGTTATATTGATACAATAAAATATTATATGTAAACACGTTAATTATTATTACTCACGTGTAGCATATTGTCCATAATATTATTATATTTATTATTTACATTATACGGTCGTATGTGTGTGACCTTTGTCGTATAATAACATTCGACGACTAATAGAACGACAGTATTAATAGTAATAATGATATTTACTTGTAGCTTGATATTGTTACAAGACAACGACAACACTACAACAGCTCTTAAAATTAACAAAAATAATAATTGATATTTGCCTACATATTGTACATCTGGTAATTTATTACGATATCGTCGAGTGTTTTATCTCGGATCTTTCTCCCGCACTTCCTGACTCAGAAACACTCGACACAACACCTTTAAACATACACAATTATTTCTAGTCATTATAATACCGGTCGATTCATATAACGTAAGACACTAATAAAGTATTCACTTTTTTTAATATATTTTTTACATAATTTTCAATTTTCAAAAAACAAAAATTTTTTAGTATTTTTTATCATTGGCATTTTTTTAAATTGTTTACTTTTTTAATGACAACATGCATAATTAATTTCTTATTCCAAAGCATATTTTTTGGAATATTTCAATATATAAATCTTATGGTGGACTAAAAAAAAAAGTTAGGTTAGGTTAGGTAGTTATAGTATAGTTTGTGAGTTATAAGAAGCCATTTAATGTTTAGAGTCGAGTGATGGTATACCACCACTTCACTCATCTAACCTTCAAATATTTATAAGTTATAACTAATAAATTACTTAATGTCTGAAATTTTACTATTATAAATCGAGATACTGTGAGTAATATTCTGTTCCAGAAGAAGAAATTATAAATGTATGTTGCAATATATCTTGTAAAAGATTAAGAATCTTACAAAATTAAATTTTTTCAAACATTTCGTTTGTCATGAGTCATGACTTATAATTATCCAAACGAAATATTTTCAAAAACGTTAATGTTATCTGAAATAATGAGTGTCTTACGTTAAAATATCCTGTATATGGGTTTATGCGGTACGTACATGCCATCGATATTTGTTCGAACTCAATAATCGTTATAGGTTCCTAGTTCCTATATGTAATTTCCACTTGATATCGGCTAGACTTCTATAATACATTACACACCATTTAATTAACTGTCGAATAGGTAGACACTTATTATATTATACACTCTAGGTATAGGTAGGTACATATTTATATAATATTATATTACAACAATGTTTGTTTGCATATATGGTTATTAATATGAAGTATTCTGATATCTGTATACCCAGTGTTTGAACTGGATAGTGTCGTGGCGATAGACGGAGTACCTTTACTTTTTAAAATATTTCAGCGTAATACTGCTTCTAATTATATCAATAAGTTTTTATCAATTCAGGTAGGTACTTAAGAAAATTTGTTGTATATTTTTGCACTCCCCTCTATTTTTTTCTCAATTCAAGCTCTGAGTGTACCACGGGGCCGGTGATAATGTTGATCCCCCCCCATTTCACCAGGTAATGTCGAGTATAAAATTCTACGATTAACTGATGATTACTATGTTTGTATGGATTTTATCTATAACTATAAATATTCATGCATTTTATTAATTATACACTAATTAAATTTGGCATTACTTAGAGATTAAGATGAAGTACCTCCTATTGATGTTAAAAATCATACATTTCACAGTGACAAAATGATTTAGTGAGATTAATTATACACTATGATTAACAATGTAATCAAAGTGGTAATGGAATTTACGCATACCAATACCTATGTTGAATGTTTGCCTTTTGTATAAATGATTGCACAGTAATATAGGTACCATAGTACTAACCAGTACAAGTATTGTGGAGATTTTATATAATAATCGCCTAATAAAATAAACAGTAGAGAATGATTCCTCAAATTTGAGGAATCCTGGAGATGGTTATTAATAATAACTATAGGACCTATAGTATAGGTATTTAATATTTATAATATACGATTCCGTTTAATTTTTTTATGCATTCAGTTGGCATTCTGTTTATTTTTTGTTTGTTATAACTTAAAATATATATTTTTAATTTATAACAAGTATAAATTGATATTAATATAATATATTATAATTCAGAAGTAAAAAGAAGTAAAAGTAATAAATATACCTACCAGTTTCGAGTAGGTATATGTATTATAATATAATACTATAGCTGTCCCACCCGACGTAGAACGGGCCAAGATTTGTATTTTTAATACATATATTTGAAAAAAATGTAAATCAAATGTGAGCTACCCTTAAGCCAACTATAGGAGTTGAAAAAAAAGATATAAACACATGTGTTTAGAAGATGCATCTTCTAAGTCTCAATAGGAATCTATTTTAATATAACTTTTATCGATAACGGTCCAGTATTTTTTGAATCTATTAACCTAGGATAAACCAACATCCATTTTAAGCTGTACCTAGCTATTATATAGCTGGTACCCAACTTCACCCGCGAAAAAATTAAAAAATTAATAATTTAGGTCCAATTTTAGTTTTGGAGCACTCCAGTTTAACTCAAATTTACGTCGGTGTAACTCGCTTTGAGAACTAATTCAACTGAGATTTACAATTCACATGTTGTCGATTGGATACAACAGTACTATTGATATTTAACGTGGTTCATTTTATCGTGATATCTCTAAGAACGAATTGAAATTTTCATAAAATCGTTTAAGTAGTTTTTGAGTATAACCTATATAAGCTAAAACATAATATATATTCAACTCTCATATTTGTTTTAAGATTAAATTTCGTTATTTCCATAAACGAGACGACTTGATGAGCATAATTTTATTTCATCTGCCCGAGTTACCAATGGCAACAATAATACTTATTTCTCCTATAACTATTATAATATTATAATAGGTATGTAAGCTGTAACCAATAGCAACCATTTATAGACAAAAATGTTTATCGTAAATCTCAAAATCTTTTCTAAAATTTGCAATAAAAAAATTTAGGGTCACTTATCGAGATAATAACTATCCTATATGGCTATATCCCAAGTTGTATCAAGAAATAAGAGACATTTACAACATTTCATTAAAATCGGTTAAGTGGTTTCGGAGATTATACCGTGATTGAATATCGTGACACGAGATTTATGTATATATTACATAATATATAAATGTAGGTATGTATAAAATTTAAATAATGTTTTAAAAATAGATAAATATTTTCAATTACCTATTTATTATAATAATTGAGGCAAAGGTAATGTAATTTTAATTTTTTTTTAATTATTACTAATAATTTAATAATTTATTAGTTATTGTTATGAAATAACAATAATTAGCTACTTATAACATAAATGAAATATGATGATTTTTTTTTTAAAAAAAAGAATGGAATAATATAGTGATTAGAAAATTAAAATTATAACTTTTAACAATTAATTAATTTAATTTAAATAATTATATAATTATTACAACGTTACAATAGTATATATTTTGTTTATACATGTTTTTCGATATGCAGGCATTGTTGCGGAATCATGTACGTAAAAATTAAATTTGCGGAATCGTGTTGCTGCCAAAATAACGAATTATCATACTATAGGCATACACGAAGTTCGCCTCGTGGCATAATAACATAATACAGCAGGTGACCCCAGACCGCCCCTCCTCATCCGTTCACGACGCAAATAAGTGCCTAAAACTGCAGGGCCATCTTACTAATGATTTCGGCCAAACATAATGTTTTCGTCTAGTTTTCGCCGGTAAATTAAAATTATAATCGCTGTAAAAATTTAAGGTTTTTGCAAAAATTGATAAAACACAATGAGATAAAAATCACAGCAATTATACGATGGACTTAAATGTTTAAATAATAATATATGAAATACTGCAGGCGCCGTATTATAATTATATATATTAGGTAGGTGCAAGCCTATAATGTTGTCTCCCAATACAAAATATCACCTTGTAAACGAACTAGTATATTTTATTACTATGTTACAGCGTCGAACAGAATAAACCCGCAGGCACGGCACTGCACCGGCTGAAGGTGAATCGAATTTTTAACGCTCTTAAACACGTCTGTTGCAATGGTATAATGTTACAATATGTCTTTATTTCGATCGATCCGATTCATGTAGGTTTACGTATATAACACATACCCAATAATCGAAGACACCGTTCGATACCATATAGCTATAATAATGGACATTTATGGTAATTATTTTCAGATATTTATTGTCATATATTGAACTTATCGTGGATACGGCCTGCGCTGTATAATATAGAAATCTATAGGCCAGCACAAGTACCCAATTTCAGCTGATGCTTTAGTAACCGCAAAAGCGACGACGTTGCCTATTATATTTTCCAATCTTTTTTAAATGTTGCGGTTTCTACATAGCTCACGTAAAGGTTCCGTGCGAGCAAGAATTATCGTTTCTCTCACATCGTTAAGTTTGCCTCAAGTTAGTGGTGTTTGTTTAGTGAAGATAGGACTGCCGTATCCTGCAGAATCCGTGATAATTATTATGTTTAATATCAACTGTTGTAATATATTATTATACATAACCCGACCAGTTGGCAGTTCATCTTGGCCATCGGCGACCATTACACGATTACTATCGTAATATGTAAAGTAATACCATCTGTGACGTCAGCCTATGGCCAATATGAATCATGGTTATAATATTTTTCGATATTTAATAAAAATAATTATTAAGTATATTTTTAATTTTTAAAAATTTTTAAATTTTTTCCTTGGTCTTCATTTACCGATTACTAAAACTAGTGATATAACATATTTGAATTCGTCATAATATATGAAATTTACTCAAAAACGCCTCTTTTCCATTTGTTTGGAATTAAATTTCCAAAACTTTAAAAAATTGGAATATATTAATAATTATATGTCATTAATATTGAAGAGAAAAAATGAATTACAAAATACGAGAAAGTATAGTTTCAAAGTGAATTTTAAGACGAATTCAAACACGTTTTAAGTAGTAGTTTATTAGGCCTTGCACCTTTGATCATAGTTATAGTAGGTACCTATTTACTACCTATCCACACATCGTCCGTATTATTTATTGTAGTCATAATGTACAAGTCAAACTGTATAATACGTCCTTCTCGCCGTTGTTATATGTATAGGTACCTATATTATTGTCGTTCGGCGAACATCAAGATACGATAAACACGATGTCTACAACAGCCATATACGCGAGACAGCCGAGTCGTCAATGCCGTTCGCTTGTACATAGTATTATATTATTATTATATCGTCGTGTCGTCGTCTCTCTATACCGCTCCCCCCCACCACAAACACCGGAAGTACCTCGTCACCCAACACCGACGTGTCGTAACTCGACGATGAATATTGGAACGCACTGGCGGTACTCGCCATATCTTTATACACCTATTTTTTAACGTGATCACCTACGCCACGCGACGACGACATTATAATAAAATAATTGTGGATCGATAATAATAAAAATTGTTGTTGATATCCCGCTAAAGTATAAACAAAATATTACATTGAATTCGTATTAATATATTATGTATTACGCTGCGATTGGCTTACCTGTATAATATACCTGAAAAAATCTCTGCAGCTGGTATTGTACGGGATACCTACACAATAAATCACGGTCATTTAAATAGATGTATACGACCATAATTACTGTTTCTATAGTAAATTGGTGGTACACGTTTTTTGTTCAGGCGAGATTTTATTTTCCATTGCAAACCTATAAGTATTAGTAAGGAACACAGAAATTTTCTCCGATATCGAACACACTGCACCGTCGTAAACGTGTTAGGTATTATACCTAATATACATTTATATTGTATACTGGTTATAAATAATAATTAATAACCATCTACACAAAATATTAATTAAATAAACGAAAACATTTTTTTTCAAAATTCTATATTTTGCAAAATAACAATTTTTTTGATTTACAATTTTTTTTTTTTTTTTAATTTCATTTTAAATAAATACACTTATATATCAAAAAGTTAAAAAGATATTCAAACATAAAATCTTTTTTTGTATTCATTAATAGCCATACAAAAAAAAAAACAAAAATTAAAAAAGAAAGTAAATATATAATATGACTAAAATTGTAAAAAAAAAAAAAACACGCTGATTCAGAAAAGTACGATGGCCTCACGTTCTTACAATCTACATACATATATATCGTTGACACTATATATATAAGGTTATACTTAGAGAGTACTACATTTATATTTTTCGTTGCCGTATGTATTACATTGTACACAACAATATACGGGAGACAAGGGAAAAAATATAAATTTTAAAATTTAAAATTATCATAATAACATAATCTATACGAAAGGTAACACAATTCCAAAATAATTCTAACTAATTAGTGTTTTTAATATCGTTTGTACTGTTCTTCGGTTTTCTTCTTATTCGCTTTGAATATATTTATATAATATAATATTATGTAGTTTATTGATTCGTATTTAAAATATTTCGAGTGAAAACAAGAGAGAATTCCACGGGGATGGGTATATATAATTCGAACGTTAAGTAAATAATATATTATTATACAGTGTATGAAAATTACTATAAAAAAAAAAAATGTTATTCGATGTACTAGACATACACAATATATACGTATACCCATCCCCCGAAATTTACCTACTGATAACAATATATAAGTACTTCAAGCATTGCACACATTTTCACATCAATTCGCGAATAATACTGGGTTCCAATAAAGAAAAAACCCGTTTATTACAAATTCGTAGAAAAAAAAATGCGCTACATTAAAATTGAAAATCTAAATAGATCTTTAAATCAAATATATGTATAAGTATATACGTATAATAAACAATATAGTACATAATATGCATATTATACATACAATACATATTATTGTTTTAGTTTAGTTATGTTTGTTTATATACGTATTAGATTCGTTGTTACATGTACACCTCAGACGAACAGCGTATAAAAGTCTAAGTTTTACTGCTGTATATTATACACATTTTTTTCGCTTTTTTATTTTTTTAATTTTTTTGTTTTAAATATTTTTTTTTATTATATGGACATTTTTTTCTTTAAATAATTCATTTTTATAATATATATTGTGTTTTTAAATTTTTATTTTGTTTTGAGTGTGCTTTATATTATTGGTGATTGTGTCATATATCCGCCAGCTGTTTTCCTCCATTCGGTTAGGAACGTTTAATCGTATCAGCCCATCACTATTTGGTTTTGGCGTCTTCAGTCGTTTTGAAACCGTTGACGATGCCGTTCGAATAGTACACGACGTTGTCGTGTTCGTTGGAGGAACACTTGCTGTAACTCGCTCCCTCCACCGGCTGTAAAACGACAACGATTATACATGTATATATACATATACGTGAACGATTATATTATTAACGCCACATCAAGGCTAGGTGTTAACGAGTTTGACGATCATATAATAACTTATCATTAATAAGCTTGTAAGTCAGTCTGTAGTACTAAGTAAGAAGGTAGTCATTATTTTTTCCCATAAAATTTGACTGCTGTATAACCAATACGCGTACTGATACGTACGAGCTAAATATGTAGATACATATATTATAAAGTTACATTATTTAACATGTGCTATGAAGTGCAGTTTATTTCCCGACACGACTGAGAACTTATATAGTTGGTCAGAGAAGTACACTTTTCTTATAGAATTATGCAAAATAGATTTTATTTCAGAGCAGATTTTTTCTTAACACCTCTTATTGAGGGGGGAGAGTAATACATTTTTTAAAACCAAACGAGAATGCCTATTTGTTGTGCAAGTGCTTAATGTTTTATAGATGAGCGGAGTGATGCAGATCAGAGTAACCCACTAATCGCCAACACGTCTAACATTAAATGTTTGTTAGTAAAAAAAAACTTTTTGTTCAATATTCGATGTTTATTTACCAAACATGTTCAGATGAAGTATACAAATATATAGGTTAAAAGTTTACTAAAACTGTGATTCTCAAACGTAGATTTAAATTAGTTTTAATTTTATAATTGATGTTACTCTATTTTGCATAATATATTTAGCATTATTTTTTTTACGAGAAAAATGTTTAGTAGAAGGTCAATTTTTTTTCTAGAATTTGAGTCAATGGGTTTTCTTATAGTATATATAATGTATAATCGTTAAAGGAGTTTAAATTAGTTTCGTTTCAAACATGTCTTCCGCTCCATGTATTTCATCATATATATTATTACCTAGGTATACAATATTATATTTAATAGAGCGCGCCCTTTGCTATATATACTTCCCGGTATCGTGCACACGATAAAAGCCGCAAAAAGGTGCAATTACGAACACCCTCACACTAATCTATACATTCATATATTTATTGAGTTAACTGCACTTCCACGCACATATACGATGCCTATAATATATAATAAATAATAGTGCACGCGTTGTTTTTCGACTCCCGACCGTAAAATCTATAAATCTTAAAATTCAGGTTTTTAAGAATTCTCAAATATATAGGTACGCGGACTACATATTATACACCGAAATCCTTTAAGAGTTTAGGTGCGGTGGTATAAATAATATGCAATGTATTTATGTATAGCATGCGTTTGAATTCGGCGGGGACTACCACTACCAAGCGTATATAGGTTTGTAATTTATATTCAAAAACAAAAGTCAATGTTAGCATAACGCATGTTTACGTAATATACTGAATAAGTTATAACGCTCGACAAGTCTATATATAATATATTGCACCAGCTTTTCGAATTAAAATATTCGATTAGACGCACATTTGAATATGTTCTAAATACACTAAATATATTAGATGTCCGCGTACGCATCTATAAAATATTTAGAGTATCAATATTTAAGTTAACGGTAAATGTGAATAATATAGGTATGCTTCAAATCGCTGAAACTGCATCACAGTTTTTACAATACAAAATACAAAATATTTTAAGACACCAAAATATAGCAAGCAATGCTTTACGTCTACGTCATACAATATAGAATGACAATAAATTCAATTAAATATGTTTTTTTATTTGAGTACACAATTGTATGTATGAATAGGTTATACTATTATTAAGCTCGTAAAAAATTAATCATCTTCGATTAAACGAAATCTATATATGAAGTTATGAAAATATGACGTAGTTGTGATATGTATAATGTATATATGCCGTCGAATGTCATAAAAAATTGAATAAATCAAAGATAATACAATTTTTTTTATATATTTTATGTTTCAATGAAATTGTAACCGTTTAATATAATGAACTACCTATACATTAAACTCGTTTAAGTGTAAAAATAATATACTAATACAATTTGTACTTGTTTTTATATGTCAAAATTTTCACTATTATGCGTGCTGCTCAATTTGTCTTTTAATAATTCTGAACATAATATAAAAATAACGTAGTACTTATGGTGTATGATGTGGACTTTATGATTTCAGCATATTATTAACACCGAGATCCACGGGCAGACGCCCAAAGTAGGAAAACGACGACTGCAGCAGTTGCGATTTATAAAACCTGACCGGTCGCTTTTAATAAAAATTCAACTCAATTGAAGGGGAAAAACTTGGAAATTCGGAAGAGGGAAAAAATTCGTATAGGTATATAATACTTATTTTTATATTATATAGGTATTTGAAAACAACTTGCACACCACTATATGTTCTGCAGTAATAAAAAGGCACTTAGGAGGGTTAATTATTTTTGTTTTGTTCTCGTAGATATAGCTTATACGTTATAATGACAGGGGCGGGCGTAATTGAAGAGAAAAAAGAGGAAATCATTAAAGAATTGAAAAAAATCAATATTGAGATTTTTATTTTTTATTTTCATCAGAATAATACTTTTTTTTAATTTTATTGAATTATCGTCAAAAAAATATATATGTTTGTTTGTAATCAAAATTACATTAGGATATAATTATGAATGTGGTCAACCTTTAAACCGATTAACTATTGTATCTTAAATCAAATTATAAGTACATCATTCTGAAGAACAGTCTTGATGACTTTCAGAATATGAAATTTGTTTTATGATAGTCTTTATCCACAACCAAATTAAGTACGACTAAAAATGATTGGTATCAATAATTATTGTGTCCAATTTATTTATAGTTTACATTTTGGTGTTGACTTTATTACGGTCCTTGCAATTGTTGGAAACTTAAGAAAAAGGGAAAAACGACGTTAATAATATAATAACTGCTATTAATTTGTATGGGATAGCGAAGTTAAATAATATTAAATGTCATTGATTTAGAATATTAAAAAGATTTTAACCTATACATTTTGCCTCGAATTTGTATGAGTAAAAAATCCAGTTATCCCCCTTCCTCTGGGCAATAATGGTCAAATATGCAATTGCACAAAGGTATACAAAAACAATGGAGATAACTAATATACGGATAAGGCTGAAATACGGTATACTGTATAGTATATTACTTAACATAAGAATTTATTTAGACGAGTCAATTATATATACTTTTTCCGTGACATTTAGTGAAACGTATATAGCACGAGTGCGCGACCGGCAGTCCTTGGGGATAAATAAAAAGTGACTAAGAGATCGATACACATATTTTCAACGTCATAAAAATGACATCCTTAAGGTCAATAGAGCGCAGAAACAGTTGAAATTACAAGGGCTCTTTATAATTCGTCGCCATCCGTTCGCATACAATTTACATGACCTAGTATTTTAGTAATCACACAACATACCATACAAGCTCCGTCGTTTGCCGGTCTCCGTTTACCGTCACTGGTGTATTTGGATTTGTAGAAGTCTGAGAACAGGAACAAGAACATGACGCCGTGCAGGCCTATCCAAACCATGAAACTTTTTGGGTAGTTGCATTCGCGGAACAACAGTTGGAACTGGTGGATGAAAATGCATACGAACTGTAGCTGTAAATATATATGTATACAGAAAACAATTTAGATTAATGATCACCGCAATTTATTTAAATTTGTAGTAGATATATAACCCAAAAGCCATACCATCTGGAATGAGGTGAGGTACTTCTTCCACCAAATGTATTTTTGGTACTTAGGTCCCATCGCTGACACCATATAGTAGAAGTACATAACGATGTGCACGAACGTGTTGAGCAACGCGAAGAAAGTGCTGTGGCCACCTATTTCATTTGAAAAAAAAATTAAAATAATTTTTACACATAGGTATTATAATATATATACAGACAAAATACTGCAAGGGTTATGGGGAGCCGTCCCCCCAAAAATATTTTTTATTGTTTATGTGACTGTATATTCGGATAGTGTTTCATTTAAAAGGTCTTAAATAATTTGTTTTAATATACTTTGAATTATTAATTATAACGGTAGATTATTACAAAAATCTTATTATTTACCATTTTTAATATCATTATCAGAAGCAGAATACTTTTCAAAAAATGATGATATTTATGAATTAATAAATGCTTATTTTTCAAAAATCAGTTATTGTTTAGGTGATCGAAAGAATTAGTGCACCCATTATAATGGGTTACCTATTTTGAATGGAGCCAATTGCCATTTTAAGCATTTTTTGAATACCTTTGGGCTTAGATCAAAATGTAAAATCATGAAATCAACTTCGAAAATTAGTATATTATCCATTTAAAAGGAATAAACTTTAATAGTAGTATACAACAATATAGGTACATGCGAGCACGAACAAATAGTTTAGTAATATCTTGAAACTTAATTATATTTTAGCTGTGTATGGGTAAGTAAACTTATTTTATTTAGATAAAATTTCTAAGAAATGTATGTAAAAATTCAAGGTACCTATATCATCAACACTGGGTAGCCGGTTAGATTTCCGGGTCAACGCGGTTCATAAATTGATCAATATTTTTTGCTAGGTACCTATATATTATTTTCGATTCTGAGCGGAGCGATGAATGTATTGATTTTACAATGATGTGTGTTTTTTTTTTTTTTTTAAATTTTTTTTTTTTGTGTCGGACACCTTTTAGAGCAGTAAAAATGATTCGATTTTCTTCAATAGTACTTTTTCTGATAGGAAAGTGAATCTAGTTGGTACTTTGGGGGGTCAAAAGTTGAAATTTCCCAGTAGTTTTCATGAGCGCCACGAAAAACAAATGAAAAATTAAGGAAAAAACGGAAATTTTTACGGAAAACCAATTTTCAACAAAATTGATTTTGGTTTTTGGTATAACTCTAAAAGAAATTACCGTAGATACATGAAATGTATTTAAAGTTCGAAATTTGACAAAATTCATCAAAATCTCGAAAATTATCAATCATTGTAATTAAACAATTATAAAATGGTCAGTTTTTATAACTAAGGATTGAAAATTTAAAACAAAGATTCTAATAAATAGTACATACTGTAATCAAAAAATCTAAAAAATATATAAACACAGTTATTTTTTACAGACATTTTAATTTCAAATTTGGACGAAATTACATATTAAATAAACATATACTAAAAATATATAAACACAGTTATTTTTTACAGACATTTTAAGTTCAAATTTGCACGAAATTACATATTAAAATCAATATTAAAGAGTAAAAGTATATATTATGATATTTTTCCAGCATCTCTGATAATTTTAGGTTTATGATTAAATAATATGAATAATATTAATTCAACTTACCAGCTACCGTATAATAACAATATCAATATAATTTAAAATATCCTAGACTGATATACAGTCTCCGTTCAGAATCGTTTTTCGTATACAATGATATTATATCATTGAATTCAAATTTAATACCATCCATTATACAGTGATCTACTTGTAACCTACTGTACAGCGGAGCGACATCCACTTGACCCCCTTTTTTTAATTTTGAGTGTACAATTATTATTTTTTGTCAACGAGAAATTGTTCATGAGAATTGAGTACACCTACAATATAGACCATTAAAAATAAACTAAAACAAGGGCAATTGAATACATTCAACTGAATCTACATTGGAACTACCTATGTATTGTTACAATTCCAAAAACATACATGTTTGGTTGTCTCTGTCTCTGTTGATGCTAAATAAATCAAGATTGGTATAACCACACATATAAATATTGAATAGTCGTGATAACTAAAAAAATTATTTTCGGCACTCGGATAATATTGCAACTAATATAATATAATTTGTTAACGAACCGGGGGCGAATTTCATTCCCATCCAGACGCTCATCGGCATGCATCCGTGGTGGATGACATGCAACGTCGACACTTGTTGGTTCTTCTTCCTGAGTATGAAAAATAACTGAAAAAAACATAGTGAAAACGATAAGGTTTTTGTTAATTATACTATACGAAATCAAATAGGTAGGTATATAATATATAATTATTATTATTGTATAGTAGTCACTGACCTCTACGAATATTACCTAATATATATTATACACACAATAGCTGCGGTACTCCAACACAATACAATATAATATGTATATAGGCCAAAAACGTACCCTCCACCCCCATCCTTTCACAATGTATATAGTAGAGAAGGCAATAGCATTGAGTTGTATGAAAATAACACGAAAGCTCGTGTGACATTGGTCGATCGATTTTGTTTTTCTTTCCCTCTACACGCCCGCCACAGCTAATATATATTATGGTATTATACACACGACGTCTGTGAATTATTTCTACTCGGCCGGTTATTTTCAGGCACCCAAACCCAACCACATTATACATATATATACCTACACAGTTTCGGGGTATATTATGAAATATTTTGTAATACGCTGACCACCCGCGATATTCGTGAACATAATGACATTTCTATAATCCATCCACCACGCGTACAACACACAATTATAATAATAACATAATACCTATTAAACAGTCTCCGCGAGAAAAACTTACCGTGTCGAAGAATTCGGTGAATTTAGAAATATAGTACCACCAGCAAGTTTGGGCCATCTAGAAAAATAAAGACACGAACAAAGTTATTTATATTGTATATTATATTATATTATTATATTATATTTATATTGTATATTTTATATTGTATTATTTTATCATATTATAATGACAGTAGTACCTATATAGTTGCAAAGCGGTACACTACATTGTTAACAAAATGTATAATAATAATTAACAAATTAAAAATTAATTTATATATATTATTAATATAATATACATATTATATAATACTCACTCGTAAGGCCATCGGACTATAGGAATAGTCGACCGGCTGACATTTTAGACTGTATGATCCTCCCCAGCCGCTCATCATATACTGCAAAAATACAATTCAATTTTTGAATTAGGAGTGTATTTTATATAATCGTTGATAATTCTAACATAAATATATAAGTACGTATAATGCATAAAATATTATGTCTTCAGTTGAGCCTATTAGCATTTAAAAACAGTTATGGTAAGTTTTCACAAAAAAAAAAAAGTTATTATAATGAAATTGACAAAAATGATAATATATATTAGGAAAAAAATAGTAATTTAGTCAAGGTCGAATTGGGGACCATGGACTAATCGTGACCCGGTGAAGCTTTATGTGTCGGGCGCACACCACATCGTTACCTATATCATATAATTTATATTACAGCCGAGTCTCGGTAATTCAAATTTAAAAGATAAAAATTAATTCAACTCATGTATTTTTCGAATTATATATAACTCGATATATTAAAAAATTAGATTTACCTATTATTATAGAATATTTATTATAATCAAAAGATTACATTTTAACACACATAAGTATAAGTTTTATAATTTAGAAAACGTTATATGATAATATATGAGTGTATGACTCATGAAGTCTATTGCCTTCCTCAAACGGCTCACTGTTATTGTTATTATTGTTTTTTTTTTTTTTTTGTGGTCATGTAAGCTCATGAAAAATCTTCGTATCATGTACTATAAATTATTAATAACTTTTATATTATTATAAAATAGCATTAATTAATTTTAAAAAAATATTAAAAAAATAATGGACAAAAAACAAATTTGGGTCAGACACAAGCGTTTACAGATTAATTACAATTATATACACCGTCATCTTAAACAATACCGAAGAATCGGCCAATTGAATTTCAGCCTAATCGCGATATATTTATGTTTGCCAAACTGTACTTAAAAATACAGCGAAATAATACACGTTTCGACCACTAAGTGTACCTACATATAACATTCATAAAAAAAGTAGTACATCGCGTAATCTCAAATACGGCCTACCTATTATAACAACTCGATATAAATAAATTAGCAAAAACGCTGAATATAATATAGTTGCTGGTTACACGCAAAAATATAAATAATATTTAAAGAAGTTTGATTACTTACATAAGGTACGCAAGTATGGTACAGGATATTGAAACATTTCCGAAATAAGTGTTAAGTCATTGAATGATTTAAGTAAAATTCAACTCGATTAAAATACGCATTAATACTGTACTATTAACACTCTTCCGAAATAAATAGACTGTGTTTAAAAGAAAAATTATTTTAACATTTATGTAACTCTTTAATAATATTGTTACACGTTTTAAAAAAACCTTTATATGCGACTGAAACGTATAAAGTGTCTATATTAAATGTACTTACCACCTATATTGTTATACATCTCGTTTAGTTTATATGATATTAATGTAATGATAATGCGAGGTTGATTGAAATATAATTTCTTTTACATTTTAAACAATATACTATAGGATTTATAACAGTTATTGGAGTGTATATTTTGAAAGAACTATATAAGTTTAGATTAAATTTAAGGTAAAGATGATGCCTGTAATTATTGATAACATGATCTATAATTTATTGTGTAGCTTATTAAAATGAATAATAATTTTAAAAACCAAAAAAATCTTTGCAAATAATTTCAAAAAGTAAACATTTTGATGGTTATTGTTTATATAATAAAAATATAATTTATTATTTGTATATACTTTATTTATATATTAGTATAGTAAAATTATTCGTTAAATAATAAATATGAAGGCCGAACAATAAAAGACTGAAAATAAAGTGTTATTCTCAAAATAAGATAACATATTATACTAACTAATAAATAAAGATTTAAATTTATTTTTACTGCTTATAAAAAATTATCTAAATGGTAACACACAATAAAATGACAACCGCACGTTGTTGGTAGGTGCTTATATTTTCCCATTTTTTAAAAATATTTTTATAGTTTAAAATAAATGTAGTGAGTGTTCATAATTAATTTAATTAATTTTTCATTAAACGCGATAAATCTATTTTTGTTTACTTTTTTCCATCAACTTTCAAGTGCGGACACAATAAATTATTTATTTATTAATTGATATTTGATTATCAGTACCTATATATATATATACATATTTAAAAGTTTATAAGATAAGAAATGTGTAATGATAAAAATATATAAATATATATTTTATTTGTAATAGATCAAGCAATAGGTATTATAATTTACAATTATTTCAAAGAAAACAAATGGAAGTTAAATTGATTTATAATAGCACAATATAAACGGATTAGACGTACTGAATTAATTATTACTTAATATCCATTTCTTTTTAAACCGATATAATAATAGACAACAATTAGAAATTAAAATAATACCGAAGACAATTATCCATAAACTCTAACAGCCAGAAATACGAAACCCAAATATACTCGAACAAAAATCAAGAAAATTACATAACAAATTGTCTGCAGGTATCTAAACACGGACACACTGCAGAATTAATATGGACATCACTCATCACCTAATCATTCAGCACCCATTTACAACACCAAACCTTTTCGTATGACCTAGTTTAATAAGTTAACCTAATGGCATTCAAGACATAATAATATTGTGATGCTTAATGAATAAAATTATCTCTTCAACGTTCTTATTTTTTTTTTTTTTTTAATTCACATACAAATTAGAATTTTTTATACTAATTTATGTATAGTTACAGTCTGTTATAATTAATTACCATTAATAAAACATTATTAATTATCACGAAGAACGAAGCGTGATGCCTAAATAAAAAAATAATAATTTGGTACAATTTAAATATTGTATATTATATATAGGTAAATCAAATTATTTCTTATAAGCATATAATTACCACATAATTAATTATACTAGGTGCTATCGTTGTTTTTATTAAGTTGTATAAAATCGGAAAACTATTAACCAACGCTAATTTACCTGAGCATCACAGCGTTAGCTGTCCGACCGTTCCAGATATATGATTCGTCCAAATGTAAAGAAAAAACAAAGGTCATGGCCGTATATTTGTAATAATATAACAATATAATAATAATTATTATAACTTAACTGAAAGACGTCATCGCCTTACTTTACAGAAGCATTATAAGTTATAATGAATAACGACGTTCTAGTTGCATAAATATTGTATTCTATAGACGACAATGATTGTAAATTATTTACAAAAGCTTATTCTTTAAAACACTTATACAAAGTAAAGGGTAATAATCATATAATATACAAAGTATAGTACTCTAAAAATATTTTAATTTACCTACCCTAAATGTTTACATGAGCACACGTAGTCGCTATTCAAAAGAATGGTTAAAAATAATATTTTTCATTGTTTTCTATTGCGACATGAAGGCAAGATTCAAAACGAGGAAACTAAACGCGGAAACGCAAATGACACAAACACACGTTTGGATTATAATTTACGTACCACTAAATTCCTATCACATAATCTATCTACAATATTCAGTAATTGACAAAAAGTGCACGTGGCCGGCAATATGTACTTACTTCATAGAATATCCAAGCACTGAACATCGTTTGTATTGCATTATAAACTATGAGAACTTTTCTGAGTTGAAAAGGTTTTCGGTTTTCCATCAGTCTTGGCCCGAGCGTCTTGGCAAAGTAACCATAGAACAGACAAATAAACAGCGTCGGGAATGGACTGGACAACATCGGCCAGTCGTTTACTCTGGGATCTGAAATAGAAATACGTAAAATTGAAATTCGTGAAATACGTGAATACACGATATTTTTAAGAATCATAATGCAATATGTTTGTAAGTAATAAAAAATATTCTAAAATGGATGACGGGGAAGGAATAGTCTGCCATACACGGTGATACATATTTTTTATACTAGACTGGAATATTAAACTGCATATAGGTTCGCAAATTATCGTTTTATACGAGGAGTAGGTATACTATATGTACCAATCTATAAAAAAAATAATAGTTTTCTTTGACTATTCACCGAATAAAAATAAAGACTACTGGTCAATAATTAGTATTTATAAGCCTCGAGAACAACAAAATATAAGTCGACTATGCATGTTATATACCTATATTATAGTGAATATAAGATATTCATTTAAGACCTCCAATGTTCCAAAAATATATTATTATCATTAGTGTGTCAAATTATTTTAAAGTACCATATAATGCAATGGTTAATATTAAAAAAGTCATCATTTAAGTAGGTACATGACAACATTTGTAATATGACATTATTTAATAATCAGCCACGATTTCACCACAAAACGTAAATATATTATTGTCTTAAAAATTACAAACGCCCAATAGCTAATAATTATAAATACTTATTGATGGAATACATTTTAAATGGTACAAATATTAAATAACTAAAATAAAATATAGATTGTTTTCTATATTTGCTGATATATGTTGTGGAATGGCATACAGTTATACCTACAACTAACAGGTTAGTACTCTCGGATGCATTCAACTTTTGGTTACAAAATGTTTCTATTATGGGGCTAGATCCAACATCAGCTGATAATCCTGTTACCATGTATACAATAATATTATATTATAATGTAAGCTGATTTAAAGTGGTTTGAAATTTAAAAAACAAAAATCAAAATTATTCTGGTGGTTATATTAAATCTTTATTTTGCGCGCATAATAATCAAACACATAGGTAAATAAACATTTCCTTTAATGTAGTAATAAATACCATAGTGTATATATTTAAGTAATACGTATATTCTAATAGTTCATGATCGTAAATTTAGGACAGAAGGCCTAGCACTAAAAGGTGAACTAATAATGTGTTTAAAGGAAAAACATAATAATAATGTCTATACTATGTCATCATCACATATCTTACTGACTGATTATTTGTATAGATTGTAAATTATAAGAATAAACTCTATAATATCTAAAAAAAAAATTGTCTAATAATATATTTAATTATTTTTTCTAGGTATAATAATAATATATTTCACACGTAGATAGTTAATAACTGACTTTCAATGCTATATACTATATAGAATTCATTGACTCAGGCCTGAGTGCGATACTCTACGCATAATTTTTATTCAGTATCTATACCCAATTTTAACTAATAACAGAATATAGATATATAAAATTAAAATAACTTTTTAGGCATCATAACTTTGTTCTACTCCAGTTAAAACATATTCAACTGGTGTTATTGTTTTTACTAATATCGATTTATATTTTTTTTTACAAAGTGTAAAATTGAGGAGGATTATATTTTTATTCGATTAATCTATATAGTTATATGTTATATTTTAATGATATTTATCTTGTTATAATAATTATTATGATTTGATGTATACAATAATTATTATATCAATTGTGAATATATTGATTTTAGTTATTATTAATATGTAAAAAATGTTAAATGTTAATGTATTATTTAAAACTATTTCCTAATTTTTTTTTACTCAATAGATCTATAAAACAAATGATAGGGTATTACATATTTAAATATTTTGTTATCTTTAAACGATCGACCGGATATCAGTATAAATAGTGAATGGTTTTTAACTACTTTAAATATGACTGCCTACTGATTGAGATGTCCTTTAAATCGATATAATTACTAATTTAAGTCACTACCTATAATATTCAAGGATACATTACAAAATAGTAATTTTACTAGAAATATACGAGTAAAAATACGATTAACTAGATTTTAAACATTGCGATTAAGTCAGTAGCGTAACTTTATCAAAGGGTAAAGTGGGGCAGTGCCCCGGGGACTCAAAATATTACGTGTATTTTGAATTTTCATAAAGATAATATTAGTTTGGGGCCCTAGTCTATATACTGCTCCGGCCCCAATCCCATCTTATTTACTTATGTCACTATAGATTAGGTAAGTATGTTAATTAATATTATAGATTTTTTTTTTTTTTTGTATAATAATTATTAGTAGGGATATAATAAGTAAGTGATTAGAAAAGTAATATAGGCTGAAGCCAAACAAGAATAGTTTAAGATTTAGCTAAATAGGGTACCTACTATATTATATAATTTAATTGGAAAATTATAAAACAATAGAAAACAATATTATAATTTAAAGGGACCAATGTATATTATAGACATCATTTCGATTTCAAAATATTTTTAATCTTTTTGTGTTATTTAAAGAAATTCGAAATTTTAGGTACCTATCCAAAATGTATAATTTTTTTTTTTTGTTATGAATAGTTTTCATTTATTTTGTTAAAAAATAGTCACATTACTTTAAACCATACAATTATTTAGGTTTATCTTTAAACTAATTTTTTTCAATAACGAAAATGTCTTTCAACAAAATAAGTAAGCCTGGTTTTTATACAGGGTGGATGTGTCTTCCTATTTTATCATATAGCTAATATACAGAAAAACAGATGGCTAAAAAAAAATGTTATTTACACTGAATATAGTTTATTAAACAAAACAAAAAACTACCAGAAATGGATTTGCCAGCAGAACCCAACAAGTATGTATTTATTTCAACATAGATATTTATAAGGTTTTATATTATTGCAACCATTGAAATATTTAAGGACGGAAATAAATGTATGTCTAGCACATAGGAGAAGAACACATATATTGTATTCCGACCAATGTATCTTTAAGCCTTTAATCTAAATTTGAATTAATTATGTATTCATTGTTATGAAAATAATTTGTACTTATTATTAATTAAGCCTCGGGCTAAGATATGTAATATATACAGTTATAGTCGATTTTGTAGTTGTTATTTTACGATATTTTTCGTAGTTACCGTTTCACATCACATCAACTAAACTAACAACTTCCTTTTTGTCTTATAGCTACTAACTAACTAACATAGTTCAATAAAATAAAATATAGGTATATACCTACTTATAATTGAACAATTTTAAACAATTTTATTCTAAAAAAAACTTAACAAAACAAAATTTAAAAACAAGGTATTAAAATAAACACAGGTATTATTATAAACTTTTAAAATTAATAGCAATCTAATTTATATTAGAATAAATAACCTACCCCTGCCTATCTACTATAGAAATTGTCTCAAATTCCAGGAATAGAATAATCAAAAATATATATATTCCAATAGGTATGTATATTTTATTTATAACATAATACAATATACATTGTATATTATATAATGTTACATTAAAGGAAAACAAAGAAGAATTTTATTTGGATTGATACTTTTTAAAACCATACCACAATATATTATATTAGGTGCATTCGAGCATTCGGAAGTGAACAAAAAAAATAGGAACAGAAGCAAATAAAACCGATAATAGATTTGTTTTGAAATTTAGAATACAAGGATGTTTTCAAGATTCGGGAAGGAATTTTATGGCATGTACAATAGAAACCAGAATGCCGATAACAGCTGGAGCTGTCACGAATAGTATATAACTGGTAGATACCGTGCACTTTCTACGATATATGTAAGCGTACAAAACCAACATAATAATATAAGAGACAAGAGCATACAATGATTTGCTATAATATGACGTTTATTCTAGGGTTGCAAGATAAACACGTGCCACGTTAACAATTTAACATAATTATACTTATCAATTATGATGCGATATACTTTTATCATAATCGATCCTACAGGGTCCAACGTCCTATTTCAAAGTTTAAATAATTTAGAAACGAAATATGTATAGGCGTATATGTAGCTAACTGCGGAAAGGAGCGTTTATTAGAATAAATAAAACATATATTCGTTAGAAAAATATTACTTAATGACCTACATCTACACCTTTCTCCGAGCAAATTTTTGTCCCCGCCGATTACATAGTAGTAATCGCACTTCCTATAGGTACCTACCTACACCTATTCACCTGTTTAGCGGGTACAACATAATTCCTTTAGAATTAAGATTTTTTTATTTGACGTAATACCGAAATCGAAAGTTGATACCATTAAATGAAAATAATATTTAATATTATAAAAGTACTAACCACTTTTGTTGTCCATTATGTCGTGGTAACTGTCGATAAAGTTTAAGACTAGTTGTGCCATTTTTTTTTTTTTGTGAGTGTATTATTGTGATCTTCTCTTTTAGATCTGTTCGGTAACTGTAGAAGTTGTCCCAGTATGTAGGTACTGAAATAAAACAATAAAATACGTAGGTATTAATTTGACCGTATATAACTAAAAACGTTTACATGGCGGGAGAAGAAAAAAAAAAAAAACAAAGCAACAACGGTGTATAAGTCGATTCGTCGGCGCAAGTCGAACAAACTCACGTAATAACAAAAAAAAAACTGGTATTCGACGCGATATGATAACAAGATGTCTGAACCAGGAAAACCGTGTACAGGGTACAATATTATACTATAAACAGGAAGGACAGGTGCGATTTTGTAATGAACACAAGAACAATTTTTTTATATACATTTATAAATAAACGCGCAAATAATAATAATAATTTAAGTACTACGAAGGTTTGTTACTCTTGTAGCTATTATAATATTGTTAAATATAGGCATATTGTTGACCTCCCTATATTGTAAGCAAACCCATATTTACGAATATATCGTAAAGCTTATTATATATAATATATATTATAACGATTAATATTAATATTATACGCTGAAAACGTTATCATCACGGTCGCCAGCAGCCTGCTCTAGAGCATAAAACGCGCTCGACCGATGCGGAGATCGTAAGGAAATATAAAAGTTCTTCGGGTTACGTAAAGAAGCCATATTATACATTATTATAATATAATATTGTATTGTATTGTATTGTTTGTGCGTGTATATACTTCGCAGTGACGGGATTATGACTAAATAGTGAAGGTAGGTCGATTGATTTCCACCTTGTTTCCGCGTTTTACAAGAGGGTTTCGACGCAAAATCAAACCAAAGTTTTACCCCTTGCAACGATATTATTATTATATCACAAGTTGTGAACAATAATTTATCCTACCGTTGCTTAAAGGAGTTTTAAGATTGAAATAAAAAAATGAATTGACTTGTAAGTTTTCATCACGCTAAAACGTAAGTAATTAACTAACATAATTTTATGTATAATAATTGATAGTTTTAAAAAGAGCGTTACTACGACTGCTGGTGTGGCTGCACGTGCTATCCGCCGCCGTCCATGACGTTGACGTCACGGCAACACGTCAAAACACCCATCGTCAATCGCGGGCGATGCATTTCGCGCGCGCATGTTTTTTTCATATTATATAGGTATAATACAGCCGTTTTTAAAATCGAATGTAATATAATAATTGTGATTCGACCCACGTACACCACCATTACCATCACCACAACCAACGAGAGAGCATATTATACATAATTCAACTCGCAAACGTTGCCGGTTCATCAGCCAGAGACGTGTACGCGGATGTTACCGAGCGGTGGAGGGAGACGAAATGTACACACAGGTAGAGTATTAATGCTAAACAATTAAAAAAAATCTAATTATTTCCAAGACAACAGTGTACACAACGACAAATTTCGGGACCCGTTGGGACAGAACACACTGCAGAAATCTCGATGTCTCGATACCTGCTATAATCTGTAGAGTTAATCGAGAAACCGATCTTACAATATACTCTATGGCATTAGCAAAAAAAAAAATTTTTTAAAAATTTACCTTATCTCATAAAATTAAAAAAAAAAAATCACAACGGTAATTAATATTATTCCGAAACACTAGTACAGTAGTCCGGTGGCGGCCGCTGTGTTAAGTTAGATACTTCTCTGATATCGTACCAGAATTATACGTATTATAGTGTTTATTTTGATTTTCGGACGTGTTTCATGTCACTTTTACGCGACGACGACGGCGGCGGCGACGGCGGCGACGGTAACGTCGAACGATACGCACGAAAGCCACGCGGTTGACTGGACCGATACCGTGGACGATTATTATAAGACCACTATTGCGGCGGCGGCGGCGGTGGCGGCGTCGGCGGTTCCGAGGCGCGCGCGTGTATGTGTGTGAGTGGGAGAGTGTGACGCGGCGGTGACCGGACGAGATAACTACAACTTACTACTACTGGCCTTTTTTAGACGACGAGTGGTGTGCGTCGGCCCGGGAGAGAGTGAGAGAGATGGATAATGAGAGCGAGCCGCAAGTGAGAGGGGGGACGGACACCGTGTAAAAACTAAAAATGCTTCCCGGCACCGGCTTACGGATGTTTTATTATGTATAAAGTCATATTATTATTATTACTATTATCAACTTCGTGTTTTTTTCTTACCCCTCAAAGGGTTGTCCTCACTGTTTTCCAACGATTTTCTCGTATAATATTATAGAAGACGATCAGGGAGGAGGAAAGCAAGAGAGAAACCGCACCACCCCACCTATTAACGAACGACTGTAGTAAATATAAACGCTGCTGCTGATGCAGAATTAAAACAAAAAAATATATAAATACATATAACACGATAATAATTATAGCAATACGACTTTTAAAATAAACACTACCAACTGTATATATATTTATATTTTGTGAATAACAGTTTTTCAGACCTTTTTTAGTAGGAAGGTGAGGGTTGGTTATTCCTCTGTTATTAAATACACACGTTTCATTCGTGCCATTAACATCGTCTATACACAAGCCATTAATTATTATATAACAATAATGACAAGTTTTTAAAGCAAACATTTCCGTACATCGTCGATCTAGTGGTACCTATGATTAAGTCCACCACAATTAAAGTACCTACGCAATAGGATTTAAATTTAAATCATTCATTAATTGTTAAGAAGTACAATTATTAACGGCCATATTATTTTAGTTACATTAATTTAAAAAGTACATTAATTTAGTATAATTAGTACCAAAAATAAAAAAAATACACTCATTGGTATTTTATCAAAATATTAGTCAGTGATAAACATGACTAAATTCTGAATCATTCGTTAAAATATACTCGCTTTGACATCAAATCATAGCATACCGGTATTACAATATAATATTTGTTAGATATTATCTAGTAAAATTACTATCTCAGTTTCTTTTTCTAAATTGTTGCTAACTATTACTTTTTATAAGTATACATACACTTCTGTAATAATAATATTAATGGTAATCATAAATTATATTAAGTAAGTAAATACTAAATATATAATGATCCAGTGGCCGTAGCCAGAAATTTTTTTTTGGGGGGGCACTTAATTTTTTTCTCAAATTTTTACAATACTAGAATACCTGTTTATCACCTATTACTTTATGGCCCCTTTGTTTATAAAGTGTTTACTACAGGCCTATTATTTTTATGACTACCATTATATGCTAACAACTATGGTACCCATTTATTTAACATAACAAAGTATTAATAGTATTTCTTTAATAATATTTTTAAAAATTAAAAAATAAAAAAAAATAACAAAGTAATATGTTAAACCATATATTGATAGATTAATTTATTAATTGATATGGCTATATTAATAACATTATATCAATATGTGTTGTAAACACATTAACTATAATCGTAGAACAATAATTAACCACAAATAATATACCATGTCATCATTAACTATATACTACTTAACACTTGAGCACAAAACATATTATAATATAATATGATACTTATAATCAAACCATAACCGTGTTCACAACAAAAATGGAATGCACTTGTATTTCTTATCCAAAGTCTGTGCTTAGCTTTACTATTTTACATTTATGAATACAAATTATAAAATTAATAATTTATTGTTATTCGTTATCATAGATTTATCTTGAATTATATAAATTAAAAAATTTCTGTGTGATGTACTATGTGTCAATGGCCAACCAAAAAAAAAAAAGGATTTCGGGGTGGGCACGTGCCCCCAGTGCCCCCCTGGCTACGGCACTGTATAAATGATCTATATTTCATGTCCATTAGGTTGGCCCTAAATTTCGGGGAGCACACATTCACGCGGCCCCAACTCTATAATATGAATAAATAAATGTGGTAATATTTTGCAAATCAATAATTTGTTATTTAGTAAATTTAACACATTTGATGTTTTAATAAGTTCTTTACTAATTCTAGAAACCAATTTGTAATATTGGTCATTTTTTCTAATCGACCGAACAATGTCAGGGGGAGGGGTACTTCATAGACATGACGTAGTTTTCCTCTTTGAGAAGAAGAGGTAGAATAATGTATTTAGTACCTATTTCTAACAAGATCTAAAATTCTTGACCATTTTTAGTTAACTTAAGAATCATTTTTAACTGTAATGATGTTTGTTAGACGTTAAAATTAAAAATAATATATTACTAAGTTATTTTTATTTAAATGCTAATAATAACTCAAAAGATATTAAAATGATTATAATATACCGTTCATATATAAACAGGCGGACAAATATATTGTTAATTGTAAATTTAATTATAATTTTATACATGCATATTTCCAACGTAAATTACCGTGAAATTGTTTGATAGAAAATAATTAATAATTGTTTAGTTGTTTTAAAATTCAAAGGTAATTTAAACTAAACAATATTTGTTGTAGAAATTAATAATAGCTGCTTATAAGTTTATTTAAATATACCACGCTTTCATACTTTCAATAAAAGATAAATTAGCGAAAAACGTGGTGTAACCAAACTAACGGCCCTGTTACTCGACGTCTTAATTAAATTTAATAAATAAATTCAAAATTATTACTCAATAACAATAAATACTATCATTGATAATAAAAAAGTAGTATTAATAATCAATGGTAGATATCTATAACACAGTGGCACCCACGCGTCTCGACTGACGCCCAATATATGACTATTATTATGTATGATTATCTTACGATAGTTATAATTTAGATAATCGGTTGTTACTTGTTATTATCCGATATATCCGTTCAAAGTACGAAACTTTTGCCACCAGACTACAAGAGTGATTTATAAATTACAGAGTACACAGGCCGAGCCAAATCTATTATCCAATTCATCACTCATCAGATGTGATGTAATACCCCTAAATTATCCAAAATGTATAAAGTCTCCCACTCAAACCTAACCTAACATATTAATAGCTTTTAATTCTCGTGAACAAAAATAAAATGAATTGCAAATATAAAACAAAAACAAGCTGAGTACCTACCTATCATAACTTAACCTATACCTACTCTAATACAATTAAACCACCACAACGTACTCGCAATAAATACTTGAACAATTACTTCATTACTTCATTATAAGGTTTTGTACAAAAGTTAAAATATTTGTATAAACGGTTAAAAAAAATGATATCACTAGAGAGCCAAAAAAAATGTATTTACAAAGAACGACATTTACATGCAACGATCTATAATATGATCGATTTTATCAACATTAGAGCAAGTTCAGCTAAATTTATAAACACGTAACAAATTTCATCTGAGTAACGATTCAACCTGTAATAAATTAGAAATGATGTCTTATAATAATTAGATTGGTAAACTCAGTGCGGTCATAGTCAGAGATCGTTTCTCATGTACATATGACTTGACACTACATAATATTCTCATTCTTATTGTAATTAATATCAATACGAATCGATATAATATTGTTGCAAAAAATATATAATACTTGGTATAATGTACTTATTTTATTTTCTATACTATGCACTTCCTGATAAAACTACTTAACATATCATATAAATATATAATATTATGTATGATGTATATTATATGTTTAATATAATACATATTAGCCATTAGGTACCTTCTTTAATCACATAGGTATATTTCAAACTTAATTCTGCAATAAGTAATTATACAATTTTTTAAAAAAAATTGTACACAGAATCGAGTTTTGTCTAATTTGGTCAAGGTATCCTGGAACACATTTTACAATATACCTATAATATTATATTATATAAGCAGATAAAGAACATTAAAATCTAATTTTTTAAATTAATGAAAAATAATGCCTAATGTTACAAAATATAAATTAATAAAACAGTTAAATTGTAGATCTTTAGGTGCCAGGGGAAAGTTTGAAATAAATTAGTATCAATAAGATATTATACCTTTAATTATTATTGAATTTGAAAAGCAGATGTGCCAGCGAAATTATGAATGTTTCATATGACCGTATTGTTCAAACAGTAACCATTGATAAGAAAATGCATATATTGTGTATCTACCAACGGTGTGTTAAAATCATATAAGATAGTTACCACACCCGTTTGTCAAAAAATCAAAACCAATAATACTATGCGTTTATGTAGTAGGTATACATAATCTCGATAATATGTAAAACTGTTACCTAAAGTTATCATAAAACAGAGAATATTATCAATTATTCATATTTATATTAGTAAAATGTATTAAAAATCTAATAATACTTAGAACAACAATATTAGCTATAACCGTAAGGCAGTATACTCATGTGTTACGAAAATTAGAAGCAATTTTACATTTTATATTATTTTTCTTAGGTAAAATGTGTTTCTGTAAGTAATGACTATCGGAATAATAGTAAATTTGTCAATATTTTACAAATATAGTATTTATCGTATACTATTATAAATATCTATATATATCTATACATATATATTTATGTATAGTATCGAAGGTATAATATGCAGACCACGATAATTAGCAACGTTTTAATTTAATGTAGTTTTTTAAATAAAATAGCATATTATTATCCTAATTATTAAATATGACTGACTAATTATTATTATAATACGATATAACTTTATTCGTAATTATATAATAAACATTTTGGTAATATATGCCATTATCGTGAATAATTTCAATTACTAAGTTAATGTTTATAAATAAAAATAATAAAATTAACACCTATTATAATATTTGCATAACTGGGTAGGTATTGTAGCATTCCAGGAAATGAAAGACTGAATCTAATATCTAAAGGTCAGCTTGCCAAAGATAAGGCAAAGAACTTTAGTATATGTATAGCTGGGTATACAATCAAAATATAAAATAAAATGGGAAGGCGATTGGTAAGAAACATCTAATTAATTAAGGGAAACCAAAAATACTATAACAATTTGGTCCAATCATTATGCAACAGAAAGGACGAATAAGTAGTAAATCCAGAAATATATCTACTCTGAATAGGTAACACACATTTTACCTAAGGGCTCTTAATCAATAAAAAAAAAACAAAATATTTCTAATTTGGGATGTTCCAGAGTCAGAAATGTTCACTATATGCATTTTATAAATATTTAATGTTTT
This sequence comes from Nasonovia ribisnigri, assembly GCA_027563435.1. Classification (NCBI taxonomy): domain Eukaryota; kingdom Metazoa; phylum Arthropoda; class Insecta; order Hemiptera; family Aphididae; genus Nasonovia; species Nasonovia ribisnigri. Next base: position 324,861 of record JANEHU010005080.1, on the reverse strand, counting down.
ATATTTATTCATCTAAAACGCAGGTATACAACTTTTAAAATAATAAAGGCAGATACTTTGAATAGAAAGAATTTATAGTTTGATACAAGTATACGTACTTATAATGTAAATTAAAATATAGTTATTGTATTTAAATATTTTTGTATCTCTCATCCACATATTATATTTTTTTTCAAACCGAAACAACTATAATATAGTGGGTACATTTAATTATATATACAATTCAATTTTAAGTAATTAAAAATGTGATATATTATCCAGTAAAACATTGTTAGTTATCTTAATTAGTGAAGCAACTTTAACGACCTCTAGAAGTAGCAGCAGAAGTTAAGTATATATTAAAATTTTAAATTACTTTAAAAGTTTAATTTTTTATAACAGTCAGGTAGGTACATATTACATAAATTTAACTAATAATTAAAAACTAATATATTATATTCTAGAAAAGGAAGGTAATACAATATAGTATATTAATATAGCATGAGGTGTATAATAATATTATATCTAAGACCATTTTATAGTAAATATTCACTATATTTACTAATCTCTCATCCCCTAAAAATAATAGAAAAATTGTTAAATCTACCTATATAAGTATAATTTACCATTTGCCCATTTATCAAGTATTAAGCAAAATCAAGTGTCCATTATACTTGTCTCCAATGTGTGTCTATAATCTAAATCAACACAGAAAACCTCCTTAAAAATAACCGGGTATGATTTTACTAAATTATTAGACTTATTTATAACAAATTATAAAACTGTTCGATTCGACCTGCATTGCAGGCCAAGGTGTATGCTCGATTCATATATCAACAGTTTAAAAACCAAACGCTAATAAAAAAAAATGTTGTTAGTATGAACGACATTTTTATATCAATTGCTATAAGGACAACTTATAATATAAATCTTGTATTAATTGTTCTAACTTTTTGAGGGAGAAACAAAATGATATTAAATAAATCAAAAAAAGTCAAAGTTTAAAAATGTAATAGGTAAATGGCTCAAAACGAAGCAAAATATATTGAAAATAATAGAATGTCTAGAAATTGGTGTTATAAGTACTTGGTGAACATTTCAAGTTTTTCCAATTAATTCTTTCTTTATTATAAACAATGTTGAACACTTGTGTGGAGTCTTATACGTAAATATTATCGGGGCTCATGCTGTTTTTGTTAATTTTTCTTAACTATTGAATAATTATAAAAAAAAATATAAGAACCATTTTATTCTTGACCCTCCAAAGTTGCAACCAGAATCAAATTAGTACCAGAAATCACTCTCAATTTTCAAAATCGAAGAATTTTTTCTGCTTCAAAACGTGACGATATTATAGCTATGAAAAAAAAAACATAAATTAAAAACCAATATATTCACCTCTCTGTTCAGAATCTTAAATTGAATACGTAAATATTTGTATAAATTACTTTTATCGGCCCGATAGGAGGAATATAATAGATAGTTGCCCCGAACTCGAATTATGCACAGCTTAAACTATAATATTATTATGAAGCGCGTCGGTAGACGTCATTTTTGGAAAAACCAAGCCGCAAAAGTATGTATAGCGATTTATTCATTTTTATTTGAATTTTAAAATTTTAATCAACATTATAGGTATCTACCTAATTACTGTACTATAATTCTTTTTGAAAATTCGGAAATCTGAATTAAAACAAAAATGCTATTCATTAATAAATATACATCATGCATCGTGTATCACGCATTAATTATATATTATAAAGAAGATGAATTTTAAAAATAAAATAAAACGTTTCAACTATAGTTACTTCATGGCTCGTGAATTCCTGTATTTAAATCGAGTCTTTCGTAGATATATAAAACTAAGTACAAAAGAAGTCATAACAGTCTAATAATTGGGTGCAGATACAGGTAATTTCTTAAAAAGTTATTTTTCATGATCATTATTCAATATTATTAATGATTAATCCTTACAACGTTAGAAAATCTAGTACATTAACCTGAGGCATCCAAAACAATCTCAGCCTTTAAGCCCCGGCGCATTACACCCCCTGTATATTTGACACTGGATATGACTATTTAAAACTTTTTAAAGCAATAAATTGCAACGAATAATTATAAATATTTTTTAGATTCTGAGCGGAGCAATGAATCTATTGATTTTAAAACGATGTGTGTATTTATGCTGATTATTTTTTTTAGTAGGTAAATAATAAAATCACTTTAAGAACCTTGATCCCTCATAATTGAAATAGTAAAACAAATATAGCGCAGTGAGACAAAATATTGTATAAAATAATTTTAAAAATACATAAGGATGTAATAAATATGATAAAATAAAATTGTTCCGTATAGTAAAATGTCCAAACGTCATGGATTACAAATAATTAAATGCCGGACCTACATAATATAGAGAAACCATACAATTCCACAGACCACAAAAATCACACTGTTATTCGTTATAATATACGGAGCACAATACTGTGTGTCTGTGTGTAAGTTGTTCGAAGTATTGAATCTTCGAGCAATATAGGGTTACAATTAAAAATTAAAAAATTAAATTGGTTTAAAATTGCTAACAAATTTTCAAATGTTGGTGATTTTAATAATTTTATTAACATTTTAACTTTCAAACATGCTATAAAAATGTGAAAAAATCCTATTAGAACTATACAAGCATTTTTCCGAGAAATAAAAATTGTATATGAGCATAAATCGAAAAATTCTATAAAAATCTCAAAAGAGCTCAAATATCTGAATAAATATTTGAAAAAAACTTTAAGTTTCCACTGTTATTCCATTCTGAATTATAACAAAAAACCAGTATAATTTATCATAAGCTAGTGCTACCTGTGTATATATTTTTCTTTTAGTTTTTCTGAAAGTATAAACTTGAACTAGATAAATCAAATTTGGTACCAGAAACTACCCTCAATGTTCAACATTATTTTACATCTTATCATATTTTTTATCGTATTTCCTATGTACAGAAAAATATATACTTCGTATCTAAAGTCTAAATTGCATAAAAATAAATAGGTGCATCGTACATACCTAACCTATATTATATTTTTCCCTAATTATGATAGAAAAACCAAAAACAATCTCACAATTTTGTGGAAACGTTTTTAATTTTTTAAAAACGAAAATACCATAACTTGATAGAACCAAATTTTTGTATAAGATAATTTATTAATAGTTTAAAGTATATTAAATAATATACTTTACTATAACACTATATTATTGCAAGCCAAGGATATGATGGCGAGACAATATAGTACTCAAAACTCAGTATCAAGTTTTGTATACTCCTTTTTCAAAATTAAAATTGAAACCTAATATATAGTCGTAATAAATAAAATGTGAAGCCCCAAACAGAAAATAATCAATGAGCTAACAATTTAGTATCAGCCGTCATATGTCAACTATCCATTGATCATAGGTATACATTTTGAAACGTATAGTCAAATATGTTATATTTTGTATTCCACTTAAATATAGCAATATTATATATTCCAGTTAAATGTCATTGGAAGTTCTTTTCAATTTCACCGATACTTTAAGTTAAAGCCAAAATGGTTCATTTATATATAGTAAGAAAGCAAAACCAATAAAAAGTACGTCATAAAAAATTGTTCTTAAAGTAAATCGTCCACACTTTAAATATTCTTCCTGTATTATTATTATAATTGGATAATCGACTTAAATATTTATAAAAATTTACTTGACACTCCAGTGAAATCTAAATAAAATCGGATATCTATCTGCTTACACTAATGTTATTACTTTGGTAATTTAATTAGGTACTAAATTCTAATATATTTTGTACACCAATAGCGAAGTGATGAAATAAAAGAAAAAACATAATATACTGACAGGTAATTTAATATTTTTAGGGTAGTTTGTACGGTTAAAAACATATGATACATTAATTATGTAGTGTGGCATTTAGTACATTTAATATTTTAGTATTTTATGAAAATCTTCATATAATACAAACCTAAATAACGAAAACAGGTCTTAATTTAACAAAATCTCTATCATTTTATAATTAATTAATAGGATATACACAATTTAATATTTGAATACAATTTGAAAGCTCTACACGACTACACATTTAATCATGTAATTTTTACATTGTGCTTCATCATAGTGCAGTACCTAGTGCACAAATGCATTTTATTGCATTACATCAGAAAGTTATTATCAGCATAATAGCAATTACTTTATTTTAAAATTAAATTAAAAATATATTAATATCTCATATTTAACAGAAAAATGTACAAGTATAATAACCTTGACAATTAGAATTATTTATCAGAGGCCAGGAATAACTAGTTTTGGATAAACTCGTGTATATAAAGTATAAACCCTATAAAATAAGTACGAAAAATCCATAACAGGTTAAGGTCCAAAACGAATGTTATTTGAACCTTGATAGACAAATTGCATTAACCGAATGCAAACTAAACCTACGCAGTTCAATATAATATTATATAAACCGAACATATTTAAACATCTGGTTGAAATCCTATATAATTTGTAACATCACCTAATTTGGAAAATATGAAAAATATTGAATGTTTTAATCAATTATACAAAAATCATTGAGTATGTATTAAATAATAGTATACTTAATTTTAGATTCTGAGGGAAGCGATGAATTTATTGATTTTACAATGATGTGTTTTATTTTTATTTTTGTTTCTGTCATCACTGTTTGGGGCAGTAAAACTGCTTCGATTTTTTTCAACAGTATTTTGTTTGATGAGAAGGTAAATTTATTTGGTGTATTTAAGTGGTCAAAATTTAAAATTCCTAATAAATTTCAAAAGCGCAGGAGAAAACAAAAGAAAAATTAAGGAAAACGGGAATTTTTACGCAAAATTGATTTTAAGTGGTTTTGGTGTAACTTTAAAACAAATAAGCGCATATTCATAAAATTTTCACTGGTTATTTATATGAGCATTTTCTATACACGACAAAATATTTTGATTAGAATTGAACTGTTTACAGATAATTTCAGTTTCCAATTTTTTTAGTTTTTTTTTATGAATGTCAATAGAGTGTTATTTGTTGGGTAAAAAAGCTTGAAAGTTTAATACAAGGCTCCAAATATAATTTTACAATGACATTTGAAAATATTAAAGATATATAGTTGCAATTTTTTTATTAGAGTTTTAAGTTCAAATATTGACAAAATACGTAAAAATCACGAAATTTCGCAAATTATTCGATTTCTCATGCAGCAATTTTCTTATTTTTCTGTAATTCAAAAACAAATAGCCGTGAATTGGTACTTGAAATTTATATCATATGTTTATTTTATCAATTCCTATAGGTATTATTGATAACATTTTCAAAACATTTTGACACGCTTTGAGCTGTTTACATTTTTTTTTTAGTTTTTATATTATAAATGTCAATAAAGTGTATTCGTTGGGTCAAATAGCTTGAAAATGTAATATAAGACTCTTTATATACTGTTTCAATAGCAGTTGAATAATACTAAAAATACATAGGCACAATTTTTTTTAAAAGCATTTTAAGTTCAATTGTTGACAACATTTATCAAATATAAAATTTAAAAATAAATTTGTAGTTAAAAATTTATAAAATGTGCAACTTTTATAGCTAAGGATTGGAAATTTAAAATAAGATTCCACGCAAGTAGGTTATTCTGTAACCAAAAAATCTCAAAAATATAAACACAGTTTTTTTTTTTTTTAGTCATATTACGTTCAAATTTGGACGAAATTATACATTAAATAGCCAAGAACAACGATTTTGGTTGTAATTTTATAATATTAGTTCATCTTACCGGCTACCGTATTAAAAATAAGTAATAACAATTTAAAATATCCAGACTGACAAACCGTCTCAGTTTAGCATCGTTTTTCGTATACAATGCTATTATATCATTGAATTCAAATTTAATACCATTTATTAAACAGTGACCTCGACAGTGACCAACTTGTAACCTACTGTTCAGCAGCGCGGCATCCACTTACCCGCTTTTTTCATATTATTATTTTCTCTGTTATTTAAAATACATTTTGAAATGTTCGGAGCTTTGCTCGTAAATTTAAGACTATATTCTATATTTTACATAATTTATTTGTATATCCTTTATCCTCAATACTTTGGAAGTTCAAACATTATTGTTTAATATAGTTACTATTTCTACGGGATAAGATCAAATAGGTATATAAATACTAAATATACTGTAAATATTCGACACGCATTACAAATATAGACTTCTATTTATACATATTTTAAATTCATTCCGTACCAATAACTATTCTAAATACCTTTATTTATTAAGTAGTATTCTATAAATCAAACATTCTTGTAACTAAATGTAAAAATATATGAATATAAGAGTATATAATAATGTTTATTAAATAAGTAGTAGGTACCTATACAATACTTTATAATTAAAACTCCATTCAAAATTATTTTTATTTTATATTTGATGGTTGTTTAATATTTAAAAAAATGTAAAATAACTAATAATGTCAAGAATATTCAAACATTAAAAGGTAATGTATAATAAACCTACATATTATTACCTTATTTTTGTAGAACAATTGAATTATTTTACATTCAATTGACCTAGTTTAATATTTGGTCCTGATTATGTTTAAACGTAGTGCAGCTTGTTAGGTAAATAAAACATTAATATTTTGTAAGCATACTTAAAATACATTTTACTGTGGTAGGTTAGGTACCTATAATTTATTTCTAATCAGTTTTTAAACGGCACTAAATAGTATCTTCGGGCTACAAATTAATATATTACCTATGTACTTTTCATATTAACAAATATTACAAATATATATCTGGGAAATACCTGAGAAATTTTAACAACATATCTATTAAAAATAAATTTTATATAGGTATAGTAGATACTATAATAGCAACCGGTATCACTGATTCAACATCGATCGATCGACAGTCAGTAATCGCAAGTCAGTAGTGAATTATATTTTATACAATAACCAGCTATCACTGTAATTATTTACGATACACAAATGTGTTTCACGTGTTATTTTGTTAGTTATATAAATTTAAACATAATATGAAAATTGAAAACCCTAGATTTAGCTTTATTGGTTATTTTTCATTAAAATCACAAGTCTTTCAAATATATTATGAAAAAGGTCACAATATAAACATAGGTAATATTGGTAATTTTACGATTTTCTGAAATACGTTTATAGAAACTTAACTTTCTCTAACAACTAGAAAACATGAATAAATTTATGTCAAAATATTTTTTAATAAAAATTTTTTTATCATTATGTTGTAAATCAAATAGATAATCCTTAACTTCACATTTTTACTGATTATTTCTTTCAGTATTCTATTGATACAAAAATGGTAAGCTTTATAGAGATTTGTTAGGAGTTTGTGTAACAGTGAATTATTTAAATTATATCTTAGTAGTATTATTTTCAATTATATCTTAAAATTGTTATTTTTAGAAATTAAATTTACTTAGTTGAATTTGTACCTTTAAGCACTAAAATTTGAATTAAAGTTTAATGCTCATATTATATAGGTACCTATTTATTATGTATGCATTACATTACCATTACTTCATTACTTTAATGTAATCTTCAATAATTTATTATTTTTATAAGTAACTTTATATTTGTAAATACTCCTATAAATATTGTATAAATAATTTTTATACTAAGTTTTGATGAATTGTTTTTCAGATGTTATCAGATTTGCAAAATTGCTTTCAAATTTATAGTAAAAAAATACATTGACACACCATTAAGATTTGCTGAGGTGAATGAAGCTGGATGAAACCATACTCAAACTTTATATACCTAAACCCTATCCAGCTTTTTGAAACTGAAGATTAAAATAACTTTACAAATAATAAGTAAATGAAGAGGTAAATGATAACTTCTTTAACCGCATATTTTATTAAATCTAACTCTTAAAAATCAAACCATAAAAGGATATTTAATATATAAATGAAAGCTTTGACAATCTGAAGAGAATAATAAAGATAGGTTAGAGATGAAAAATGGCAGTATTAAATTCTTAACGGTTCTTGATTTTATATTAAAAGTTATTTCATTCTCAAATTTTTGCAAAATTTAATATTTTGACCGATTGAAAATCTTACCGTTGACAAGAAAGGGTGTTCGACTCTGTGTGTACCCATTAGTCACTGAATAAATAATAACTACCAATACGGTAATTAATTGACTTAGGTAATATAATAAAATTGAATAAAGTTTTAACTAATAAATTAAATAACGACCAGCACCAAATTTAATATACATTATAAAGGTCAATAGGCAAACATTGTCAGTACAACGTTTACTGAAATTTAAAATTAAAAGGGGATCAATTAGACATTAGTTATATTTCTAATTTTAAGTGTAATAATAGTAGATAGTACATGTTTTAGAATGGGTCAAGTTTGTTATGAATGGCACCAGGCAAGGCATGTAAATATGTGATTCCAATATAATACATGTACATATATTATTTTATCATAACAAAATAAATTAACATACACAAATCACTCCTTAATCCTTATCATTTAAAAATATCTGTAACTTTAATTTACATTTAAAATACAATGTGGATTGGTTCATTTGAATAAAATAAAGTAAAATGTTCACCAAAGTTTTTATAAATTTAAATTTAAAAAAATGGTGCCTTCAAAATACATATCCTGGGCTATCCATTTCATATTTTAATAGGTGTGTACCTAAGTATTGAGGTAATATTCAATTTTTAAATTTTAAACTACCTATAGGTTTAATCCCTGGTTTAATAATTAGGTAGATACCTACATAAATATACAAACACAAACAAGCCTAAATGCAATTACTTATCAGCTAGGTAGGTAGGTAGTTAACAATCATCCACTGACTGCTTGAAACATTTGATGGGTAGATACATAGTAAATTGTGATCAGAAAAGTTTTAGAATCATCAATGGAATTTGTTTTTCAATTATTCCCTGTTAGAAATATCTAATATTTGTTATATGAGCTTTAAGCTTTGATTTAAGTGCACAGCTACTATATAAATATATACATTATTACACCGGTTATCAGGTATTTTATTAGTTATCACTTTGCTTAAATATTACTAGCCTAACAACAACTGCAGTAGTAATATCCTAACAATAATAGTGCATTTAATGAAACAACATCTTTATAAAAATAAACAGTTAATAACTTCATTGAATATAAATTGTATAAGGTAATATATTATTATATGGGTAGCTGAGCGATGAGTTGTATTTTTCATTTTGTCCCATTTTGATGCACTAGGTAGTCATTCATGGGCCAGGTGGTGGGTGTATTGAAATACTATGGGAATAGAGAATAGGTACCTACTTCAAGCAGTTTGACATGCACATTGCACACACAACATTATTTAATCATATTGTAGATTCTAAACTGGAAATTAAGTCCTGTGGGTAGTACCTACTAGAATATCAGAGTACTGTCATGGGTACCCAGTAGATCTGTGGTAAATGAGGGAGGATGATACCCAAACACCAAGGCAGGGTGAAAAGGTTAAGTATCATGTATCTTGTGTGTAATTTTATTGACTTACCTAGTGCAGACAATTTTTTGGAGAACGGATGACGTTTTGCAGTGACGTCTACGAGACGTACAATCCGGTTACCGGACAGCGTTTGTTGTTGGTCATGTTAATCTTAGGCGCTCAGAAAAAAGACCTGGTAAACTATCGACTGGCGGTGCGGCTGCTGGACGAGTGAAAATTGAAATTGTATAACCGAAAGACAAAAACACTTAATCGCGACGACAAGGCAAAAGAATTTTGAACACACGTGAGTGGCCGGTTGTTACGATACGGCAAACGGTAGGTAATAAAAATCGATGCGCGGCGGGCGAACGATTCAACAAATCATTTTTCCCTTATAATTTACATTAAAAACCTAAAAAAAAAATAAAAATAAAAATGATTACACTATTGTTTTGAAATAATTGATGTTATTAATAATATTATATTAAGCACACACTCGCGCGCGTTCGAATTTCGCCGGCCACAAACCGGACGCGACGAGATCAGCAGCTCCGGAGACGACTTTTATGGGCTTTTCCCACTTTGCGTTTCCTGTTCGATCTCTAGCCGCCGCGGGTCCCGTCTCGCTTTTTCTCCCACGCACTGCCCCGTTCGGTCCGCGTCGGTTACACATGCACACACAACAATGTCAATGTGACGAAACGCACGCGAAAACGCACACACACCCGACCGCACATACGCGCGTGTAAATACACCCGCCCGCGCACACACACAAACCAGCACCGTACGTGCTTGCGCTCTTATCATCAACCGCATCCAGTGCGACTCGGTTTATCACGCCGCTCGCTCATGGAACAAACGCGGTACCGCCGGCGACGACGCCCGACGGACCCGGCGTTCCTCCTCGTCGTGGTCCCTCGCTTGTTATAATAATAATAATAATAATAATAACAACAATAATAATAATAATAATATAATAACCGACACCGACGACGCCTATTGATAGCAGCACTGCCGCTATGGCGCCTACGGGCTACGGGTGAAGATCGTGTAATGGTGCCGTGGCGATGAAGAGAGGGGATTGGCGCCTTGGCAAATAGGTCCCCTCAAATCAATTCCAAAAAAAAAAAAATGCCCTTTTTAACGAGTATAAATGTCATCTTATTGCAAGTGTTTATGATATTAATATTGGATGACAATAATATATTTATAATGTCGGAACGATTTGTCGTCATTTTTAAATTAGATATTTAGGTATGATTTGAACTTTTCAGCATTATATTTTACTATTTTAGAATCAATTGTTTTCATCTGACCGTCTAATCCAAAAAATAAAACTTTTTATTTTATTAAAAATACCCATCATTCAATACAAATTGAAAAAAGGTAGGCAAGTGGATGTCGTTCTCCTGTACAGTAGGTGACGAGTGGGTCACTGTAATGGATGATGGTGTTATATTTGAATTCAATATTATAATATCATTGTTTAAGAAAAACGATTCTGAGCGATGACGGTCAATCGGCCTATGATATATTGATATTATTATAGGTCGTATATTTTATGATATTATTGTGAATAAAGTAATTTATTAACCTATTTATGTGGAACCTTATTTTTTAAATTTTCAATCCTTAGCTATAAAAGTTTAACTTTTTATACATTTTTAACTAAAAAATAATTTTTAAATTTGATTAAATGTCGTCAAAATTTGAACTTTAAATGCTTATAAAAAAAATTGTGCCTATATATTTTTAATATTTTTCAACTGCCATTGTCACAATATGTTAGAAGTTTTATTATATTTTTAAGCTTTTTGTCTCAGCGAATAAAATTTAATTGACATAAATAAAAGAAAAAACTAAAAAAATGGAAACTGAAAATGTCCATAAACAGTTCAAAACAATTCAAAATATTTTGAAAATGTTATGGTTTATAGCAAATTCTAATATAAACATTCATTGAAAATGTCATATATCTACGGGCATTTGTTTTAGAGTTGTTACACCAAAAACCTAAATCAATCTTGTCGAAAACCAATTTTGCGTAAAAATTTCCGTTTTTCCTAAATTTTTTTTTATTTTTACCCTCCAAGCACCAACCAGATTCACTTTCCTATCCAACAAGATACTGAAGTTGAAAATCGAAGCATTATTTTGACTGCTTATACCGTAAAAATAAAAATAATAAAACACACATCATTATTGTAAAATTAATACATTAAGTTATGTTATAATATGTTAGACCTTAGGCACATTTTTTATGTTTTGCTCTTATAGAAGTATTGTGTTTATTGTTTATCGTCAGTAGGTACCTATATGTGTTTTGTTGTATTGTTAGTTGGCCATTACGCAATATTTATAATTTAGGTACCTACTTAATAGTCATACAACCCTATTTTATAGGTAGGTATACATAATTCAAATTGTTTGGAGTATTATTGTTGCAATAGTTATAAACATCATATACTTATGGATATATGTTTACAGCTGACTAGTTGTGCACGTACGTTAATTGTGCCGTTTGTGGTGCCTTTATCGCTTTTAATACTGAAATCTGCAAATTATTTGTATGAGTAAATTTGTAACAATATATTATATATTATGAAGCCAAGATGTGCTGATGTAGATTCATTAGTCTTGACCAATGTATATGCATATTATATTGTTATATTATAATGGGTACTGTATGGTTATACGTTTGAATAATTAAGCATCAAGGTAATATTAATTAAACATTGGATAATTAATATGAATATAATATATTATATATTTGTTCTTTTTTAATGATCTATCACCTTCATGCTTCAATAATATATAAAAGTAAGAGTTCGGATTGTTCGGAAGTAGTAGATTGTAGGTACAATAATGCAGACAATAAAAACATTTATATAGGCAGTGTAGATTATACATTTATAACCATTGGTAAACATATAAACATTTGATAGATCACCAGGATCTGCTAACGTACTTAAAATTATAAAATGTTGTCACCTACTGGCTACTACACTTACAATTAACATGTAGGTATTTCACCTGTTGCACCGCGAATGACTCTATTATATTGATAGCTGATTCATAAACAATAACCACCATTTGGGGAATGAGGTTGTCTAGCTTATTCCATCTTAAAGCTAATTATTTAGCCCCTTCCCAAAGATGATTATAAAAAAAAATAAATAAATAAAATCGCTTATATTATCACATAATAATTTTTATAATAGTTATAATATATACAAGTTATAACATTATGTATTCTAAATTGATAAGAATTAATTTTTTTCAACATCACGAAAACTTAACCAATTTCAACCACGGCTGTTCTAAGCTAAACATAATGTGGTTATCTGTTATACCTATTTAAATTGGTAACAAATCTTATAGTTAGGTAAAAATCTTATACACCCACTCAGTAATTGTTATGATATATAGGTTATTACGCTTATATTACCTAACTGATATGAATTTTGAACATTATATAAAAACAAATGAGAATTTTTTAGGGTGGTTTTGTTATGATGATCATAAACTTATGCGCTATAATTTATTATACTAGTTACTAGTTAGTGTGTATTGATTTTTTCGTATTTTATTGCAATTATAACTACATTCAAAAATCTATAACTGTTGAACTATAGGTATAGCCAAAAAAGTCAATTTTGAATTAATATTTTATAACTGCAATTAAAAGTAAGTCTATATACCAACGAGTACTTAATTTATTGAAAATTATTTTAAATTGATTAAAAGCAAAATAAATTACTTATAAATTACTATAAATCAATCTATCATATTTATTTTTTATATCATTAGACATTTATCTGCATTATCAATGAGGATCTTTTTCTTTTTGAAATTATTCATTAATCATTATGAGCCAGTAATTTTTTGTTTTGTATAATTTAGTTTATTATTTTTATAAGTTTTGAGTTATTTGGGCCACAGCCCGTTTTCAAATAAAAATTGTACGTTTAGAATTTTAGATACCTACATGGTATCTTAAATATTACACACGAGTACATATTTATATATTATATCAAAATAACAAGTGAAACTCATTTTGTCTCGTTATTATATAACAGTTAATCTATATTCACTATCTCAAAAATGTAAGTCAATCTTATAAATCATACATATTATATAAAACATAAATATATTTATTATATAATATAATTTTATTATAGATATTGTCGAGAAAAAAAATTTTACTGGAAAATGTTAGCCAATATTTAGTTATAAATAAATTAAAAATAACTAGTATGGGTAAGTATATATAATAATAAAAAAGTTACATATATGGTACCTATTCGCTGATAAAATAAGTGTAAATAATAAATATAAATAATTAATGTTTTTATTTAATTAATGATTTATTGACAATAACAGACAATAAGTGTAAATATTTTAATATTTTATTACTGATTTAATAATACAGCTAAACTATAATGGTAAGTATACCTACCTACTTTTCATTATTGCTAACATATTGATCAGCATTTTTATAGCTTTTATAATCTTAGAAATACACTGTTCTTTATTTATACTCTTAAAGTACCGTGAATTTAAACCGTTTTCAGCATCCTTGATATTTTTACCTCGCTCTAATTATTATCGAAATATTTTAGTTCGTATTTTATTACCTAATTATACATTTTTTAATTTATAAAGTAACCAAGTTAAGAAAGTATTAATAATCTATTACAGTCCATATTATACAACTTTAATCCTCCGTAATACATATTGTATACGCGTTTGTGAGTTATCTATAAAGTAAACAGTTAAAAATGTATGGTAAATCTACAATACGAAATTTCTTGTTTTAAATCCAAAATGAAAAAAAAGTTGTATAATAGTATATTTAATATAATTTATGGATTTTTTCATAATAATAATAATAAGGGAAATATGAGTATTTAAATAATAATACCTAATATTATATGCCTATTGGAAAAATTACAACGCAATTATTATTGTACTTTTATGCTGTGATACCTACTTAAGGAAAAAAAACAAATTTTGGGAATCGCATGAATATTCATACATCAAATAATTAAATGTAGACCTAGTTTTCTGTTCTTCCTGTATTTGTAAAAAACCTTGTTTTGAAACCGAAATGAACAAAGTAATCTAAGTATTCTACGAGTACATATTAATTAGTACGCGTATCGGCCGATTATTATAAATCATATGTATTGACAAAATATAACGATATTATTTAAGATGTATAATAATATGTCACTTTGATGGATATAATAATATTGTATTAATAGTTTAATAATAAGTATTTTATTATTTAACTTATATAATAATAATTATCACTTCTTTCAGTTTTGTAACGGACACCTATTATCCAGTAACATATAAATAGCATCAAATGTTACCTATGGTATCTATACTACCTATCTAATAGGGGTGACGGTAATACCGGTATATCGATTTGAATAGATAGTATCTATTGTAGTAGTGTACCTACCTGTTGATTGACGTGAACCTTCTATAGTCTATAGTTATATGATTAACCATTAACCGTCCAAATAGTTAGGTATGTTCGTTACAAACACTGAAAATATCATGAAATTACTTGTATCACGAACATACTTTTCTTTACCCTGTTTTTTAAGATTTAAAAAAAGGTAGGTACATAATTAAAATTATAGGTATAATAAGGTATATTTATAGTTATCAATTTCATTTAAAAAAATTTACCTAACCGATTTTTAACTAAGTTAAATTACTTTTTTCTAATTAACTTGTAACATTAAAAACTTGTCTTACATTTTTGTACAATAACTTAACATTTTTTTTTTATTTAAACAAAATTATATTTACAATTTGTAATTTATGTACGATAAGTAAACTTGGTAACTTAAATTAAAATTTAACAACATGAATTACGTGGAGAAGGAGGCCCACCAGTGTGGAAACCCTGTGACTTGGGATGAGAGAAAGTTTTAGTTATTTAATAACTGTCGGGATTCAAGAGGTCTCGGCAATAGTGTCTTTTAATCGACGTGATGGATTATCTGGGAAGAATTCACAAAGTTACATAATAGTGGATTTGTGTGGTGAATTGATTCGGTGTGAAATTTTTTGTAGTCATTTTTTGCTGTAATAGAGTCGGTTTCAGTTTTTAGATATTTGTGTAATAAGAGGTTTGAGACGTACCATATGGCACAGATGTTATTTGGCGAAGAGAGATTGACTGAAAGATCAGGATGGTACTTATTTGGGAAGGTTTGGCACACCCCATATTTGGATGCCGTAGGCGCAGATAGGTTTAATCATTGATTTATATATGTTAATAGTTTGTTATTATAATCGAGAGTTTGGACTTGAGAATAGGGAGTAATAGATTAAGTCTAGTGCTAAGAACCTTTCTTTAAGTTTTAAGGTGTGGACCCCAAGTTATGTCTAAAATTAAACCTAAATATTTGGTTTGGGTTGTAGTTGGGATTTGGTTGTTTTGAAAATAGTTTGCAGGTGGGACACCTCTTTATACTGAAAGGGATGTGAAAGGACTTTTTTTTTTTTTTCATTTTCCACTTGGAGGACCATTTTGAAATATTATCAAGATGAATTTTGAGGTTTTGGTATGCTGTGGTGGAGTCGGAATGTGATAAGATAATTACCGTGTCGTCAATTTAGATACCTATCAATGTATTCTCATAGTTGGGAATGTCAGTTGTATAAATATTGTAGAAGTCTGGTTAAAAGTCACTTCCTTGAGGTACTCATCATGCTTAAATTTGGATTAAGATGAGAGGGGTAACAACTTAACTTAAAAGGATAAAACAATTAATTAGCTTGACCAGTCTATTATAAATATGAATACCCAACATAATATTTTAAAGTTATATTATATTATAGTTTCGATGATTTTCTTGTTCGCTTTGCTTTATAGTGATGCATAGTCTTGAATTCAAACCCCTACCATCCTATACACAAACTGACGGGTATGACGGGGTATACAGTTCGATAACAAATCGACTTCGGCGTGGTGGAGTATCCTAGTTGCGGTATTTCAGTACTAGGTATATGCATTTATTTAATATGTATTATTACTATAATTTTATCATATAACTATACCGCAGTTATGGAATAATTATTGTATTACCATATTAATAAATATTGTAAACAAATCGAAAGTAAATATCTAAAATTTGACACAGTACCTATATTTTTTACCGGTTTACGGCGGCGTACCTTTAGGCTATATACGTAACATATACTCAATACCACTGCAAAGATATTAATACGTAAACTATTATAATATTATTCTATAGGTCATTATCATTTAAAATTTCGGATAATATACCGTAAGTCTCACGTGCTTGATGTTATAAACCTGTTCGGCGGTGACCTTGACATCATAATTTATTTAATTTGGCTCTTGGCTTTTTTTAGTCTAAACAAACAAAAAAATCTAGTGTTTCCGAAAACCGTCAATATACCTGCTACCTACTAGGTACAGGGACATAATAATAGTAAATGAATCCTAAAATCAAGATCCACAAGTGTGGTGCAGGTAGATGCAAAGGCTTTTAGCAGGCAGCTAAGTCAATAATCTGTGCCAAATCATTACCACGAGCTTCCTAAATAAATGAATAAAAATGATTTAATTTATAACACAAGTAATACATTCTATTGTGTATATTAAGACATTAAGTGGAAAAAGCTCCCAAAATCTTGGCATAAGTTTAATGTTCAAAACAAAATAAATGATATTTGTGGTTCTTATAATAGAGTCCTGAGAGTTTTTCATATTCATGCCTTACCAAAGCCAACCCCTCCAGACGGGTTATATTATAACGGACGGACTTAAACTTGCGGCAAGTGACTCTAATGGCTAACCTAGTTCCTGCAGCTTAGAGTTTACGCATAGATGGAATCGAATATCGATTGGCGGTTCGCTATAATAATTTCAGCGATCTGTAGTTGAACTATTATCAATAAGTCATAAGTGCACTGTAAGTACTCTGTACTTACTCGATCACAGGAAGCTTACTCAATATTATTAATTATTATATTATAATATCGTGTATCGTACGATACACACACGAACACTAACATACACGATAAAAAAAACTCGTTAAATACCGTGTGTCCCCGAAAACTTGGTACATTTTATAACTCAGTTACCGCACTTACCTAAATTACTCAGGACCCTATACATATTTTAGATTTTTATCTGAGGGAGGCTGATAATCCTATAATCTAGCTTCATGTCTCTCAAACAGAATTCAAAAATATGTAGGTAGCTGGGCAGGTATACCTATGGGGTAGGTACAAGGTACTGAGTAATATGGGTAATTTAATAATCGTATAGTGTACCCTGTGTTCGCTGACACACGGTAGATTAATAACATTGCGAAATATGTATCTCAAGACTAAAGAGTTTAAAAAATAATATATATTATAATAATTATGTCTTACAAACTGCTAGAACCCGTCTGTTGTAGATCAATCACCTCGGCTCATGGTCACTATGGAATAGGACAGGATTAAAAATGATTGTATTTTAAATTATTTTAACTAATAAATATTTTCATACCATGTAATAATAATTATTATAATATAAATATCTGTATGTAATATGTATACAAGATGGTACAGGAATAATATATATATATATATTGTTATTGTATTATGTAATTACAAATAAAATATATAATTTTACATGCTAGTTAAATACATATATATACATATTTATATATATATTAATATTAAACTGAATCCGTGTTGATCTGTTGCATTTTCTGAGTGACCGTTCAATGAGTCGCCATGCAATGCCATACTATGCCATGCCACACCATGCTATACCATTCCGTAAGTGACCGTGCCGTTTCGTGAGTGGCCGTACAATGGTTTGTATCATAGGGGTTTTAAGAATTATTTATAACCCTTACAGACCGAAGTAATTTTTTTACCATTTTCGTATAGCGAAAACTTTGTAAAATGTACATTGTTTTGGATTAAACTCCATGTGAAAAATACAGCAGGGTAGAGTTTCATCGCCACATATTTGATCCAATCGAGGACAGCCCAAGTCTTCAATGTTGACGAGTGCGATGTGTGGAATATGTTCCATAAGAAGTTGTTTTTTCTGCACACCCTTCACGTAAATTCAGTCGAATTTCAGTGAATTCAATACCCGACCGAGTTCCTCGTACTCGACATCACCGTACTCCAATGATAGTTGATGATAATTTCGTTCCAGCCATTTATTCGTTCTACGACTCTTGTTATCCTGTTTAGAGTTTGAATTCTTGAAAATCTAGTGTTGGCACGCCCATGTTTCCGTGTATACCACAGACATTTCTTTAATCATATATTTATTGTCAGCTCCGAGAACGCACTGAATGTCTACGATAGCCGACATTATTTTCGATTAAATTAACTTTTATTCTTAAATATTATAAATATTTTTGACGGTCTTCAAACGTTTTTCCAGGACTGAAATAAACGATGCGAGATCTGATAGAGTTTTTCTGGTACGACTCTAATAGAGATTTTGTACTTTGCCGAATATCACCTTCCAATGATTTTATCTTTACTTGTAGATCTGTGAAATCACCTTTCAGAGAAGCTATCACCGACTGCAGTAGCTTTGTATCGTATAGAATCGTTTTGTTACTCTGAAAGGATAGTATTAAAAAAAAATATTTATATGTACCTAATTGAAGGGTCCAATGCAACAACCAGTCAACTCCATTTTCATTAATTTTTCAGGAGAGCATATAAACTGTTTTAATGAACTAATTAATTTTATAGAATAATATTTTGGTTATACTATTTATTTATAAATTACTCGTTATATCATATGAAATATGACAATAACCTTTATACAAGTTCCATTAGGCTCAATAATTATTGAAAGTTAAGGACTACCAGGAGTTGTCTGGTTGCTGCCCAAAATATATCATGTTTTTTGAAAGTTCATAAGTTCATAAATCAATAAAAAATATGGATTGAAAAATACTAAGTTTATTTAGTTAGAATATCCTTGTATAGTATGTAAAGAATGTAATAAAATGATGAAAAACTTTGTAAATCTTTTTATTAGCATGAAAAATAAAAAATATATTCCAATTTGAATAAATTAGGACTTCTTGTCATTATTCTGAAAAAAAAATTTATTTTATTTCTATATCCTCTTCAAATAATATTACATTTTGCAGTTTATCACATGTCTGCCATGTATCAGACTTAGGCGACCCAAATGACAAATTAAAATTTTCATTGAAATGTATAAAATATATTATTTCCTAATAAGTGGTGGGGTTATTCGTGTTATAAATGCTCTTTCACCCATCCTCGATATCGATTTGAATATAAAAAAAATGTTAGAAATATATCCTTTAATGAATTATGATACATATATCTTTATAATATATTATAATTGTCTCTAATATAATACTGTTAATTAATTCGTTAGTAATTAACTAAATATAGTTTTATTTAAAATTTATATCCCTACAATTTCTATTAATCCATATAGTAAATCTTTTCTTAATTATTTTTCCATTATATAATGTATACTATGTTATTGATAATAATTAATAAATATATTATGATATTATTATGTTTATTTAATATATGATCTATGACATGTGTAATGTAATCGATAAAATGAATACAGTTATTTTACTAGAATATATTATGTTTCACGTATGAAATATTTAACTTATTATAGTCTTTAATTAAAATGTATGTACCTATAATTTCTATTAACTTTAATAAATCTTTTCTTAATAGTTTCTCCATTGTATAATGTATACTATGTATATACTGTATATGTATTTACTTACATTTTATATATATTAATGTATATATGAATATATGTATATTGTATAAGAATAGTAATTGCAAGGTATAATTTTAGGTTAGAATTATATAGCTATGTGAAATGATCTAATGTATAGTCAATTGATTAATATTAGATTATCGGTAGTGATTTTTGTAAAAAAAATTGAATGAATGGATCAGCTAAGTAATCTATGAAAAATTGAATAATTAATGAAAAATTCGATTAGGATTATAATATCCAGATGTATGTAAATGTATATATTTGTTTACATGTATGAATGTATGTATAATATATAATATGTATGTATGTATGTATGAATGTATGTAAGTATGTATGTAACCATGTAGGTACGTAGGGGGGTATGTATGTGTATAGATATATGATTAGATAATTATATAATTTATTATTTCATATAACTTATAATAGTGTATGGAAGTAAATCGGAGCTCTGATTTTAATTATATCAGTATAGGTATATTGGATTTGATTAATAATAATTTTCTGACTAGCTCATTATATTATTACTATTATTTATACCTAATATTATATAAACACATCTCTACGTATTTGTTATAGAATACACAAAGAATACGATTATGATTTAATAGTTTTTGTAAACCCTATTATTTCCCGGTGAAATTATGTTTTATGAATAACAGAAAAAAACTTCAAGTACGAAAGCCGTCACCGTTAATTAATTACACGACGTATGTACTGGATTTCGATGAACGTAAGTTTTTAGATGTGGGCATCGCCACTAGCCCCGAATACAACCTCGGAATAGGTGGGTATGATGGTGAGAGTTTCGGTATTGTGATTCGTCTACTAACAGTCAAGCGGTATATAGATATCAGATATGAGCTGTTAAATCGAATATTCTCGATGATGGGTGATATATTATCTATATTACCTGAGTCACATCCATCACCCCCAATATCCCAACCGTTCAAGCGGGCTCGTGTAATTAGTGATCTGACGTTAATAGAAGAAGCAGTGGATGAGGTGGACTCTATATTACCTACCTCGATGGCTCGATAATACTTTTGACAGACATAGATAGTGGAGTGAATGGGAGTGGTGCGGCTATAGCACGAACCTTCGTTAGAAAAAAACGGAGTAATGGGTGTGATATGATCTCCATCGAGTCTAGAACACACCTCAAGTGCTATGTGATATTGAATCGTGAAGATTTATTAACCTTACAAAAGTTGGAATATTGTATACGTTGGAGTCACGTAAAAATCTGATTACTCTACCGATGATTGTAACGCAAGCGAGTTCTATGATTAGATATCTGGAAACAGCCTGTAGACGTAGTCCGAAAATGTATAGGGAAACCAAATCATGTATCGAGAATATGCATGAGGACTTCATACATTCAATCGCTAGGGTTGAGGGATGCAGTGATCCAGGGTATGCCTACGAGATAAAGTCACTGTCTGCAGGAGCATTAGCACATTTATGGTACGGACAGGATGTGTGTGATCGATATGATGGGTGGTGTGCGGACATCATCAACACCGTTGACATCACCCTCATTACATCAACATGTCGTATGATTTTATATTATACATTTATCCTAATATACATATAACTAAAAAATTATCTATTTATTTATTTACCCCCTTAGAACTCTGAGGCTCTCACAACAGTATTTACGGAAAATGATTACATCACATCATATTCACCACCAACACCGTCATTTCCAGAGATTAGAGTACCAGAGTATACTAATATGACATCACCTCCGCGACTGATGTCACCATCAACATTCCTAGCAACGTACGATTTCTATTAACTTGTTGTAACGATATGATGTTAAAATTATGTATAATAATTGTGTTAAATTGGAAATATGATAAAATTATATATATATTAGAATTCAGAGTCGGCTACTTTATTAATATTACAATATACCCTTGAATATTCCTATACATATGGATACACATTTTCATGTTTGGTAATACTATCATTAACATTTTATATCATTAGAACCATCATTAACATGATATTAGCAACACCTTGAGTGATGATGTCGATGATGATAATGATGATGAGAATGATGGTGATAATGTTATTGATATTCATAATCTAATGTGAGAAAGTTATATATTTTATATTAACGTATCATTTTATTTATAATTGATTAATAGTATATTAGAACTATAAACATAATAGATAAAGTAATAATGACTGATGATGTTTAATAATACAAGAAGATTAAATATATCATCTTCGATAGTTAAAAGTCCTACAAGAAAGTTCGGACTTCAAAGAAAACTTCATTCGTGTGTACTGAGCTCCATTTTTCATTCTACTACAACTATAATATAATAGTATGTAGTACGTACTAAAGGATAATAGATTAAATAACATTTAGTGTTTTGACTTTTAATGTTAAAACTGCATTGCTGCTTACATTCTTTAAGTCAAATATTTGTAAATAACGATAATAATATACTAATATTTCACAATAAGAGACATAAGTACTTACACAGTATAATATGGAAAAACAAAAAGTTTTTTCAACTATATTTTATATTATGAAGTTACATATACCTATAATAGTCCTAATAATAATTATCAAATATGTTTATTCTTATTATTTCTAATAGGCAATTTTTACCATAGTCTATATACCTATTCAAAAAATGTTAATGTTTGATATTTTCAAATAAATTCCTTCGTTTATAATAATACGCCATTTAAATACATGTTTAAAATAAATGGGGCAGGTCGCAGGTGGGTATATGTTTTGTTTTTTGTTCAAAATTTTTAACCACCATATCTTTATAGCACTTTTTGTTTCATATAGTTTGATCTCAAACTCAAGAGGTTATTATCAGTGCTTTGTACATATACGTGGTTGGTGATTACAACATATTTGTGTAAATGCACTAAATTCATAGTATGTATAATATAATATTACGTGTTGCAGGCAATAAACATTATAATATTATAGTCAGTATTGCAATTCATTTTGGAAATGCCACGCTGTGTATTATGACACTACAAACGAAACCAAGCATCGAGCAATTATTATAATATGAAATAATGACAATGATAAATATATGACAACTATCCCATTATAATTTCATTAATAGTCTATCTATATTTATATCTATACACACCTATTATATATTATACCATTCATTTTTAAAATGATACTTATTATTTGTTTATTTACTTTTCATATAAAGCCGGACGTCACAGTGTCACACCAGCATATCTTGTCACCGTCTTACAAAAGCATAGCCAATTTGCGTTCAGTAAAATATATTTTTTTGTTATCATTCTATCAGAGTTAATAATTATAAATATTAAAAGTAATGATACCATCTAGTCCTATGTTTATATTATGGGTTTTAAGATATTTTAATTTTATAATTAAATATTAAAATATGCTTAAAAAAAACTACGTACAATTACAGATAACAATGATCTTGTGCCTTTGTAAGATAGGTAAATTCATTATAATATTGACAACAACTGGTTCCTTGCATATAGAGCAAGTCTAAAGGCGCTTCCTATCGTCTGCCGCCAATAATTTAAAAATAGAGTATACAATGCATGATTATCTTCCTGTTTCTAATAAACTTGGACTGATTTTCTTGGTAGATAGACGTATGACAGCGAATCTTGTATTTTTGAGTAAGTTAATTAATGGTCATATTGATGCTTCTTCATTAATTTCCAATGTTAACTTTAGAGTTCCTCCTCGTTTTTCTAGATCACATTATCCTTTTGTAATTCCTTTCCATCATATACTAACTATGGTAAGAATAATCCAATTGATACTTTTGGCCAATGAGCACCCTACCTTATTTAGTTTATAATTATATTATCTTGATAATGTGTCGTGTTAATTATTAATTACATCATGTCTTCAAAATACGGTATTCTTAAAGTTATATAAACTGTTAATTTTAATTACTTTATGTGGTCATATATTGTATTTTTTAATTATATGTAAATGTAATTGCACTTTTGGGCCTTGTGCCAGTTATAAAAATATTAAATATAAATATTAAAGGTAACAACTTAACATTGGTTCTATTGAATGCAAAATATTGCTACCTATGTTGTATATATAGTTGTTTGTTTGTATAAGACGGAGATAAGTTACAACTAAATTAACTATATGGATTAAAAAAAAATTGTTTTCTAGATCTCTCGGTAGAAAATTCAGTTATCAGAATTATCCATATTATGAATATTCATCGGGTACAAGTATTAAATAGTATAGGTATATATATATAAACAGCACTAAGCGTTTGAGATCCAAAAAGAATATTGTTCTGACAGCTTTTAAGTGTGTTAGACATAATAATACATTCTTAAGACCACAGTTCGATTAGGAAAAATTTCACACGACTAGAAATTTGTTTTGTTTTATACAATTTATCATTGTATTTGAAAAATCCGGTTAATGTACACTATCCTCCCGGACACCCCGCTACCAAAAAAATATTTTTATAAATATAATTATAGATGTATATTTTAATTTCAGTTGATAATGATCAACATTATCTTATTTAAACCAATACAATATCCACATTAACATATAGGTACCTACATATATAATTATATTTATGGAAATATTTAAATTCGATTTTATTGGCAGTTTTATTATTTTTGGACACAATTTTAGACTTCATTAGTAGGCACTTAATACTCTATAAGTAGGTACCTAATTGCAATTGATTTTTGTAAAATAATGTGATTATTATTATACTTGTCTTAAATATTACTTATTAGCTGTATTATTATTATAATAGTTCACATTAAAAATATATACCATGGAAAAATACCCTACTACGCCTAAAAAAATAGTTGAGGAAAATGTCCGAAGGCAGTGGTGGATCAAGGGGGCAAAAGGGGGCATTTACCGCCTCTAATCTTTGTAGTTTCCCTATGTTTTACACTGTGTTTTTTCCACTGTAGTACAGCAGTGGTTTAAATAGGGAATTAAACGTAAATAACTTGATGTGAAGTTACCACAGTTTCAAATAAGATAAAAAGAAAAACAATCGTTGAACTGGACCAATGTATGTATGTATCATACACTTCGTTGTTTCGACCGGAAATGTGTTACCTACCTATTTGTTTTATTTTTAATTTTGTTTATTCTCGTAATCTCGTTATGAAAGTGGTTCTAATTCCGTGATGTCGAATAAAAAAACTAGCCATCTGTATATATCTTGATAAAAATATGTCGAAGACCTTGCATTTCCTAAAGCAGTCTCATAATTAAATCTATATACGCGTACGTCCGCCTATTGCTTTGGCGGTCCACAAGAGTATAGCACCGGAAATAAAATGTGATAAAGGTCCATCGTAATCCAATCGTGGGCACAAATCGTGTTGGTACCTACATAGGTATTATACATCATATTGTTCGCATGTGTATTCATCGAGCTGACGTATTTCCACCTCTACTTAAACATCAATCGTCACAAATCTCGTTCGTATAACCGACTTAATGCAAACGTTCGCCTCGGTGGAGCGAAATGGTGCTAAAATAAAAATAAAACGCGTACCTATACCTGCAGGACATCTGCCAATGAAAAATAAACGTGTATTATAGGAATACCAGGTACATATCATTTATATAGGTCATCGTGTTGTCAAACAAAATGTGGTCTTGAATTTCAGTCCTTTAATGCGTTGGATTTGATTCGTTATTCATAATGTAATGTAAGTAGCAATAGATTATTACAGTGCGGATTGGCTCAAGGACACCGTGGAATAACTATAAATGTAAATTACTATGTAAAATATACGTTTTATTAAAAGTGAGATTTTGAGACGCTGTATTGCTTGCATTTACGGTACATTTGTATGCTGCTAATATACATTATTTTTAAAAACGTTAAATAATTCAAATTGGTACTATTATATGATGCAAATCATAATTATTGATCATCTAGTAAAAAAAAATAACCCAATTTTTATTTAAATAGGTACTAGATGGTAATTAAAATAGTTACCAATTTAAAATAAATTAGATATGTATTAATATGACACGAAGGACATTATATAATGTGATGTATTGTAAAATGGTTTGGGGCACCTAATTACGATATTATTAACTATCTATTTCTTGTAGACAGATTTTCTGTAGCCGAGAGTTTGAGCATTAAAATATAATTGTAAGAGGTTCTTACTTATATTTACTTATTATCAATGAAAATTCAAGTTTGGTATACGACTCTTATATTGTTTATGTATTTTTTTAAGTGGTACTTTACTCTATATATTTTAAGATGGTTTTTCATAAATGTTTCTTTGAATTCAACCATATTTATGGGGAATGTCAAATTGTATTATTTTAATAATATATAATAATTTGGATAAGTGTCGAGTGTGTGTATTTTTGGTGTACACAACGAATGTTACAGTATAATATTGTATTATACACAACCAAATTATTCAAGTTTGATTTAAATTCTAACTTTTTTCAATATTAAATTTATATTACAATGTACATTGTAATGTCTCATACCTATACGCGTTCTTAACTACACATGTGTGTACAACGTGTGTACAATAAGTGTTATTTGGTTTTTTTTAACCAATTAGTGTCAATCGTAAAAATATTTCCATATTTTAAAAAAAACATATTGGCTGAAGTCCTGAAGAAGTTGGTACGTTCAAATATAAAACAAAACATTAATTTGGTCGTCGTTTAAATTTTAACTCGTTTCGTTTATTAACTTGAACTTTAAATAATTTGAAATATAATTATCATGAAAATTGCGACACAAAAAAAAATTAACAAACAAAAGAATAGCATACATATAATTACGAAAAACTCTTAAAAAAAAAAAAATCCGGTAGCCGTTTTGACACGTGTATCATATAGATTCATAGCTATGTGTATTAAAGACGTATACATATTGTATAATGGATATGTAAATTATTTTACATATAAATTTAATAATTAATATTCAATTGAGCCAAAGTGGACCTTCTCAGTCACAATAATAATTTGTCAATGTTGTTTAATTTTATTGACGTGAATATTTTCGACACTTACCTTATTGAATATGATTCAAATTTAACCACCCAAAACTATTTATATTTTATATAAACAACTGCTATACCTACATCTGATCAAATATTAAACGTGTAAAAAGTGTAAGTACAAGTCTTATCTAAAACATTTTTTGAAGTGCTAAAAAAAGTTTAAGTATAAGTTATAGCTATATAATATTTTGTAAATACTATAATTGTAGTTTAGGTCTTTAACAATAAATAACAGCATAACATCTGAATTAATATTTCCTCTTTTAAAATATTTAATAAGCCCCACACTATATGTAAAATATCTTTGTTTTGCATTGGGAAATTGATGATATAAGAAAATTGTGATTTTTATATTACATTATATTGCATGAATGATGAATCAAGTAATAGATAATAAATAAATAATACCCTTTAATATTATATTTGATTTAACAAAGTGAAAGAGAATGATTTCTAGTTCGTGTAAAAATTCGATTTCACTAAATGAATGCAATATACATATTAATAATTTTTCACTACTTGATTCTTAAAATTTTATTTATTTTTATTTTTTTGGGATATCACATTATCACAAAGTAAATGTACCTATACCTATAAACTAGGTAACACTAATTATTGTGCAAAAGACCTTCAAAATAGTATAATTATTTAGGTACCTACTAACGATTTGTGGAATTTTTCTTTCCTTTAATTATAAGGACAACAGTTCAACGATAAAAAAAATATATATAAATGATTAGTAATTCAAATTATGTAGACATTATTGTGACGTTTTACACGGTACACTTATGTTTTTATTTTCATTATTTACCTGTAATCGATGAATAATATTTATTATATTATTTAAATAGTCCTTAATTAGTGTTTCATATAATATAATATTATGATAAATATTTTTATACCCGAGTATTATAGAATATTAGGATTAGTCTTAATATGATAATGATAATAATAATTATTATTATTATATTATGTTATAAGTGACCTGACCAAGGCGGTCGATCGCTGCTTTTCGCTATATATATTATTTAAAACAGCGTCTAACTGAGGGATCAAACCTATATCGATTGAGTTTCTCAAATATCATGAGATCACCTCGAACAAGACATAATAATATATTGTAGGCGGTACTATGGACGCTATATAGCTTCCAGTAAACAACCTAAATATTTTCGTTTGGCTTGTGATAAAATATGTGTGTTTATAATGTTTATATTCATCATAGTTATTATAGTAATGATGAATGGCAGAACACTTTTGCTATATGTAATATTATGTTGTATATCTGCTGCAGTGTATTTATGTATTTACACTCGACAAACCGATTACTGTAATATTGTTAACTATTTTAGTACCTATGTCGTTTATCACGGTAAATGTGTCGTCGGGAGTTGAAAATGTTCCTATTCCTTTAAAATAATATTATGTTGGATATAAACGACTGGTTCCATGCTTATGCGCTTAATAATCATCTCGTCGATTCACGTTCAGTAAATGTAAATTTTACCACTTTGATATCTAAGGTTAAAAAGATAATTGTATATAATATAGCTATACGATTCAAAAGTTACTCACCTTGAACTTTTCAAATAAATTAACCGAAAGTAGTAAGGAGCTACAGCTGATACTGCTTTATTACACATTGATTATTGTTTTTTGCATAAATAATAATTATCGGAAAAAAACTATTCTATGAATTTAAATTACACAATATCGGCTTTCGTAAATTATAACAGACGTACATAGTTTATTAATCATTAATTATTATTATACCATTTCTAAAATAAAAGGTTCATTGTAGTGTATTATTATAATAGGCATACCTACACTGAAGCGTAGGGAACTTAAATTATAGATTTATAGTTATGTAGCTAATAAATACTTACATAACATTGGTGAAAACTGTATAAATGGTGTATCTACTGATAAATACAGATCATTTATAGTTGTATTGTTGTATCATTAAAAAGGTACATATAATTATGTAAGTCATGTGTGTTTTAACCACCTATATTATAATATTCAAAAAATACATAATATCTCAGTACAAATAAACCATGGACGTTTTATTATAAAAATAAAATAAAATTTTGATATGACCTTTGGCCACTTTCGATATGATTGTTTTATGGGATCACTCCGCTTTTTGATATCGAGAACTTATGGTCGTTGAAAAGTTGCGTAAACCATGCAGTCTAAAAGATATATTATTTTTATTCTGTGATTTTACAAGAAATTTCACTGTTTGCAGTGCATCGCTCGTATATGTATATTGAACTCGCCCACGAAATTCAATTTTAGACTGACAAAATATTTCGACTGCGACATTAAACAAATAATTTAACAAACGCCCACGCATATATAATGTTCTGAAAATGATAAGTATGCATCTCATAATATAAGTGTATAATGCTTCGTAACATTATTATAACGGTGGAAACAAAATATCGTAATACGAGCGTTGGTGCGAGATGCGTCGTAGGTGTCTTTTTAATAATAAATTACAATGTGTGACGCTTATATTATATTATTATGCGTAAAAAGTTAACAAAAAGTATGTGATTCATGCAATGATGGGTTCATTATTATGCGTCAAAAATTCAAAAGTAAAGAAAATAATATTAATATTATAAACGTTTCGATAATAGATAATAATAACAGGTAATATATTATAACATAATAGCACTTGAGCATTAAATAAAGTGACATTATCTTCTTGTAGTCAAATACTCGATTAGGTACAACAGTACAAATAGGTATCTACTACAGTTTGTTGTTCTATAATATATTATGTTCTTACGTGTATATATACAAAACACGGAAGTGAGTCACTCCACTAAAAAATAGGAAGCAAAACAATATTCAATACCAATAATATGATGAGGCCAAAGAAACACTGCACAAATAATATAACTGCTATATTGTTAGACACACAAAAGTTCGAATAGATTAACTGAAATCAATCGTTTTGAATTTCAATAATATTATATGTGCTTTAGATATTGTAAAAAATCGTATACGATTGTATATTTAAATAACGTTAATTTATTTGTGTATAGCCTATCACAAGTTAAAAAATAATCAGAATAAAATCAGATAAACGCGTGTATAGGCGTTTTTTACACATAATATTAGTATATAGTATGCATTATACAACTTACTTAAGTTACTATACTACATATTATAACCTATATAAGGTATATAAAAGACAAAAAATGTTTGTACCCGACTACCTATGTCCGTTATGTATTCATCCGATTGCGGTGAAATTTGATAGAGAAATAAATTAGACCTTGGGGAAGAATATAGACTACATTTTTTCCCGAAAACAGGTAAATATGAGGTTCAACTAGGGTAAATTCTCAAACAGGGATTTTGAGATTATTATTCTTTTTTTTTCATATAAATGGTTATTTTTAGTTTTAATACTAATAAATAATAATTATTATTATTATTAATGCGATAAGCCTGTGTATTTTAGTACAGAATGTTTTGAGTTTGAACCATGGGTTCGGTGGACCCATTTTTTGCATTTTTTTTTATACTTCAGAGTTAAATTACACACTGTGTGTACGCATATATACACACCACGCAGAGTCCATGATCTACCGCAGGTAGATTGCCTAGCTAATAATATACTACTCGCATAATCACAAAAACCTAGCAATAGTAACCATGACAGCTAGTTTATAATTATTATAGTTTACACCTAATAATATAATATTACTAATATTCAATATGTCTAACATAGAACCTATCTCGAGTTATTACTTTTTTTGCTAGGTATTAAATTATTTTTATAAACCTAATTATAATTTATCCAGATACTGTGTGTCCACGAAAACTGGGTACATTCCATAACTCAGTTACATACATTACTCACTACTCAGTATCCTATAAATATTTTAGAATTCTGTCTGCCGGAGATTGATAATTCAATAGTCTAGTTTCATATCCAGCCAACAGAATTCAAAAACAAGAATAGGATACTGAATAATAGGTTTAATAATAATTTAACCATACGGTGTACCCTGTTTTTTCGGTAGTCAGTAGTTTCGTTATGTAATGTAGAGACCCTAAGAAAAGATTTTTCAAAATTAAACCCATATAATTACCTTCGTTCTAACATTATTACGTTATGGTGATAATATCATAACTCACAAATATTTAAATGTATAGTATACCTTAGTCAGTGCATTTTTTTTATAATAAAAACGGCGATTATCAAAGACTGTAGTATCATAAAGATATTATATAGATAAGTATTGTTTATCGAGGCGTTAGTTCTGGTCAACCTTATCGCGGCGGCACGTACAGTGACAGTTGTGAACGAGCGTTATTATCGAACGTGTCCTGACTGACTGATCGACGTAGAGCCTAAATTATGATACCTACAAAGACTCAAAAATTTGATCTTACCTTTGTACCACCATACAATTCGTATTTTAAAGGGGTGCTCACATAAGTGATTGGCGATAGAAATTGAGAAATTTTTTATTATTTATAAATGGTAACCCATTAATTACGTTTGAATTAGTTTGAAAAATATGCAAAGAGCTACATCTGAACTAATAGGTACACTAACACCGAGATACAATGATATAATACCTTATTTTGTATTTGTGAATTTTGTCCCGAGTGAAATATTAATAATCAATTTAATTAAATTCTAATTTTTGTAATTTTCAAATATATTTACGGACCATATTACATATTTCGTAATACTTAGGGTGACTCACATATTAATTTCGTTTTGGCTGACATAAATCAAACAATTTTTTTATTTATATATAAGGTTCCTATTGGTTACAGAAAAATATTTTTAAAAAAAATTGGTTTACAGTGTAATTCATCAAGCATGATCAGCCACTTTTTTCTTCTATGTGCAGTTATTCAAAATCTTATTTTGAAAATTTTTTAGTATACTTAAAAGTTAAAGACCATATTTTCAAATACTTGAGATTTTTCATACCGTTTATAGTGATATAAATGTTTTATACAAATAACAGCCAACCTCTTTATCTATCAAATGTTAAGCAGATGGATTTTTGAACATTTTTAGTTACATTTTGGAATTTCGAATGAATACCTAGTTGTATATTAAGGATAATATAGGTACTATAATAGGTTTATCATATTATGTTTAAAAGATAAAATGGGGCTATGATGGTTTTATAATATTATTACAGTAATCAATAATTAATATTAATCGATCAAAATTTTATAATTTGTTAACTAATTATAATATTACAAAATTAAATATTACATCTATTTTATATATTTATAGAACCATTTTTTAGAGCATTATTTTTAGTAAATAAATTTTAATAACTCAGAAACTATTCGTTGAAATGTTGAATTAATACGTCAAATTGTTTTTTAAAAAACCATCTCTTCAACAATTTACAGGAAAAAAAGGTTATGATTATTATTAAGAATAAAAAAAAAAAATGTTTTCTCTCCATTAATAAAATACAGGATAAGTATACATTTTTTTTAAATATCTAAACCATCTCTAAAGCTATTTTAAGCAGGTGTCAGAGATGAGAATTCCATTTATCGATATAAAATGTAATTATTTAAATAATAGTATTTCAGTTATTCTCATTTGAAAAATGTGGCAAATTTTATAAAAAAATTAAGTATTTTAAAATATAGTCTTCAGGTATGTACCTATATATTTATTTAATACGTGAAAATAAAAAAATAATAAAAAATAAATATAATATAATATAAAATAAAAAATAATAATTTGAATAAATTAATTTCTAAATGAAAAACATGAGGTTATGGTTGGAAAATCACTCGGTTTATACTTTATTAATTTAATTTATGATAAATCATGGAATAACCTAAAAGTGATTACATGCATTCAATTTTAATGATTCTTTAATGTAAAAATATCAATGAAATTGCCAAAATATTACGTATCATGTTTCATGACGAATAAAAATGATCAAATAGAATAACATATTATAAAAATCAATCATAATCCTCGCAAGTACATAATATTGTTGTATACATGTCTAAAATCACTTTCCAATCGTTTACAGGTATCCGTGGATAAAAAAATACTCACGAAGTGGTACCATATTATTATTCAGCATTCTAATAATGTATTTAAAATATTTAAAATGTTTTACTTTAACACAGCAATGTACCAATATTGCGTATACGTTGCGCCGTACGTTGCTAAAACAGTATACAGTCCCTGTTGTATAATGTTATAAATTATAATTATTATTATATTACATATTATTTACATTGTTCGCAATTCGTTTAGTAATTCGTTCTTGGCACTGTATCACAGAACCGAATTAAGGATATTAGAGCCATAAGTACATTAGCACTAAAGGCTCTTCATTCTTTTTAAAAATTAAATATTTATTTAAATGTTAATATGTCATGTTATACACGAGCGATAAAATTATGGGTACCTACTCAATGAAATATATAACTTAATTTATAAATTATTTATAATTACTGAATGAACAACATAAAAAAACATTAATTTTTTATGTTTAAAAAATTAAATATGAATTGCATTCAACATTTTGCAGTCTTTGTTAATGCATTTTGGTTAATTGGCTTATATTTTATTATAATTGGCAGACTGCCTTTTTGATATGAAACATTCCATAATATATGAGAATAATGAAATCAATTACGAAATGGCGATGTAACTGAATTAAATGTGATAGTGAAAATAATATTCCTCCCAATCTAATCTTGTCCTGGTAAATAGGGGTATTATTTTTAAAATTTCAAGAACATTCACCGTTTTTGAAAATGGTCCTAAGTAAGTAACTATAATATATATATATATACTATTCGGTTTGTAACGGTTTGTAAAATAGTGTCATGCCTATAATATACAAGACTTAACAACCAGGTACCATGACAGTAATCGGCAATTGTTTACATTTAAAAAAGGAATATTATTTTCTAAATTAAAACAAAATAAAAATTATCAAACATAAAAACAGCACTATTTCAGTGTATCTCAGTTTTAGTATACCTATACCTTAGTTAACGGGCGAATCAGCATCGGTGTTCCTAGCTTTGTAAACTAATTTATTGAGATGGACCAAAGGTGGATTAGGTGGAGTTATAGCACTTGGTATATTTTCGTGTGTGGTTCTAATTACTATCTAAATTTGTTTGATATTTTTAAAAACAATCTTTAAGACTTTGATCGAAATCGATCAATTACAACTATTAGCTACAAACATAAAGAAATAGCCTATGGGCTTTAGTTGTACATTTAAATAACAAACAATAAATCAAATAATATTTTCTATCATTTAAAAAATATAACATAGCAATATACCATGGCAGACTAGTCAAAACATTTTTTTTATATTTTATATCTGTACTTAAGGCAACCTTCTACAACAAAAGAGTATTACATTTTCATGAGTTAAAACGAAATTCATGTACAGTCACCTATATGTATTGTGCTTTTAATTTTTAGAATATTGTTTTAACTTTTTAAGTCACAGTCCCTTTTTTAATATCTGAAAATTCAGCTTCATATGTATTTGGAGAGATGGTTGGTCCACAGTATATATATTATATATATTATATATTGTATGGAGTTGAAAAATAATGCCAACCTGTGAGTCTCACTAATATTGCACAAATATTTGCGATGTTTGAAAAGCCAAACCTGACTTGAAAGTGACGTTCGATTTGGTATAATTTAATCAGCAAAACATATTATGTTGGGGAAGAAAAACGTTTAGTTCAAAAAGTAGCACCTTGTTTCAAACCCTGTCAAACGCTTGTGAGACATCAATAAATTATCAAGCAGAAGCAGTATTTTTTTCTCTTATCGAGTTTCAAAAATTTTGGCGAAGAAAGATAAGAAATTTATAGGTCAATAAATATCGGGAGGCTTTTTGGATTTTGTCTTTTGGAAATATTATTATTTTTGAAAATTACTAAATTAGTGGGAAGTATTAGGGGAGCATTAAATAAAACAGTTTTCCGAGTTGTTGCTTTTTTATTACCTTAGCAGTGATTAGATCGTAACCAAGAGATTTTTTAAGGCTGCGTATTTCTGCGAAGTTAACATTATTAGGAGTAAAATGTTTAGTGGTTATTTATTTATTTTATGAATATATATTTTAGGTAATCAAATTTTAGATCGACCGCTATGTTATTATTATACCTAATGATGAATACCAATCATTATAATATGTTCATTACTTATAAGTAAAATAAATGAAAAGTAATATTATTTAGTTTGCCTTTACATATTATTATATATATAAATGTATTGTTTGCTTTGCACAATGTGCATTAATAATAAAAACAAATCCATTTTACTAGTTAAAAGTTACTCGACTTAGTACATATATGTATAATGTATACATACTTACTGTGTTAACTAATGACGAATTTTTCGTTAATGCGATCAACTTAAAAAAATCAAATAATGATTTAAAAATATTACATCATTTTTATTTATATTTCAATCATACAATTAATATTTATTAAACAAGGCAAGAAATACAGGGCACTATAAATGACTGATTATTACATAATATTAACATATTATTATTTAAATCACATAATAATATAACTTATTAGGTATTATAATAATAGTCTGATTGACCATATTATAACATTATAAACAAGTGGGAGAGCTGCAAAGTGTACAGTCAAACAACTCACAGGGATAACGGAGCTACGATTTTGTATAGATCCGTTTTGTAATAGTTACTATTTTTAAATTATTTTTTCTTCATACCGACTCGTACCTATGATTGGCATAGGTGCACATTATTATAGTTTATAGACATTATACACATTAAATACAATAAAATAACAAAAAAAAAGACAAGTCGAGAAATGGGTTACAGATTAATATATACCAATACTATGTTAAAATATTATTATTCACAATAATGGAGACTTGAAGCGTTTAACGCGATCGGCCAAGTTACACATTTAGATTTCTGTTATTGTATAGTATAGTATAGTATTGTTCATTATTATTTTTTATCCTCCTTGCCTCGCCGTATATTCGCATACACGCATATTATTGTACATTTCGCGTACTATGTCGTACCCTCACGACGATAGTAATAATATTAATTCATAAGACGTAATACCTATCTACACAACATAATATACGATGTGTAAATCTATAGTAAAAGTTAATGATATTAAACTGGTTTTGACTAACGGTCGTACTGTCGCGACGGACCGGACAAGTATAATAACAATAATTATCGTCATCATGTCCTCCAATGTCGAAAGACGACGACAGACGACCGCATGTGCTGCTTATAATAGTAATAATAATAAAAATAATTATTATAGTAAATATAATAATAATAATAATAATAATAATAATAATAATAATAATAATAATAATAATAATAATAATAATAATAATAATAATAATAATAATAATAATAATATAATATACGACTGCAGCCCTATTGGCCCTAAGGCCTAAATGATAATATAATATTATATACGAGAAATTGTTAGATCCCCGATGAACACGCTGAGAGTTGAATTAATTTTCTTTGTTTTTGAGCTTTCGTCGGAGTCGCGCGAAACAAAATACTCGTAAATAATAATAATTACAATAATAATAATGACGTCTCGAAATATCTTGAAACGTGAGAAAAAATCTGAACAAACATAAGTGATGGTATATCATATTATTATTATCGTAACTGTATCCTGGGAATCAAATAATGAGTCAGTCAAAAACCTAGGAGGTCGTTGGAAATAAAAACGAACGTTGTCACTATCGGCGCGCAAATTAATGATTTTCGGGTTTGGTCAGTTGATATATTATTATATTGTTGTACCTACACTGTAATTTATCTGTATTATTATTATGGTGTTATATTATTATTTTGCGCGTTTTCGTTTCGGTTTTTGTTGATATATGGGGCGTGACCTATCCGTGGATGGTGACATGGGTGGTTTTGCAGTGGTTTGGTGGTGGGGGGTCAGGAGCAGGGAGTGGGAGAACTGTGAGCCTATTTATTACGCATTTGCCGACTTGGACACGAACGCCCTGTTGCGAAACGATCCCGAATCGTCAGACATGAACGCGCTGCAAGCCGCTCCGTTGACAGGTGGTCGCGAGTACAATTCGTCGCAGGTATCGGTGTCTGTTACGGCGGGCAGGAAGCACGGCGTCGACGTTAGGCTGGACCAGAACGATTTGCTTTGGTTCGACGCAAGTTTCGGCAAGTCTACCGGCCGGTTGTGTGCCCGGTCGTCGTCGTCCTTCTTTTTTTGAGCCACCTTCTTCTTATCCTCCTGCGTAAAACGTTTGAGATCAATTTTTAAATTCCTCGTAATATAGTAATATCGTATACTACGTTTTGGATATTAGTGTTCAGAGCTGACTGGACTTATAGTAGTGCAAAGCGCACGCAGTACCAATAACAAGATATATTGAAGTGACTACTTATTTAGTGTATTGGAAAACTTTAAGAGCCTTCCATGGATTTACCTTCCCGTAATTGAAAATATTATGTCTGGTCAAAATTTAGAATACTTTATAAGCCCCCGTTTGAGCCACAACATAAGGTTTAACAATTATACCTATATATTATATAAGATCTGTAGGATCCGTATGATCTGGTAGGATCATAAACGGTAACACAGTCCCCTCAAATAATTCCCTTGCTCTTTTATCTAAGATTTGTTAAAGGAACCTTCAAGTATAATACATAGGTCAGGGACGGATCTGAAGCTTGTTTAAGGGGGGGGAGCGAGTAGGACTATTTACGAGTGACGTATAAAGTGCTATGAAGTATTAAATCGTTAAAAAAAGACCAAGGAGGATGGCCACCACATTGCCCCTCCCTCCTCCATAAATCCGAAGCAAATTAGTAGTTAATCAAATGTTCTTTTTTTTGAAACTGTTGTGTTTTTAAAATATTATTGGAAGAACTATGAGTATACTCATTAGGCTGTAGCTAAAGGGCATCGTTTTTATTTTTATAATTTTATCGTGATCCTCTTGGCTTACCCTTTTCTTGTACGATTGTTGGTAGAAGTTATAGAACAGGAAGTAGAACATGACGGCGTGCAGCAAAATGATCCAGGCGAATGCCTTCGGGTAATCACATTCAGTGAATAGCAACTGGGACGCGTGGATGAACACCATAATGAATTGGATCTGAAACATGGACGAAACAACGTTGAATATATTACCGGTCTGAGGGTTGCACTTTATATACAGCCATATGCTGCAGATTTTAAGTTGTGACCCACTCACAACTATATGCTGACATAATAATAATAATAATAATAATAATGTTGTACCATTTGGAGCACAGTCAAGTATTTCTTCCACCAGAGGTACTTTTGCATTTGCGGACCAATAGCGGCCAACATGTAGTACGAGTACATGATGATGTGCACGAACGTGTTGAGCAGCCCGAAGAAAGTGCTGTGACCGCCTATATATTAAAAAATTTAAAATAACGTAATTAAATTGAATTACGACGCAGGTCCATCTAGTAGGTAGACTCACCTGGTGTGAATTTGACGCCGAACCACACGCTCATCGGCATGATTCCGTGGTGGATGACGTGGAGGGTGGATACTTGATCGTATTTCTTACGCATAACGAAAAAGAACTAAATAAAACATACACAAACACAACCATTAATATTTGACACGATCGGTTTGACCACTTGTAGATTGACTTACGGTATCGAAGAATTCCGTGAATTTAGAAAAGTAGTACCACCAGCAGCCTCGAGCTACCTATAAATGAAAAACAAAATGTGTAAGACGGCATTATAGATAGGCAATTTCATAACACCACAGTGCCTAGTGGTCATGTGACCAAAATTAAATATAAATTTATAATTATAGTGTGTCCCACATTTTAACCACCCGTAATTTTTGTCTCAATATTGGAAAACAATGGTTTTCTTTTTTTTTCTTTTATATCAGTCATCATCTCATTCCGATTTGATGATCAGTCCCACTTTCAAATTTGTATTTTTTATAATTTTATATTTTTTATTTTATAATTTTATTTTCTTTATTCATTGTAATGCACAGAGTGTCCCATGAATTCCACCGGTTTTAAAAATTGAATAATGAAAAACAGTTTTGAGTAAATACACTTTTTACTAAACAACACGAAAAATAATCGTAGTGCGTGAGATTCCATGGTCAGAGATGGCTTGAATGCAATATAAACACACGTTCCTCAGTAGTGAAGCGAGTCATGAGTCACGAATACAATATAACTACTATCAGTTAACAACAAATAAAAATACAATGTGAAAACAATCTGACTGATTATCTCTAGTCGGAATGATAACCATATCTATAGACCTTATAATAATAGAGAGAATATGCCTGGTTGGCGGCCAAGAGTCGAGGTACAGCCGAGCAAATAAGTGTTAATACTAGATAACAGAAGTATTAGAAGTAATGATAACAGCTGAAATAGTATATTGTACATATAGATGCTTCGCTACTGCGCCTGTGCAATGTGCTTCAGTCTATCTTCAACATAATATGTAACTATAATTATGAACCTTGCTATATTCCGTCTATTGGTATAATGCCTATATGATGACAATTGACAGCAAAATTGATAAAAACAATGCTGCCAATATTGAAACAAGACAGAAATATCGAGCGATTCAAGACTAGACATATTAATTATTATTATGGACTGCGCGTCCCCCATA
Organism: Nasonovia ribisnigri; assembly: GCA_027563435.1. Taxonomy (NCBI): domain Eukaryota; kingdom Metazoa; phylum Arthropoda; class Insecta; order Hemiptera; family Aphididae; genus Nasonovia; species Nasonovia ribisnigri. Next base: position 284,818 of record JANEHU010005080.1, on the reverse strand, counting down.
CCCTACCGTGGGTTGCCTAGGGTCAACATTGTTAGAAAGAGTTAGCTAATACCTGTGCATATGAGATAGTACAGAGTTGTATACTATATGTTTCTATCAATGATGTCCCCAAATATCCCTCCCTACGCTCAGTCCATATTTTTGTAATATGTCGATGTTCAAAACATAGACACTCTTTATTAAAATGATATTATGTTATATCAATGGACTTACTCTCATAGCGGCCGGGGTTGTGGAGTAATCAACAGGTTGACACCGAAGACTGTAACCGTTGCCCCATGCACCGTCCCATGCTTCGAAGAAGATCCACGAGGAGAATATGACTTGCAGAAAATTATAAACAATTAATGTTTTTCGCAGTTGGAATGGTTTGCGGTCTCTCATCAACCTCGGTCCCAAAATCTTTACGATAAACGCATATGTCAGGCACATGGTCATGGTAGGTAAGGGACTGCTCATAAGGAACCAATCATTAACCCTTTTGTCTGAAAATATAAAATGTTTAAGTTAATCCCCAGGATACCAAACAAGATATTAAATGTATTCTTCTTGGCAAAGTTTTAAAAACCAAAATTAATCAGCATTTCCAATTCTCTAATTTGGATAACTGTAAGACCGTAACTTACTATACTATGGTAATTTTAATAACTGATTATTAGGAATCAACTGCGTATGACTGCCTATTAAAGGTTTCAAATAAATGTTTAAACGCTATTTTATAGAAGACATTAATATTATTGCTGTCGATGTAATTATGTATGAAAATTTGTAGATATAATTAATATAGAAATTCATTTAATGAAATTAAAATAGTCAATGATTTTCTTTTTAATGAAATACTGTTTAAAATTGTTATAAAATATTAAAAATATGTATTAAAAATTACTTACCACTGTAATCGTTCATTAGGGTGTTGTACCCTTCGATTACAGTGTTCAACATCTTGACGATTGTATCGATATCCTACGTATGTGTATTCAACCTATATAAAACAAAACAAAAACAAAAACAAATTTAGTAAACACTATTAATTAGTCACTACTTTTTGTGGTTAATCATATACTCAATTCGCATGATATACCTAATATAAGTAATTATTCATAATAGGTATTCAATTAGCGATTTCGATATTTTAGTATGGCCATATTTGTTGTTTTCTAATAACTTAAAATAGTATTTAGTACCATATATTTAGAGTTATATGTATACAAATTCCTTATTCCTTATTATCTTATAAGAACAATTGTCAAATATATAGTATTTATAATTAATACTAATAATGTTATAATTTTGGGAAATAAAAAATTATTTTTGACATTTCATCACGGCCTAAATGTAAATAGTGACTCGCAGTCTGTACAGTGTGTAAAGAAAGATAAGTTAGGTATTGTACAATGCATTCACAAGTATCTATAATAGTATTTTATACACATTAACGCTGTTTAAAAACTACTCAAGGTTAAAATAGGCAATCGCATTTTGTTATATATTTTTACATTAGACACCTAATACGAAACACGATTTCGATGATAAACTAATGACGGCTGATAATAAAATAATTTATTTCAATAAATAATATTAACACGTTGATTAAGAATAGAAAAAAAAATGGTTTACTCATGTTATTATATTGTGTTATAACACCTATTATAGGTGTCCGATTGCAAAACGAATATAATCTTAACTATTTCTGTGTTCGTTTTTTATTTTTTCTGGACAATACGATCTTGACATCTCCTACGGTTTTTTATATCCGTTGAAAAATCACAATAATTGTAAAAAAGTCACAACTGAACTATAGAATTTCGTTTTGAAATCATGCGGATTCGGACAGAAGTTGACGAAAGTATTGCTCTTCGGCGTGCCAGACGAATACAAACGGTAGGTAGTAGGAGTGTGTCACCGGACGACACACTAGCTATATATAATATTGTGATATAATAATAAAAAATATATTATAATTAATATGTGGCACACACGACCGTCTCCCCGTCGACAAAAAAATGATTACACATTATTGTTATTATTATTATTTTTATTATTATGCGCGTACTCTCTCCTGAACGCCGAGGCGGTCTTACGCGTGTGGATTTTCGACACGCGCGTCGTCGTTACAAAACTACGGATTCGTGGGTTTTTTCCTTCTCCGCCTCCACCCAGTCGCTCACTTACCCCACCAAACGCCCCTCGAATTTGTATAACAATATTATAATAACGAGTATTGTTATTCTGCACGATCGATCGTCGACGCAATCGTCTATATTAATTATCATATTATTATTATTATTATTATCATAAAATAAATAAGTCATGACTTAAGTATTATATATTATATTTTAGTACAATATCTCTGGCACAAAAATATTGACTTTGTGATGATGTTTATATTATTATTATTATCATTGTTATGATTATTATTATTATGATTATTATTATTATAATGATTTCGACGGTCCGCAAAATATTTTATGCGTTCGGGCCGGCCTTGGACGGAATTACGAACGTGTGCAAAACGAACGGCATTATATTAGTTTATATTATGATGTAGGACTGTGTAGTGGTAAAGAAGAATAAAAAACGTCACCGTGTCTTTATCGTATACAGTTGATGATTGGACAAGTGCACAACCGTCGAAGGTAGGTACTTACAAGTAAAGTAAGCAAGCAAGAAAGTATATAACACATCAAGTATATCTTTTATACGCCGTCTTGTACATAATAATGTTCAATAATAATATTATAATGTAGGTATATAGTTGCAGGTAATGTGCTGCACCGGCACCGGATTAGGTTTACTAAAAATTCGTGCGGTGCGCTCCACCTCACTGGCATGAATATTCAGCCAGTAATAAAATATAAATTATTGCGTCTCTAAACAGGTGGAAATTTGTTGTTTATTTTAATATTCTCCACGTAGAGACGAGAAGTGCGCAGCATGTATCTCAAAAATTTTTCAAAAAAAGAAAACGATTTTTCGCAATTGGTCCGGTTATTATCTCGAAACTATTTATTATAATTTAAACGGTGTAGATAATTCTTCCTCGTTTGTTTCATCCTTCGATATTTTTTAACATGTTATATTTTAAGCGGAGCGATGAATGTATTGATATTACAAAGATGTGTGATTTTATTTGTGTGACACATTTTTTATAGTAAAAATATTCCGATTATCATCTTTGAGAGAGCACTATAGTAACAAATTGTACTTTGGTGGATTGGAGTAGTAATTTCTCAGCACTTTTTAAAATAATCAGGGAAAACAAAAAAACAACAAACATTTGTTAAAATGTTTATATTATTATTAAAACAATTGTTTGGTAACCATAGTTACCAAAAAGTTGACCATTTTTACTCAGGTTCGAAGTTCGTCGTATACAATGATTTATCATTGAATTAAAATTTAACACACCCATTCAATGACGATTTTTTCATTTGACACCTACGCTGTACCCTAGAGTACAACCCACTTGTTCCATGCCTACTATTATTATTTTTCAATTACTTTCGGTACATCCGTATGTATTACCATAGGTAAATTTGGTGTTTACTAATAGTAATCTAATAATATGTATTGATATGTACACGGTACACCAGAGATACTTGAAGTGTGAAACTATTTATGAATAAAAATAAGCCATAAGCGTTTCCGCTACATGACCGTTGTCCGACTTGGTTTTCAATAAGTATTAAATTCCATAATGATGCCGGGTATGTAGATACGTATAATATTATCGCGACGCTCTGCACAGTCCCACTGCTTGGTTGAATTTCCGGGGGTTCCTGTGGGTCTTAGGTACATTACGTATTCTGAGCATGTTATTTTCTAAGAAATGTCGAAGAACGAAATATTATATTGAATATCATAAATAAACCTTAATAATAATATACTATTAAAATATATTAACATTATAATATAATCTATGAAGATAAAATATTGTACTTGGTACTTGAGACAGTGGTTCTCAGCCGGTGTGCCACGATAATTGCCCTTAGATTGTGCCGCGAAATTATTGAAAATATAAACTATTCGTACAATATAATATTATAGTGTGTAGGGTGTCCGGGATTCTTACAAAACCCCCAAGGGTGCCATGAACAAAAAAGGCTGACAACCACACTGACTTAAATGAAGGGCTGGAATCTGAAGGCAGATACATGATAAATTTTGTTTCCTCGCATTATGGCTCTCAATGGATTTACAGCACTTACCAATTACCAATACTAATTAATAATAGTTAGAAATACATCACTTTTAGTTGTTGTAATGAATGCATTTTTACACACTCAAAATTTGTGGAACAATATTTTATAATAAATATTATCATGTACCTATATAATGATAAGAGGTTCTTCGCGATAAAAAAATATTTATATCGTATGCTTTATACGTGGAATTTCATATCGTGGTGATAAGTTCATAGTTGATTGTAATTCTATACATGTCGGTGGTTTTTTGTCCGTAATCCGTTTCCGAAATCAAAAGTACAGCTGAAGCACGACCTCTTGATTTAAAAAATGTATTATTTATTCGCATATTATCATGTGCGTATTATACTATGGAGATTAAAGGTATATAAATAGGTAGGTATGTAAGAACATCAACACGACGAAAAAACCCATTTATTAACATTAATTTCTGAAAGCAGAGACTGGATAAATACTGATTCCTCACACTACAGTTTTCAATCGATTTACACTCAAAACCTATCAATTTGTTATTACAAAATATGCTATTTTACATATAAAAAACTATTTAAAATTTGTAAAACAATTTATAATACATTATTGTATTTATAATGATGGCATTTCATCAGACCTATACAACTTTTGAATTTAACCTAAAGTTTCATAATACAGTAGGTACTGTATAACTATGCAGCTTTCACGATATTGAAAAATTGTATATATTACTATAAGTCCATACAACCTTACACAACCTAAATTGGTTAGAATACATCTATGGTCGGTTTGGTTATACTGCAGGTAAACTTTAATAACAGAGATAAAATCCAAATAATATAAATTTGTATTAAAATAGTTACATATATGCATATAAAATCCACTCAGGATCATTATATCGCCGCAACCAACTTAACAAGCCAGCCTACCCCATATTTTTGCTATTTATTCAATTTATTGAATTCCTCATCGCAAAATAGATGCCTACCACATCTGGTATACCGGAAGCGTTTACGGATCTTAAAGAAAAAATGCTCACGTGGCGTTTTTTCCTTCTTCCCTCCCCCTCTTAGTGAACATTATCAAAATCGTTTCACCGAAATGTCACACGCGACAGATAAGATACGGCAAACGGACCAAAAACCAACTTGTCTGTTCGAGCGTGACGTCAAATACTGCTGCAGTATTATCGAAAAAGCGTAAGCGTAAGAGGTTCTTCGCAATAAGAAAAAAAAAATGTTAATATTATTTTATTATGTTCCTCACGCGTTATACATTGAATTTCATATTGTGGCGATAAGTAAATCTGATTATATTACACGTCGGTGGTTATTTTACGTTTGTATAGTTCGTTTCCGAGATCGAAATCACTACCTACCTACAGAACGGTTATATTATAGAGGTATTCAGGTGCAGTAGTGTATGTACCACGATGAAGCAAAAAAAATAAGCAAAATAATACATTAATTTAGAGTTAAAATCAATGTTAACGTTTCTTGAGATATGAAAATAATATTATATTTTTGGCTTCGGCGCCGACACAACTCGTTTAATTTCAGTATGGTATAATATTCCACGCGTGCTATGATGGTTTTGTGTAGCTATATAATAATATGCAAATGAAACAACACAGTGTTTAAAGGTACACGTTAAAGTCGGGTTCACAACTCCGTCGTCCGTCGTGCCGTGTGACAGTTATCGTATGCTGATTGATCGTCAGAATCGTGGTATCATATTCACTAGGTAACCATGATCTACCGGGAAATTTCCATGGTAGCTTTTCGACACGACACACGACGTGGCTGTGAACCCACGGTGTATGATTTGTATATATATATGTATACAATCGTTTTTCGGTGGTTTTGGATCTCGAGACGTCCCGTCGTCGGTAAAACAATTAACTACAGGTAATAAAAAAATATTATGCTATATACCTACCTAATATTATAAACCTCGACTTTGTCGCACATATCGCCACGGTTGGTTCAATCAAGACCCACGAGTGAAAAACGAACTACCGCGTACACGAAGAACGGTTCGAAAACGGTGTATAACATGACGCGAATCGACGTGAAATCGCAGCGGGTCTAAGTACACGCGGCTATGAGATGTTTTGGTAAAATAATATGTGTCCGCGAAGAAAACGACGGTAAATGTACGTATGCGGCCGCAGAGGAGGAGAGCACGAAAACAAAATAATAATTAAATTGTGCCGCGTAACTACTAACCATTGTGTACGCGTATACTACAATAATAATAATAAATGCTATTGAATACAGGGTGATCATATTGTTTCTCAGAGCTCGACGGTCCTCAAAACCGACTCAAACTAACTTGACAAACTATGTTATAATAATAATAATAATAATATTAAAAGTTAACTCCATTCCTACATGGTTCTAACCGCAAAGAAAGTTTAGGTTACCGGGTTAGCGTTAAGGAATTTTGAGTAGTGTTTTGCAATAATTATAATATTATAATCACCCCGTATACGTGCTTACATAATATTATAGTATAATAGCAATTCTAAGGTGTACGGTGTACGATCACATACTTTAACAGTCATTAAAAATAAAAATAACAAGAATAATAAGAAAGATAATAGAAGAAGAAGAAGAAGAAACAACCACGGAGGCGTGGTAAATAGTTTATATCATTATTGTGCAGTAAAGTCGACAGTATAATTCCAAGTTGGAAGGATCTATGAAAAAATTCGACTTACCGACAGTTATGTGTAACAAATAGGCTAAGGGTCTAATAAATCTAGAAAAAAAAACAAATATTACGCTGCATAATAAAATTTTTAAAAGTGCACTAACAAAATACCAAAATTTATAGGTATACCACTGAAACAAAATTTTTTTGACTGAATTAGTGAAATTTTTATTTTATAAATAAATAATTATGTTTATACAAATTCATAAGTCAATAAAGATCTGAGATTGTCAATTGTAATTAGTGGCGAAAAACGCAAAGCTTGAATACCGAGAAAGATATAAAATATTTGGGTACTCAAATATAGACATTTTTTTATTACAAATTTATGAACTACTCGTTTTTTCTAAATGAAAAGAAGTACTAAAAAGCTAGATAATTTGTGTTTATGCAAAACCTTAAATAGGCATACAAAACTTTGTACTTGTATTCTTAACATTCCACATTGGATTTTTATTTATTAATTTTTCGGTTGTATTATAAACGTACAGAGATACTTTTTTCAAGAGTATTAATAAAGGTTGAAAAACTTCGGTACTGACCTCACTGACTTGAGCGAAAATTAACGTCCGTGTCTGATAGCTAGTTAAAGCGCGTTACCTCGTCTTTACTGTGTACACCTCTAATCGCAGAATTTTTTGTTTTTTAAGGTAAAAGTTATCCCCGGAAAAAAAAATAAGAAACAACCGTGTGCAGTTTATACTAATTATGTGTGTGTATTTTGATTCAATAATGTTCACTGACAGGCCGTATAAAACAGTAAGTACATTTATAGCGACCTCCAACTGTAATGCAGAGACAACTCGTACTACCTAAAGGCTTGGAAAAAATAAAAACCAGAAAATTCATGTTTCGCCTTGCTAGAGAATCCGATTGATATCAGGTACTAGTCGTACTACATTATAAAACATACTTATCCATAGTTTTCTGTGTTATTGCTCGTTTTGTATCATTTACAATTATAATAACTAACATCCGCGACGTTTTTACTACTGTGTTTGTCCACATGTTATTGCTGACTTCCAGTTAGACTTCTTGACAGACGGCCTTGTACCATAATACATATTTTATTAATATCATACAATATACCAGTTTACCCCGGTCCAACCGGATACTATATACAGTGTTCTATACCAGCGAAACCGTGACTGGTATGCCTACACCTGCAGCAGCAACTACAGTCCTCCGTTTGACGGATTGTTTTTTTCGCGGAAGACTATCTCATTAGTTGCGATAATGTGCGATCATATTATACTCGGGCGAAGGTTGCAAGATTTTCGCTCGCACCCATCGTGGGTGTATAGTTTCTGCAGTGCGTGCACAAATGGCATAATGGCTGCATAGCCACTATTAGAAGTGAGTGGGTGCTAGGTCGCCTTTAGCACACCAAAAACATAGCCATAGTTCTTAATTTTTAATATCAAAAATATTCAGTTTTACAAAGTTTTGTTCTTTTCAGTCGTTTAAATATATATTTTTATAACTTTTAAACAAAATTTTTTAGTATTTTACACTGGAGTACTGAACTGATCTACTAAAAATTTTTTTACTGTAAATAGTGTAAACTCCCATCACGAAGGTATTAACTATACGCCGTCAGCGGTTTATTTAAAAATAATTTCTCGTTTCACCAGATTTGGATAATTCGCCGCTTTCGGCTTTAACGTTTCTCGTCACGATGCTGCGAGTCAGCGTTACCAGTTACCACGCGTAATTATAATACAAATATCACACCAATCACTAGTTACGTTCAATAATCGTAAAGTTATGTTTCTAACAATGTTAATATAATGCTTAAAAGATGAGAAAAAAATGTCTCCGATCAGCATCGTGCGAATAAAACGCCAACATATAAATACGATTATATAATATGTGTAAATACTCGTAATTATCGCTATATTCAATCGTTTCGATAATAATTGATGTGAGTGGTTACCATTTGTACTTAACTCGTTTCGGCCTGATATGTATTATATAGGTAGGTAGCCAGGTAGGTATACGATTAAGCTATAATCTCGCAGCTAAACGCAAATAACGAGATTAATGACGAAAGATGCTTGAACAGATTATTCGTCATATTCGTCGTTATCTGTGTTATAATGATCTCAGCACTGTGTATACGTATATTATGTAATTCAATTATTTGAAAAATGCAGATTTTGGTCGCCTCAAAAGCGACTAAAATGTATCAAACGCTTTATTATAATATATGATTAAAAACGATTATGTCGTATAAATTATAACTTTTTCTTTTTGTCGTTTAATCACCACATGAGAGCTAACTGTTTGCACATTAATTACTCCCATACGGCAGTATAAATTACAACTAAATGTATATTAGAACAAAATATATTATATAATAGTACACATATCAAATATATGTGTTAGTGTGTCAGTATGTCGTTCACATATTTTTAAATTGTATAAAATGTTTATTTATTGTAATTTATACCAAGTGATACATTTGACATAAAACACTAATTATTTCAAAAACTACATACGTTGAAAATATTTTTCTTACTATTTTTTTTTTCAATATTGTTTTTAAAAAAATGTATCACAACATGCATTATTAATCCTTTATTCTAAAGCAGACATTTTTTGAATACGATAAAATACGATGATATTTTTTTTTCAAAAACTTTAGTAGTTTTGTAACGACTTAAAAATAAATATCAAAAGACATATTCAAAAAAGTAAGTGTATTTTGAAATAATAACTGTCTTGCGTTAAATAGTTTAATAACCCGTATAATATTTGGATAGGAAATTAAAATAGTATTTTCTCCAAGCCCTAGACAGTGTTTTAATATTTTTATAATTTATAATAAAATGTGCATTGTAGGTACATTTATTTTCGGGGTGGTCAAATCTAAAAACTTTAAAAAATTATGCAGTACGACTGCAGTACCTATATCTCACAATATACGAAGTATCTTATAGTACGGTGCGTGATCCTCATCCATTGTTTTGTTTTACCCTTAGCAGAAAGACCTATTACTATAATGATAACACTGAAACTGTATTTATGAAATCTAATTATGGATTATTTTTTTTTAGTAAAACGACAATCAAACCAGTTTTGTTATTATACTCATAAACTAGTTCAACATCCGACGTCTTGCGCAAAAATAACGCCATTTTAATTACTTTTGGATCAAGGACGTACGTGTGATGGCATGTATATATAGCTATACTTAGCTAACACTATAGCCTATCCTTGAAATAAAGTTTATTCGGTCCTTGCACCTTGACCGCTACCAAAGCCAATCGTCGCATCTTGCTATTAATATTTGGTATAGGAAGAAACATACTTTATACATATTTTAACATATTACATTTTTTAAGTAGTTTATTATTGGTGTGAAATTTTTGTAACTGTAATAGTGTATATTGGTTACGTTTTAGCCCACGTCAATAACCCTAGCTAAATGAAAATTTTTCGTTCACGATATTATAAACAGCCATTTCGCGGGAATCACACTGAGTAGATAGGTATATATTTTTTATATTTTATACATACGCCAAATTGTTTAGTACCAATCACATAAGATTACTGATTAGTATTATAACACGGTTGACGTGAGTAAATCAAACAGTGCGTGCAAAAATTCTTAAACGTACCTTTCCATTGTCCTGGCGGTTTAACTTGAATTAATTATAAAGCATCTGATGTTATAATCCTAAACAAATTGTTATCATCGAAATAATCATTTTCTTTTAGAATTTTAAAGTTGAATCATTTGTAATTAAAATACGAATTTATAAACAAAAGCTTCTTTGTATTATTAAGTAAATTGTAAAAAAAAAATACTGAATAATATTTTATTGTCTATTTTGCTGCCATAAACAATAAAATTATACTTTTAATATTTTGTCATAATTTTTTTTTTTTTCGAAAAATACGCATGTGTGGATATTTTCACGGTTGAAAAATGACAAGACATATTTTTTACTATCAAATTTGGTATGGTTTCCAAGCGTGCATTGTTCGGTTCGAGATTGTTGGTCACAGTAGGAGATGAAGCAGAGTCCAAATAATTGGGTCAAGTGATCCATCTACTATAATACATATTTCGTATATTATAATTTTTACATTCATTGGAGTCAACTTGAATTTATTTGATTAGAACACTGTTTATGTAAAAAGGTTGCAATAGATTACATAATATTACGATGATATATTTTAGTCTCTGATCGGAGTTCCTATACTATCGGATTTAAATGTAAGTACGAGTATTTTTTCTTCCGGAAAAACTGTGTAGAATCTCTTTTGCACTAGTAGTTTTGGTTGTTATTCGAATTCCCTGTTAAGTTTTCATGAAAACGGCAAAGAAAAAATAACAGTAGAAAAAATTTGCTCCCGAACACCATTTAAACCGTTGTATCAATGATTTAACGTTAATATTTGAAAACATTTACAGACACGTTTACCTACGATGACCTATCCAACTCTTCTACTTCACTTGTAGGTATATGTATTATTAAATAATTATAAATTATACCCACCAAACGATAAATTGTACATTTTATTCGGTATTTTTTTTTTAAAGATATCGAAGTTATATTGTAGTTTCCAGTTGGTAACACTATTATTATAAAAGTTATAGTTTCATATTGGCATGTTTATCTATCAATTAAGTTCAGTTCTTTCGGGTCCAAACAAAATTTCAAGCTTTTTAAAGTTTTTATACAATTATAAAATGCATTGACCATTCTTTAGAATGCTCTAACATCCTCTTTATTATTTGACGTTTTTCCGGCTTCGACAAATCAATCTTTAAATTTTTCTAAAATAGTAAATCTCTTAGGACCTAGGTGTGTTTTAACACTCCAATTGCATTGTCACGAATTGTGATTTTATATTTACCAAGGAATGTGCCTATTGTGCCTACTGCAGTAGTTTTAATATAATAAAACGATTTTCTTTGAAATCCCACTCGAACTGCAGTGTCTAATTATTGTTTATACTTAACTCGTATCCGAAATTCTTTATTACAGAACAATTAGTTATACATTTAATCTCAAATTGTTGACACATTCATGATTTATATCATAATCTAACCTTCGTTTTATAGATAACAATAATACATTTTTAAATATTCAATACGAATACATATTAAATAGTAATTATGTTACACGTATACTGTTCCAATATATAAATGTCGTGTCACTTGGGCACAAAACTGAAATATTTCAAAACAATTTGAAAAACTCTATACATTTTATTAAGGAAAAAAAAAGTTACTCAACTTACTCTGATGGTAACAATATATTAAAATACGGCAGTGCAGTAGTTTTACAATTTTGCTGTTGTGTAGATTAGGTAACTATAATATAATATTATTGTCTTGTTCGCGTGACCTAATCATATACTAACAGACAAACAATTATAAGACTCTAAAGTTTTGAACAGGTTTGATTTTTTTTTCAACACGATTTGCTACACTTTTGATGTCTGTAGGTACTGTGCGCATACGAATCAGAATATAAAAGCAATGGTCGTAGGACAGAGGGAAATAATATTATTATTTGTATTACCTATGGTTAAACAAACATAATGTAAACGTGACTTTGCAGGTTCGGACGTATTAATCGAATGAAACATATTATATACAGACAGATTTTAACAAAATTCGATTGTGCAATCGGTTCGTTATTTGCTTATTAAATAAGTATATTTGTTCGGTACAAACATAAAAAATGTAAGTAGTTTAAACCTAACGACATCGACAAGAATGTGAAAGTCCGCCATTTTTTTTTAAGGTTATTGTTTAAATTATCTTATAATATTTTGAAATGGCTTATTATTGAAAACTATTCAAACACTTAGTAGAAACTTACAAAAAACTATTTCAATTGTGAAATTACAAGATTCTTTCAGCCCGTAACTATAATAGGGACATAAGTAAAATTCCTTCATCAAAAATCATTTACTAACAATTTTTCAATAAAATTGTTTTTTTTTTTTTAAATTATTATTTATTGCGCCATCTCTAGGGCGTTTGTTAAAAAAAAACCTCCAATTATTCATGGTTCGTTATTGATGTATCGTCATGCTTATTCGGACAAAATCACAAAAATATGCTAAACAAATATTATTTTAAATATTAGCTGAGTACCTACGTAAACACGACACTATTTAGTAGATTTTGAAACATTAGCTAAGACCCCTTCAAATTATTTTATGTAACATTATGTTTGTAATGAGTGGTTAAATTTTAGAGAAATATTCGAGGTAGTTACCAACTAACTGTCTACCTATTATCGAGTTATTACTGCCAATAGATATAACATAGATTTCGGCAAGCGTCTAACTTGGGGCCCCCTTATATACAAAAATTACCAATATTAGAGTTCGCTTATTCCAACCTATCTTAAAATCTAAACTAAAAATTACATTTTAAATACTTGAGGTGAAATGTATGTGCCCTTCCTCCATTAGGTGATTCATTTTACGAATGTATTATTAACTGATATCGCATTAACTTATAGTACAAATCGTGTGTATAGATGGTTTTTTATTTTCTCCAATAAAATAAATGAATAAACATTCAAGTATGGACTATATTTTGAATTTGTATTTATTTTTAATGCACAGAAATATGACGTGACCGTTTTGTTTTTGTCGAGGGTGTGGTTGATACCTGTTCTATCCGAGGACGACAAAAGTCCAAAACAAGCTGTACTAATACATTCACAAGGGCGCCGTTTAATGTCCTTTTCCGGTACATGTTCTTTATACCGCGTATACCTACGTCGGCGGTGCGCATCGAATAGTGTGCGATTATTTTAATAATTATATTACTTGTTATACATCGTAAATGAACGTGTGGTACAATAAACTGAATAAAAACGTCTTTAAACTCATATAATATGACGACCCGACGTTATGACCTTAGTCCTCATAGACAATATAATATCATACACAATGTCATCGTGGGCATTATAGTTGTACACACGAGACAAAATCCGTAAATAGTACTAGATACTTAGCTGCCGCGAAAAGACGATTGCCTTGTGCAAGGCATTTCAGTGAACTCCCGTTGACAAAACTAGAAACGCATGTATACTATATTATTGGCATCGATCTCAGACGGTTTTGGCCACAACCAGTCCAACTTGTTCTCGTGCAAGATTTTTAGGTCGAACGTATTAACAAGGTGTAACAGAATGACTTTGACAAATAAAACAACTTTTATTTTTATCAATATTTTTAAAAAAATGTTTAGTATAATTTATAGAAGCTTGAGCTATAAGTACAGCATCATTTTTAAATGCGATAGTGGTATCGTAGATTTTCAAACATACGTTAAATAACAATCTCTTCCTCTCTGCCGACCTTAAAGATACAACGCTTTTCGCATCCATAACAGCAATTAATAAGCGATTGTCGGACGAATTGGCTGGACGAGTATAATATTTTTCGATGGTGTTTGAAATCTATTCCCTTGTTTTTCGTTTTCCATCTTTTACCAGTCACTCGTATACCGCGCAACACAATTGTTTTAAAATAATAATTCCAATATACTTAATGCAAGTAGTTGCAGCCAAAATGGTAAAAAGTTTTTAATAATCAATAAATATAAATTTATTTTGCATCATACGAAAAAAGTGACCCATAACATGGAATTGCATAAATGATAGTTTGTTTGTATAACTGATTTTGTTTTTAAACAGGTCATAATGTATCATAATAAATCACAAAACTAGTATTATTAAAAAAAAATAATAATAAAGTCTTATAGAAATTATTTTTTCTTCAAATTTTAGTTTTAATAATTGCTTGTATAAGAGATAACACTATGTCTTTGTAAGAGTTTTCCAATTTCCATATTTTATATTATATACGAATTTCGAGTTCATTTGTGTAGGTTTTCCCATACCCCATTCTCCGAATCACAGTTCACCAACGAGTTCAGTAATGTACATTATTTCCATATTAAAATTACGAAAGATATAATGAACACGGACTCAAAATTATATATAATTAAAGTAAGATACATAATAATATAACATTATTCAAGATCTTTCATAAATATTGTTAGTTAAAGTAAATTGTATAGTGAAAGAAAACCATTTTACTAAAAAATGATAGTCATTTTTACATTCACTTGGAAATAAAATATGATGTAACAGTGAATTTTCATTAAACGGTATAAGTTATTTTTTCTAAAAAAATATCTTACTAAAATTTAAAAATATCATAATTATCAAGGGGCTTAACTTTTTTGATACAAATCGTTAAGACCCGATAAATGAAAATTGTTTTGTAGTTAAAAATTAGTGTTGAATGGTTAAGTTTTACTGATAATTTAACATCTACCTATACTATTATTTAAAATTGCACAATAGCCGTGGTTATCAGCTATGTATATTGCATTGAAGAAATGAACAAAACTATGGCACCACATCGACCGGGATCACATTCAAGTGGTTAGTTTTATCACCTTAGTGGTTGATTTATTTTTATAAAAAGGTAACAGCTTTGTACTTTATCGGAGTTCAAACTATCTCCAAACCAAATTTCATCAAATTCGGTTCAGTGGTTTAGCCACGAAACCGTTACAGACAGACTTAATTTCGCATTTTTTTTTAATATTACCAAAGCAAGTATGGATTAACCATACAATTTTAAAAATATTTTTTATCCACAGATCAGAACATTTTATTAAAACGATGAAAACCGGTTTATTTGTTTGCGAATTGGGATGTCGGTGAACGGAAAAGATATAGGCGAATAATTATTTTGCTCGTATGCTCGCAGTGTGTTCGACACGTATTATAGACGTATACGCCCACTTAGGAATTAGAGAAACACGTATATCGTTTATGACTTTTCAGATTGTTAATAATTTAAGTAAAACAGATACAATATTAAACTATGTAGGTACTATGCGACCCATAAAATCCTGCGGCGCCACAATGGCATCATTCCAGTATTCGTCGGTTTCAATAAACGACTCGCAATTTATTCGCAGGTGTACGAAAACCAAACGAAACGAATAATACATTAACATAATGTTAAAATAAAATTATCATAGTGGCTTGGCACGGCGTGGTGGCTACAATCAATCCCATTATGTGGTTGAGAGTAAGTAATGTCCGCTGCCACTAGTCGCCGGATGGGTGACCACCCGAGTTCGTAGTGGCAAAAACCTTGCCTCACATACATGTGTTGCCAACCAACCGTACCAATCATCTCAACCCTACAGTACCAACCTTACAGTACCAATCTGAGGCTAATGACCTCAGTCGTCGAAACCTGAATCTAATAAAAAATATGTATATCATAGGTTAGGATATGACCATAACTGTTTTTTGTAATCAAAAACCGACTACGTTTTATGAAAACATCACAGAAATCACGTGTACCAGACTCAAGCAAATAATAATATACACATTTTACAAAAGATTAAAAATTGGATCAAGGTTGTTGATTTTCAGACCCAAAATATTATATTTTTTTTTATTGTAATTAAAACCATTTCAATTCATAAAAATCATAACAAACATTTTAGCGCGAATCGTGGAGTTGGATATATGGCATTATGTAAAATGTAGAACCGTAAAGTAACCTTGATCTGATTTCCAGTTTATTGTTGTACTATTTAATCATAGATCTACAATATATTATAATAAGCGAGTAAACTATTGTAATATTAATATTATTGATCTCTATTCGTTGGTTTGAGGTTTCCGTTCAATTTTTTGACGACCATCGATCTCGATCACAAATTTTCGTTTTTGATTTATCGTGCGTGCAAAAATCGACAACCAAACGATATAAAAATACATATAATATATAGGTACCTATCATAAATATTTGATGGTCCAAGAGCACGAACATATTATTATTATTTTTGTTATTGTTGGTTGTTATTATTATTATTAAACACAAAAGTATAAAAAGCTTTCTCTGAACACAATAGCATAACATACGATGTTTTAAATTGTCAAAAACTATAGACGTCGTATATATTATAAATACAGCGCCAAGCCATTATAATATACCATATAGACGTCTAAACAAAACCTAACCGAAAATGTTCTTTTACTAAAATATTTTGAAATCTATGGAGCCATGGCGGTACATCTATTACATACGAATCGTTGGATCGAGTCCACGCCAAGTCGCCTATGTAAAACGTAAATACGACAACGGTTCATATGTGCATATCTGCAATATTATAATAAATTTAATTTCATATTAAATCGTCGTAAATTTTAGTAAACTTCTAAGAAACAAGAAAAATTCTTTTAAAAATACGACAAAACTTTAAAAAAAAAATGCCTTTACACAAGCAGATGTTTACGTAATAATATGTTAAATTAATATGACTGTACAAAAATCTATATTTACAATTACGTAATATTTTATTTTGCGTTATCGTGATTGATTCGAATCTAAATAAAACGACCTATCTGTATATTATATTATGTACTCGTCTATATGCACCACGTGACGAAGATTTCGTTTGCCAGACTGTTACAGCCTCCGGCATATGTTAGATTGGTAAAAAAAACATAGGTACACAATACAAATAATATGATGAAGCAATTTAAATAACACCTGTTTAATTTATTTTTGATTTTTAGTGATGTAGTTTATGTTAGTCTTATCAAACTGTATATCTATTCTTATATATACAAAAAAAAAAAAGCCATAGGTACAAAATCAAAAACATTTGAGTTTCATATTTAATTTTTTTAATATTCTATAGTATGTTGTGCTTGAAAACCAATATTTTGAGACATTCAAAAATAAAATAAAATTTGTACTTAAATCTGCGCTCTAAATTTATTATTCTACGATCGATGACAAAACACGATGCCCATTAAACAGGTTATCGTAATGATATCGTTTTCTCGAGCTAGGAGATCTAGCCACGGGCTATCAACACGTATTCATGCTAAATACCAGCTATACATTAAAATGTTTATACAGTGTTACTCGTTCACGTCGCGAAAAATTCTCAAATTGGTTTTTGTCGAGTAAAACTTTGACCCAGTTGCAGGCCACATCGTGTCCGTCCTTCGCCGTGATTACTAATAATATCTCGAGAGCTGCCCGAAAGTCATACGTTCACTCTGTACATAAATATTAGAAGACAACCGGGCGAACAGCATGTACCTATTTCATTAATAAGTCGATATGCATATTTTAGAAATCATTATTCATTAGACACTTGTACAGCGTTACATATTATATTATATATACAACCATCATGCGTAATATGTTTCGTGTACTGCAATCAGTATATAAATATATAACATAATATGTGACATGTGTATTATGACGTATACCTACGTAATCGATTGACCGTAGGGGTTATCAGTATTCAAAAATCTTAATACCTAACGATATAAAATATAATATACATCGAGTGATTCGTCGTGCTTGATCGTCCCAATTTTTTCCTTTTTTAATACACATTTTATTAAAATTTTTAATTTGTAAATTTATAAATATATCCTCAAACACCATGTATTTATAATTCTCGAGATTTTAATTTTTTTGCATTTTATTTATGGAGTTTCTTGTGGTGTTCCAAACTTCAGCTTTTAAATAATAGATATATTTTCGCAGGTAGGATAAAACTATTTTTTTTTCGTAATCGTAATGGAATTTACTTTATAGCGTTAAAAGGATATAAGTATTTCGCATTTTCCCGTTACAGTACTTAGATTTCAACAACCGATGCATGATATAATTACGTTACTATAGCAACCTCGTTTATATATATTATATAGTTTTAATCATAATTATTTAAAAAATATATCTATCATTCAATGTTTTTCCGTGAAACCAAGAAAATATTATCAAGTAGCAAACGCTCTTATTTACTTAATATACACCCCCTCTTTTTTTTTATTGTAAATTATTTAGTCAATATAAGCTGTTTGAACATTTCGTTGTACCTAAATCAATATTTTAAAAAGAAAGTAGTTTCTCAGTTGTTAAAATATTTATACTAAGGATAACAGTCCTTAAAAATGGTTTTACAAAAGTATAAATTAGATGTAATATCGGTTAGGAATTTTTTTTTTTTTTTTAATCCATGGACAATTTTTACAAATTATAAATAAAATAGGATTAATATTAATTACTAAAAATATCAATTTGGTAAGCCTTATCTTTTAAACTCGTTATCATTAGTAGGTACCTACACAAAGTTAAATAACTCAAAAACTACTTGTTCAGATTTTGATTTAGGTACATTAACATTTCAGAAAATTATCCACTGAATAATGTATGATAGAAAAAGTGGGTACTCGTTTGAAAAGAACTCTATTAAGAATAATAAAACATCTCGAGAATTTGAAAATAATAGGGCTTTTAAATATACTTAAAAATGCCAAAATTCATATTTTGATGAACCGTATTATTGAAGAAGTCGTCAAAAGGGATGAGTATGCTTGGTGTCACCAGATATTTATAAATATATATTTTTTGAATTTATTTCTATGAAATAAAGTCCCTTAGAGGTCAGTTGTCGTCACTGCCGTCGTCGTCGAATCAGAATGCTATGGAGTACGGGCACCTATGACTCCTACTCGATAATAATAATAATTGAACCGGTTACCGGTGTATTTTACAAGCCGTTTATACATTCGGTTGTTCTGCTCAGTCTGTATATTGTTAGTACCTACTACTTATAATAATATTATTGCATTATAAATCGTACTATAAAATGTTGCATATACGGTTGTTGACTTTCCAGTGTGATTAAATCCGTATATAGATATATATTTAATATAATATTTGCGTAACAAAAACAAAAAAAAAATAGATGCAACATTGAGGCCAACGTCGTATTTCTCCCATGTCGAATCTTCTTAGAGTCTGTAGAAGCTGTGTCATATCGTGTCATCTAAATTTGAGAACTTTAAAATCAAATTAACTATGCGTGAACCATGTGTCTGATTTAAGGTACAACTACGAGTGGTAGTTGTTTTGTGCTCAAACAAGTTGTATCTTTGGTATTTGCACGCATACCAGGGCAGCCCGGAGGAAGAGACTCGCAGAACTCGACGTATGAGCATATAATATTATAATATGGTTGAAGGTTAAACATGCAGACCTGGATTAACATAAGAATTTTCCCAGAGCGTCAAGATTGGGTACCACGCTAATTTTGAAACTATTATATCAAATTAATATTTTTAGATATCATTTTAAAAAATTTTATTTATTACATTTTTCGTTTAACGATTTATAAGTAAAAAATAAATGTACGAAAGATAAATACTTCTTTGGAAAATGTAAATTAATTAATTACTAGAAAAGATAAGAACTGAAATTGTATTCATATATCTCAGGAAAGAAATTATTGATCAAAAGTTCAAAACAAAATTATAGTATTTTGTAGGTTTATTTATTCATGAGTTATACATTTATTTCTTGATGAACGGACATTTAAAAAACTGCTGATGAAAATGGATTTAATGAAAAACGTTATTAACAAATTTAAATTTATTTTGTTTTTGAAATTTAAGATTGCATCCCTACATTATATTATAATGAAAATCATAATGTTTCTGATATAAAAAATCTTGTCAGGCCTTATATAATTATTTCGTAAAACAATTTCATATTGTCAGGCCTTAAGTTAAAAATGTCCAATGGACATAGAATGTTTCAAGTAACGTCTAATTTTAACAGAAAAATTGGAAAATAATGACAAATCTCCAGCATATATTATATTAAAGCATATCAAGGATGAAGGTTTCGAAGATATTTTCCCAATTTGCATATATATTGAAAATGTATATTGCATATATTTTTGTAGCCAATTGTGCTAGTGAACATTAGTTTTCAGTATGAAAAAGGGTAGGTAATAAACTATATGAGATATAGAATGAGAGAGGATCGTTTATATGCAATACCTCCATCTAATAATGAAGCAGAACAGAACTTATGAAATCATTCAATTTAGAGAACATTATAAATAATTTGGCTTGTGCAAAAAATATTTCTGTGGTTTTTTAAGCTTAATAAAACGCGCTTCATGTCGACATTTTTTTAAAATAAAAATATTTTGATTTGATAGTATAATAATAATATAGCTTTAGAGATTTCGCTTAGGTACCTATTTTACGGATATATTTGACTTTGCCAGGTAACTACAACGGGACTTTGCAGTCGACCGCATATACTGATATACCTACCTACTGTCGCGGTGTAATCACCGTGGCAATACGCTCACCGATATCAAATCAGGTTCGTCGTCGAAATACGATTGCCGTTTTTTACTTATAGGTACCTATACATATACAGTCGTTGGACGTCTGGGAATATCATTATAATTATGAAACAGCACTACGTAGTGTAACTATATAGTTGTTCACACGCCTCCCCGTCGTGACAAAATTATCATAATAAAACGCCAGTTCACAATCGTCTACTGATGTTATGGGTGTCGTAAAAGCACCTCAACCACATATATTATGATAATATTTTTGTATCGAATATTTAATGATTCGTTAAGTTGAGCCGTTTTATTCACAGTTACCAAGATACGTGTAGTACCTACCTTTCTAATAATTTTGTTAGGCCGGTGTAAAAATATTTTTTTATTTAACTGCCTATATCGTTATTGAACAAGTAAGTAATATGATGTTGATTTTATAATTCAAAGTGTGATAATTACTATTAGGTATACAGTAGCTGGTATATAATATTTTACGATTTACTCTAGGAGTCAGCACATAGGTAACAAATCGCATGCAGTATGCAATAGGAAAGATAATGTTATATATTGTATGCGTAGGGTATTTATCATTGAAAGATTTGAAAATTATAGGTCACATTAGTGATATTGTAAAAGGATTTAAATGATTATGTATTTTAAAATAAAATATTCAATAATTGCATAGGTGGGTGAGTGAGTAGCTTTAATATTAATTATCCTTGTGGATAAAAATATGTTCGTGACGTCACCGAGTACTATATACATCGACATGCAGACGACTAAAAACTGTATACCTGTTTACGAAACTAATCGCGCCGGCCGTTTTCTTTTCATTATTACCGTGTAATATTATTATTATTATATTATATACGGAGTGATCCACTTCACTTTTTACAATCATTTTCCGAGCAAATTATGAAGGATTCGTGAAAGGAAAGAAGTTCAAAATAAAAGTTTTAACATTGAATTCATTAGTAGGCATACGTACCTACCTAATTCAAACTTTGTTATCACCGGAGTTTTGTTTTACAGTGAACTAAAAACAACGAATATGTTTCTACAAACTTAAAGACCTATATCCACCAGCTACCTACTTCAAAATTATGTTACAACCGTGCAGGAGAACGTTTCTCTCCTTTCAAAAATCGACTACGAAAAATGAATAAAGCCACTGTCGATCTGTACATTGTCGTGACGTTTATAGGTACGGGACGGGTGGAGGACGTGTGCGTCTAATCCTAGATCCTCGCGTCGCGCCGAAGAACCGCCAAACGACGACGACGACGACGACGACGTAACAATGTCCGAACGACAGGCAATAACAATATTAATCTAATAATTCTAGTGCGGTCATACAACTACAGCGATGAATAATATACGCACGACCGTTTCAATTCGCACCCCGTACGCGCGCGTGGAGTCAAGTGGCGCAAGTCTTTGGCGTACAGTCGCCCAGTGTAGGTGCCTGCTTGGCGTGGAGTCCACGTACCGGGTCAAGGTGGACGTTACGCGGTGTAACAATATCGTATAATATAATATTATAATAATTATACACGTCAGACGTGGAGGCGACCTCGTCGTCGTCGACGGCGCGCGCATAACGGTTCAGCCGCGAGAGGCGCTCTGCGGTATGTTATATGCCCACAACTGCGCGCTAAACACTCGATGGCGGAGTGCTAAAGTATATTAACCGTGATGTAAGTCCGGTGGCGTAACTGGATACGAAACAGAGGTTGAGGGGGAATAATTTATTCGCCAAAATCGAAAAACCATAACCTAATAAATTGTTTGTATTTACGTAAGTCTCAAAAATCATTTTGTGGCTGAAAACAAATCATATATGACGTATCCGATATCGTTAAATAATAATAAGTAGGTAGGTACATAAGAATTTTTTTCGAAAAAGTCGCCTGTTTGAAAAAAAAAACAATAACATGACTACAATCCTGTAATGATAATTTGTGAAATAATATTCTTGGGTCTTTTTTGCAAGTCAAATAATTTAACAAGAGAAACGTGAAATAAAATATCTTAAGAACTTTATTCAATAATTTGAGGAATACAATATTTTTATCACATGAAAATTTACTAAATGCATTCATTATATACTTATTTTAGAAGCTTTAAAGACTTTTACTATTGACATTTATTTTGGGGGGGGGGCAAAATGATACCTTTACCCCCCCACTCACACACAAATATCAGGTGGAGAGTACCCCACTACCCTCTCAAAATAACACCCCATTGTAGTAAGACTATATGAACATATAATAATCATCAGTAACACTCTCACTTGCGACAAATCTGACAGTCGCCGATAACAAACACACCGAAAAACGAATCAGTGCTAAAGTGCACAGACATAGCGATACCTACATATACCTACAATATTATACATTTAGAATGAGGATTTAAATATGAATTGCAAACTTAGTTACATACGTCTAAGAACTTACAAGGGAAAATTTTTATTTGCAATTTTTGGAATTTTTATAGAATTTTCTAATCTATGAGTTCACATTTTCGTAAGTTTTATGAGAGTTGACTCATAAAATAAAAATAATTAAAAAGTGTTATTTATTTTGCTTCGTCATATTATTTTTATAACGTATGGTTTTTTTTTTTACCTATAACAAAGCGGCTGCGGCTGCACAACAATCTGACAAATGAAATCTTTTTTATTTAAAATTAGGTGGGTGTATGTAAAAAACAATTTTTAAGTGCATTCTTTAAAGTTTTTTTATTATTAGGGTAAGAAGTCGCATTTTTTAAAAACAATTTTCTTGTTTCTTAAGACGTTAAAATCAGTTTCCTAAATTAAATTAAATTATGATAATGTAGATATAAGTACGTCTGAAACAAAATATAAACACGGCCGGAGAAAGTGCAGTGGATCTAAAGGAAAAATGTCCTAATAAAATTAAAATATTAAATAGCGTTGAAAATTACCGGAAAAAATTAAACGCTTAACTACGGAAAGAATGGCTGTAGAAATTAAAACGGACAATAGAGTATAATATTTTGCGATGTTAACTATAAAATGTATATCGATTACGAACACGGTTTATAATACCTGCCTATCGTATAGGTCGTATATTGTCGGCGTGTTATAATTTTATTATTATCGATAGTCCATACCACGGTTAATCTAACAAATATAATAATATTATTATTTATGCTACACACACACACATACACTGTTTTAAATATGAAACGTCATCAGCTATGTTCATAGCTATTATATAATATGCAATATTATTATACAAATAATATTAATTGGCGTTGATAAAGACGAGACCGGCGAAAACAAAATAAATATAAAACACTCGAAAAGGAATAACATTTTTTCACCGGCAGGGTCAAGTTTGTTCCAAAAAGAAACATGTTTTATTTAAGATTTTTTGTAGACGTCACATAATTAATTACCCGTATATACAACGAATTTGAATAAATCAATAACGATTGAAATGTAATTTTTTTTGAACAGAAAATCAAAATAATTTATTTTGTTTCACTAAACATATTAAAATCAAATTAAATTTCATAGTTTAATTAAAATACGATAAAATTATAAAATAGTTTTAGTAAAAAAAAAACATAACAGATACTTTTTAAAAAAATAAGTATATAAAATAAAATAGGAAAACAAATTCAATAAACAATTTCATTATTGGTTTAAAATTGCCTAATGGCACTAAAATGCGTATTAATTGAGAATTTAATTTTACCCCCTTAAACAATAAGTGACAGATACTGTATGTATACTATATCAGAATGAACGGTCGTACAAGATTAATCAAATTTTCGAGACTAGAAAATGTCAGATTATAACTTCAATTAATATACCTATAGTCTATAGAATATAACAATGTTTTGTTTATTTCAGGAGATTAATTGAATAGAAAATAGTGGTCAATCGTTGTAGACATATAATAGGAGTACCTATTCCGTGCGATAAAACCTTGTTGTAATCTATGTAATCATAGATAAGATAATGCTATGCAATAATTAATAAACTACCTATTATTCGTGCCATAAGCATAGACTGACTATATTTTTTTTATAACTTTGGTGGATTAGATTTTTGAAAAAAGTGTGGTTGTTTGATGATCGGTTAAGCAAGATCGAAATCGTCCGTAGACGGCTGATAATATCTATATATTATTAATATTTATATATATATATATATATATATATATATTTATAAATTTTGGATAGTATCGAATTTACAAGCAGATCTGCAAAGTGACGTCAAGCAGTTAGATAATATTAGGTTAAGTTAAGTGTGGATCGTTTGTTAATATTATATACTTGTACTTTTCGTATTATAAATAACATACCTAATGCAGATATAATTTTTAATTCTTTATCACATTTCATTAATAATAATTTTAATTAATTTCATTTTTGTTACTGTATTTTTTTATTTTCTTATATTGTATATATATTTATTTAATAGGTACTGTATTCATGTGCCCTTGTGGCGTTGATATCTCATAAATAAATAAATATTGTTATCTAATATAACTTTTAAAAATAATTTCAATAGCATTTCAGAATGTTGCCGTAATGCATATGGGTCAATTTATAAAAAATATTAACATTGAATTGGGGTTATTCCTAAATTCATTAACAACTATATTCATTACCTATAATCAAAGGCCTGAATAAAGTACATTATAAATATTTTTGAATGTATCTTACATAGCTTAGTACAATGGTACATTGAAAATAAAGGTCATATATAGTAAATATAGGTCAATAGTATAAAGCCCGGATATTCGTAAATTTACATAGATCGTCTTCTTTTATATATATATAAGTTTATTAAAATATATTTAGATATCAAATTTAAATACAAAAGTTGTCATTGATATATTATTTGCATTGTCAATAAATGCATAACCGACTTTTGCTAGAATCATTTGCTTTTGAACTAGACTTTGAATTTATTAATATGCCCTCGTACCTAATGCTTTTGTTTTGTTTTAATGCTTTATACATATGTGTCATGTGTGTAGGACGTAGGTCCTAAATTATAATAATATCATATCAAACTAGACTTACAAAGAATTTAAAAAAAATTCAATACAAATTTGTAGTCTGAGACGTAATAATTATAACTCATAACGTTTAAAAATAATTTGAAACTATCATAATATTTTTAATCACATATATTTAGCTATAATATTGGAATATTTCAATGCCATTCATAATACTGATTATTTAACGTATATATTTTATTAGTTAGAAGATTTAATTTATTTAGGTTAAACAAAATGTTTTTTTTTTTTATAAAGTATGCATAATAATTTGTTCAAATGTGAATATGAACAATTTTTTTAAACATAATTTTAACACAACCCTGTTTTTTACAGTTCTTATAAAGTAATAATTGTTTTATACAGTTTATTATTTATGGAAAATAATATGATACCTAGTCATAAATATAGCATCATAAATAAATTTATAATATGTGATGTGTTCAATTTGTCGTATTAGTATTAACTATATTTACATATATAACAATCAAGTCTAATTGAAATTATATAGTTATATGCTTTTAACGTTTTTTAGCTGCTTAATGTACAAATATAAGTAATTCCCTGACTGTTTAAGGTGTTAAGGTTATAAATATTGTTATTACTTATTAATTAATAATATGTTGCTATTCTTGCACTATGATTTCAAAACCGGTTGGCGGATGACAGTTTTAGAATTTCGAGCATGTGAGGGGGCTACTGGTTTTAAAATAACGTATGATCATATACGATAAGATGATGTGATAGTTTTATTTGCATCTACTAAAAAACGTCAGCTGACGAAAAAACTCGAAAAAGTTTCACGCACCCAAATTCATAGTTCGGAATTTCAAAAGGCAATTGGTACCTGTCTCCGGAAACCTAACCTACTACGGATCACACTTGTCTTAATCTCTAATATTTTGGAAAGAATATTATTGTTTAGTAATATTATAAATATACTACTGTCACTTATTCCTCAGGATAATATTTAAAGGTAAATTATATAGATATGCATTATTATTAAATCATTCTTCCACATATATGACTGAAATATAATATAAACTTTGTGGTGTGTAAACCGGCTGTGGTGCAACCATGAATAGATGAGATTCCTATACGACGTTTCAATAACTTAATAATATTTATGCAATTGAGGTTATTACCTATGTTTAGAATAACGTATAATTTATTGCTGTGTTACCTACATAATCTTACACTCGTACTATCTATATAATAATATATATTATATTTTTTTGAAAGATTTTTATTGTGTTCAATTTTCCAATGTTCGTGTACATTACATACGTCTTATCGAGTTAGAGGAATAAAAGTTAAAACATATAGACGATAATACATTATTCATTAATAATTTTATCATGCAGCTCAAACTGGTAATAAATTAGTGGATCATGGTCAACCAATGCAAAATGTATTTTTATAATATCTCCAGACAAGGTATACAATGTTACGAAATCGTATGTTTTGATATTAAAAAAATCTGAATTTTCGTCGATATATTTTTTACCTACAGTCTCTGTCGTTGTACCTACCTAAATATCAAATGTCTATAAATATATCTATATTTACACCTACCTTGCTAAACTATAGACCTAGTAATGCGGTTTTCAAGGTTTGTTTTTGAAATATTATCTATCACGGTATCAAACGTGTTTTTTAGTACAGTTTAAGCCAATATAGTACTAGGTATAATATAATAATAGTAATACTTATTTTGGATAGGTGCACATTGTCGAAAGGATACAGAATAATAATATTGTGTTAAGTCGTGTGTAGTCATTTTACGTTTAAAACTTGATAATAATGATTATATGTACATTCTATTTTTTTGAATTTGAAAACCTGCAGATGACCCGTTCATGACCGCGTCGGAATACCTATAGGTATTTTCTACAGGACTGCAGTATTATGGTATTACGATATTCAAAGATGCTGTAATATGCCTAATAATATAGCATTTCAATATTGCGCGAAAAGCTGATTATAATAATATTATAGATTCTCGTTTCGGCAATTACAAAATCCCACGTGAAATCCTCTACAGTATCAAAGATCTCCGAAGGTCGCGAACAATAATAATTGTTACGTGGGATTCGGGTGATGCGCGCGTTCACTTTCTATAATATCAACAACACTGCTATAGGTCACTGACCAAGTCAACGTTAAAAGTTAAAAAAAAATATAAAAGTGACTTGAGTAGAATGTCTTATTCTGGTGGTAAGTAGAATGGCAGTAAAGTACTTAATTAGAACACGTACACAAGATATTTATTGATATATATATATATATTATTATTAAAATCTGCACACGAAATTAGAGAACCTTAATTTTCTATACATGACAGATTCCGCCGATTAGATTATAATGAACAGTTCTGAGTAAAAAAAATGAAAAAATGAAACGCTTAATCAGAGTAAAAAAAAAAATATAACAATAAAATACCTGTTATTATTATTATTGTATATTTACATAACGCGATAGAAACCAATTAATTTTTTTTTTTTGATCACGTTACACACGATTAAATAATTACGGTCGATCAATTGTTTGCCGTTATAGGTTCAAAAAGAAAATCCACTTCAGGTTATTTCAAATTGCAAATTTCGACTATAGAGACTCCACCGAATCCGATTAGTCCGCCACGCGTTTATGCAATATTCAACCATAGTGAATTGAAACAATAATTATAAATATCATGTCATAATAATATTATACACTCGACTACGTGGTTATTATAATTTTAATTATTGTAATCCGTCGCCATAATATTATGGCGTAAAATTGTCTTTTTTTCTAAAACTACGTGTACATAACGATAATACTTTATAAATCATAATAAACTATTGACGTTTATGGTCGATCGCAAAGACTTCATTAATTATCATTTGCCGGATGTATCGATGTACCAGTGCCTATTATCATTGATTATAAATACTAGTATTTATAATCAATACTATTATGTAGGATCTACGATTTATGATAATAAACATAAACGTCTCGAACCGGACGGAGGCGCTCGACGATCGTATAATAATCGGCTATGTTTATACTAGTCTGTGATCGATTACAATAACAATAATATTATCACGAATCCGTTACTGGTGCTCCGCATTTACCTCCTCACTCGGAATACATTTACATGATAATAATGATTAGGTATGATATTATGTCTGTACCTACATGATTAATCTGAAATCGCCAAAGTGTACGTACCACCGCGTTATATTGCGCTCGATAATGTCATAATATTATATGTATTATGTAAAAGTATGTTACTCACCAAAACGGTCTCGGACGGGGATCGTACTCCGACGGTGTGTGCGTGAGGATAGGTTGCACGTCGACGTCGACGTCCGATTCTCAGGTATTGTTCACCGCAAACCGAACACGTAAACTTCAGCAGGGTGAAAAACGGACACGAGTAGTGAGTTTCAACTAACAATCGTTATTGCCGGTAGTTCGGTCGCGCGTCCGCCGTACGATTACCACGGTCGTCGGCAGCACGCCAGTATTTGGGTAACAGTGGACCTTCCGGTCGCCCTACCCTACCCGGCCGCGGATTGAAACCGGTGGGGACGGCCGCGTGACGCGAAAACCGGAATGGCGTCTCGATGGGTAGATGAGCGTTCTGGTGGTGGGGGTGAGGGAGGGGAACGAATCGGGGGAGAAAATCCAATGAAATGGTAAAAATAGTAAATAAATCAGTTTACAAACAAAACAAGCGTTCGACGATGTCCTTACCGCTACAGTTGAAAAATATCGAAAATACACGATCACAGTTCTTTTTTGTTTTAAAGTTAAAAGTTCAACATTTTCATAAAAATCGATAAAAACGCGATAAACGATAATTGTTTTGTAGTTAAAAGTTAGTGTTGGATGGTTGAGATCTTTTAATAAAGTAACATCTATATTATTTTTTAAAAAGCTACAATATCATCCGTGGTTATCAGCTATGCATGCACCGATTGTACCTACAGGAGTGGCCAAACGGTCGATCTCGGACGATTTCTAAGTCGATCCCCATTGTTAGAATACCTAACTATTGTTAAAAATTTGTCATTTAGTAGATACAGTTATTAAATACATATTTCGAATTAACCTGTTAGTGTGAAATGGCATTTTTTCACATGAAAGTTATAAAAGCTATTACTTTCGGATGTTCATTTAGAGCAGCGTCTTCGTTTAGCAGTTAGCGACTTTTACCGAGATTATAATTAAGTGGCATGCAACGATACACTTCTACATTAACAGTTTAATGTTAATACATTTTAAAATTATTTTGAAATTTAATGTAAAACACTCATTTTATAGAACTTAACACTTTTATTTTATTATTTATATAAGTATGTTTATTATTAATATAAAATAAATCGTTTACATTAGTCGAACCTAAGAGAAAAAAAATACCCTCAGTAGATCTTAATCAAAAAAAGTTTTACCATCCCTGTTATAGTATGTACGATGCACCTATTTACCTATATTCTAATGATTGAAAAATTAACAAATATATAATACGGAGGTGTATCGGTGTATCTTGAATTTAGTGAACCTCAGCAAATCGGAAAATCGGCGTCGGTGTACTTCACTTTATGATTTGTGAACTAATTCGACCAAAACGGACATCCACTTCAACTGAGAACACCCCCTTTTTACTATACATTTTTTATTGAATGATTTTTTTAAAATTAATTTACTTAAACTAAAATCCAAACGAGTAGATTTCAGTTATTAAAATATTTATACTAAGGATAATAGTCTTTATATAAATGGTTTTACAAAAATATAAAATAGATGTATATTCTTGGTCTAATATGTTGATAACTTAATATATATTAATGACCTAGTAGTTATTGCTAAAATGTTTACCATGTTATCTTACAAACTCATTATCATGGATCTATTAACCTTATTACACAAAGTTATTAGATTTTGATACGTCAAAATTATCCACTAAATAATTTACCGCAGAAAATTGAGAGTTCTCGTTTAAAAACCAGAAATTTGTATCTCCAAATAAGTAGCAAAAAAAGCTCAGGATATTGGTCAGTAAGTTTATTTAATAATTTCAAAAATCAGATTTAAATTAACTGTATTTTTAAGAAAAATAAGGTGGAGAGAATGCTTGATAAATCACTATATGTAAGCCAATTTTATTTTTAAATTTAATTTCTGTAACCAATAACCAATGTGTAATAGCTAGGTATCTTATATAGGTACAGTGAAACTTCCATGTAACGAAGTCTCATGGGGAACAAAAAAAAATCGTAAGACACAAAATGTCGTTATATGTACATTTTACTGTATAAAAAACCAAAACTGATTCAATTTTCGTGAGCGAAAACGAAATTCATGTATGAGCCACCATAGTCTATAACAATCTATATGAGTGGAAACAATTAGCTAAAAAATCTTAGGAATTTATTGATACAACTTTTATTGTAATCGGTCCAATCGTTTCTGAGATTGAGCTCCGTTCAAACATACAAGCTCTTCAGCTTTATAATATTATTATAGAATGTGATATCAATATATTATATGATGATATCGTCACCTCGCCGTTAATTTGATTCACATCCGCTGATTTGAATAAGATGACCTACAAACGGCGACGAAAACAAAAAAAAGGAAAAAAGGCCAGAAAAGTATTATAATGATATTATAAGAGATGTGCAACAACGCGCGACCTTGAATATTATTCGGAATATTGCTCATAGTAATAATTTGATTTTAATTCACTATTTTCTCGTTTAATTGGAGCACCGGCGCCGACGTCCGTGATCGTTAAGATTCGTCTTTTACGTGTACATTTATTGGTAATCATTTTATTATTGCCTGCTGCAAGTTATAACAATAACTTTTATAGGCATATAATAGCAGTTAGCGAACTCTTGACGTAACTATGTAAGTCACAATGAATACAAGATATTCTTTGCAAAAGTGGGTAAGTTGAATACGTACACAACATAATAAACTCCATTTAAAATATTAAATTAAGTTAAGTGAACATAAGATCGTTAATTCCAGTGGCTATTTTTGTGTGTACTACGACACACTTTATGCAATACGAAATTACAAATGTGCACTACGAAAAATAAAAATGTGCACCACCTTTATAGTACTAAGACATATTTTATGGTTTCTCATTGATTATGAAAAATCGAAAATTTTATGCTTTTCAACACATTTGGGATATTTATATTCACGTTTTCAAATACAATTGCAAGCTGATAATGTTACAATATATGACTTAGATGAAAAGAAAATGGCTTTTCTCAAGTGTTTAGATAATTTTAAAGAATATCCTCTTATGGGTGGTTAGAAATAGTCTTATTTGTTTTGACTCTGAACTTGTAGACTTAATTCAGAATTTAATAGTAAACAAAAAGGTGGGCAAGTGGGTATCGCTCTGCTGTACAGTAGGTTCCAAGGGGGTCATTACAATGGATGGTGTTAAAATTATCCAGATAGAAGTAGATCTATGTATAAAATGTGTTTACTAATAGCCGTCGGTACTAACATATTATACATTTGCAAAACCAAATTGATTAAACGTAGAATTAAAAATAATAATATACATAATAATTGAAGTTGATCAAATTTTGCTGTTTTATAGTTTAATAGTGTTTTAAATATATTACTAAATATACGTTTAAGTTAAGCATGATTGGTTAGGAAAAATAATTAGCTCGTTCAAATTAAAATGTTTTTGGACACAAAGTAAACCAAGCCAATTTATATGTTGAAAGTTTATAATTTTTTTTCTACCTTTATAAAATCAACAATATCGAAAAAATTTAGTTTTGATATTGTTGAAAATACGAATTGCATCTATTTAATATATATATTATTTTTTCACCACATACAACGTAATCAACATGTAAGTATTCATTAATACAATTATTATAATGAAAAAAAGAAAATGGCTGCGATATCCTTATATATTTGTACCCATCATTAATATGTTTTTCAATTATTCGCAAAATGCATCTATTATATTCTTCTCCAAACAATATAATACTAGTTTTAAAGAAAATTAACCATCTGTTTTTGGAATGACCGTATAACTAAGTACTAATAAAACAAACTAAACCATTTTGTGTACACTAAGTCACAAACACTACATTGAAGCGTTGATAATATACTATCTTAACCAAGGTATATTATAAAATTAATTACGCATGAGGTTAGCATATTATTTTATTTTCCTACTTGCGCAAGAGAACGGTAGCTACCTTCTAGCTAAGAAAAAATGTAAGGTGACCTTATAAGTTATAAAGTTTCCATTAGCGGATATAAAAAATTTGATGAAACGTGAAAAAAAAATAGAAATATGTTTAAATAAATAGTGTCAAATAGTAGTAATCATCGTTCGTCTTAGAGCAATTTAAATTAATTGTATGAACTGTTAACTTGTTTTTTTCTAAAAGTATTAGTAATCATTAACTTAAATATTGTAGTCATTGCATTAACTATCGGTTTCTATATGATTTTTCTGTAAAGATTTTTTTCGGTCTAAAAATAACTAAATCTACTTTTATCTGACCTAACTATGATCCTTCAAATATACGTCAATTATGACGTATTATAATAATATTTTTTAAACCTAGCTTAATTACTTTATATTATACGGCCATAGTTATATTAACAAATGAGTTGATCGATAGAAGATCAATGTAAAAATATCAGTGAATACAAAAACGATGTTATTAAATTTAATTATTTATATTATTTGTCAGCGTGTGACACCTATATCTATATATTAATGATTGAACACGCGTCTAAGCTTAAGGACATCCATTGTTATCGATGTTTTAACGATTATTCTGATGTAATTTTCATATTCGAAAAACTTTGGTGGCAGTGTTGCAGACTGTCCCCTGTTAGAGATTTCGACGTAATGTTGACCCTAATTATACGGTTGTGATGATCACCCGATTATTGTGTTTCCATCGTTTGAATATTCCACAAAATACCTATATGTCATGCGTTAGTAATCTTGTTAGATATACAATTCACTAAATTATAATACATTTTAAGTAGGTACTCTCAAATATTTATTTGTATTTTAAATCAAAAACTAATTTTCAAAATATACTTGTTTCTTCCATAGTCTTTTCGCTAACATATGTACTTCAAATTATCGGGACACGAGTCCATCCAGTGTGGCACGCTCTGTACACCCAAAACTGTACCTAAAAATTGGTTTTCATAGTTTTGTGTGCCAAAAATATGCCATAAATGTTAGAAATATATCAATATAATATGCACAAACGAGTCTCCACCCAATTGAGAATATTATAATGCCGTCATACCTATATCATTTTACATTTTTTATTTGTAACTTATACCCAAGTACCCAACTGAATATTCCTTGAGCGTCATACATTTTAGAAATATTATATGAATATGTGCGTAAAAGTCAGTCTCAACAAATTGAGAATATTATATAATACCGTCTTGTATAATTATAAATGTTTTATATGTGGCTCAAACAGTCATACCATGAAATACCATGACAAAGAAAACATGAGTGTCTTATATATATGTACATTGTACACCAATTAATGATACGATGTAAAACGCTCTATAAAATTAGTATAAGACATGAAAATATGCTAAAAAAATTGGATTACTTAATTTTTTTGGTAAAAAATTTTATCATACAATTTAAAGGGAGGTATCTATAAATACTTTTGTTTACGGAATATTCAAATATATTAAATACTTTTTTGAAAAAAATAAAACTGTAGTAAAGTCACACCACGGGTCACAAGAAGCTATTATATAGGTAGTTCTTATAGCATTGGAATATTTTAATTATCATTATTTAATTACATCTGATGTTTTCAACCGATATAATTAATCGAATCTATATATAATCGATACGATCAAATATTCAAATATGTATTGTATGCATATTATCATATTATGAAAAACTTAATTAAATAATAATGCGGACAGTAGTAGGTACCTACTACCTAAGTGTGCGAAGACAGCGAATCAATGAACACTCAATACGTGGTCTCAAATCGCTCATCTCGACGGCGGTGTTCACTTATTGTAATATTATTATTTATCTTTTAATATCGAAAAGAACATTATTATTTATTATGATAAATTTACATAACCACAAATCTATATATCTTTATGATATTGCCATATTGGGAGCGGATTGAAATGCAAATTATATTTTTTTCTGAAACATTGCTTTTTTTTATAATTTTTTAGAATTATTAGGACATTATTTAAGCTATCAGTACCTACATTTTTCGTATAGTTTATGAACAAAACTTGATTAAAATTTACCATAAACTACACCACTAACAAAATAATAAAATAAATTGGTGTTGTTTATTTTGCTTCATAGTATAATTTTTATAAACTTTGATTTTACCCTACCTACCAGCCAAAAGCATAGCTACACGACATTCTGACAAACGAAATCTTCGTCACGTATATATACGTATATACTAGTATAATATGTTATATGTATATAGATAGGTCGTTTTATTTACGATTTACGTCATCACTAAAACGCCAAATGATGTAAATTTAATAACACTAATAAAAGGTATATTTTTCTTGTTTTTTAGGACATTAAAATTTAGAATCCATGGCTTAATCATAAATTACTGACTACTGAGAATACAACGGACGTTTTTTTCAAATATTAGACGGTGTATTATGATGAGAAAGATACCAACCACTTTTGTAAAAACGTGATTAATATTATTTAATGCGATAATTATTTAATATTCTATATAATAAAAATGAAATCCTGTTCGTTAGTAAACGCATCACTTGAAAACGGCTGAATCGATTTGACTTTTTTAAATATACAATGTACATAATAGCCCAAATAAGTTTTTACCAAAAGTTAATATAGAAAAGTTTTCCGCAAAATTGGAAAATTTTGGAAAGACTGAAAATGCTTTTTTTTTCTTAAAATGAATGTTGATTTATCCAAAGTTAAATGACTCAAACAATACTAGACCGTTTTTCATAAAAGTTATATCAATGGATTTCTTGATACTTTTAGGGTGTTTACAGTTTATTTTTTAACTTATATTTAACTTGATATTTTCAGCTTACGAAAAAAAATAGAAAAATTAAAAAGGTTGCCGTTGGTAGCATATTGTATTATTATTGTAATTATAGTAGATATATATTGCATATACATTTTTTTACAAGTATAAAAATATAAAAAAAAACAAATCATTGTAACGGGCAACGTTGGGTGGGGCAGCTAGTATTATAATATATTATGTTTATACTTTTATGATCGTTCAAGTAGTATTAAGTTGATGCTTTCAAATTATTTAAGAAACCTATACGGGTGAGGTGAAGAATATGGTTAACCTTGAATTACGATTTCGAGTCTTTATTAAATAACATTCAAAATCATAATAAATAATTATTACCTACCTACTTAAAATGAATTCTCAAAAACATTTTATAAATATTATCTTATATTCTTATCACGAGCCAAAAGAGTTTTCGACATTTTCCAAGTGCATGAGACTTCAAGAAAATACCTATTACACATCTCGCGTCTGCTATTCGTGACTCAGAAAATCACAGCCTACCAATTTTAACACAAACTTGAGTTGTACTGGCCGTATACTGGACCGAGTGTCATAAGCTATCATAGGGTATAGCACCAGGAACACAGAGCTCAGGGGGCATCCTTGGAAAATTATTCTAAAACTACTTGCAGGACCTGAAAGTCCCTTCAGAAAACTGAAAATTATCAAAAATCATCTAAGAAATAGTATCGGACAAGAAAGACTCAAATAACTATCATTAATTACAATCCAAAACACGGCTGCTAGACTGCTTCAAAATTGAATTTAAGTTAAGTGATGGATCAATTTGCTAATATTAAAGCGCGTACAATTAATTAGTTACGTATATTAATAAATTACGATAGTTATAGCCATATACATAGTCAATTTGTGTATCACATAAGACATAGTTTAACTTGACTATGCATACGGACATCAATTTAATGATTTAAATCAAATATATAATTAATAGGTATAATAATGATAATTCTTATTTGAATAAACGGGATTTCCTTTTTGCTTTCTTTTTTTTTTATTAATATATTATCTGTTTATTTTTTTCATTTATGATTTTATAGTAAGTATCTTTTCACATTTGAAAAAACAATATCATACTTGTATACCTATTTTGAACTTAAATAAATTGGTACATAATATTATAGTAGGGACCTAGTTTATATCAAGCTATACCACTGATTGGTCCCCTAAAAATCATCGTAGTGTCCACCCGAAATGAAATGAACAACAAGGAAATAACAATTAACACAACCTATATTGTATAGGTAGGTAGTTATAATAAAACTGTCAATAGCTATATTCAATATACATTATCAAACTACGCCTTATCTTACGATACGTATACATTGAGGTGACGAGGTCAATCATCGAACAAATTTTACCTCTTTATATAATATTTTATTTTATATTTTATAGATATGTGGGTTTGGGGATTGATTTTTCACACAAATTACCTATTTTACACAATCTCGAAAAATTGTGATTTTCGATCAAAGTTATATAATATTCATCATATATTACCTCTTAAAAAACAAATTTAAAATCATACTTGGTTACCATTGTATTTTATTAATTTACTAAGCTTTTAATTGATAAACGTTAATGTAAATATAATATGGTGAAGTGTAAAACATGTTATAACTCAATGCAAATATAGTAAAAGTGTAAAATAATATACTAAAATAAAAAATAATTTATCAAATCCGTGCGCTATAGATCTGATAAACTGGTAACGTGTGAGCCGACGTTATTTGAATCGTATATTTTTCAGTTTATTTCTTGTCACTTCATAACTGAGTTTCTTTCGACATTTTTTTAAAACATTTGTACAATTAATTTTAACATACATTTTGGTTTGGACTTCATTAAAATCAATATCCAACCATGGCATGATGGAAGGTGATTTTGTGCGATTGAACTGATTCGTATGTACTTCATTGTTGATCTAGACTTGAAGAGTTACATGCCCAAAGTTTAGGAGCAAAAGTACTATATATATTATATATATTATATACTGAATATGCATTTAAATAATCGCAGTGTTTTGTTAGCTTACATCAATTAGACAATCTTCCATTAAATCCTCAATATTTCTTCAGATTCTAAAAATATTAAACCTAATGTAAGTACTATGTAACCAAGTAAATGCGTATATTATAATTTATAATAATATAACCAATCCATATACCTATGTATTGACATTTAAAAACCAATATATAATATATTTCTTGGACTTGCACTTGCACTTGCACTTGTGATATTTAAATTAATTTTTGTACGTCTTACACTTATCTGTGTGCCATCATTTTGAAAAATAGAATATAGATGGTTTTTTTTAATCATTATGCTATATTTTTTTTTAAATGTTTTACACTTATATTTATATTGACTTATATGTTTTACACTTAGGCATCAACTCAAAGCCTAAATAACATTAAATTTTTCAATATAAAAAAAATACTCTGGTAACACAACTTTTTTTCCGTTTACGATAAAAAATATTACTTTTTGCTAAGTAAGATCCAACAAAGTCCCACGTAAATAGATAAATAAATTTCTTTATTGACAATAATATTATCAAATATACTTAGTAATCTATCATAGGCTGACTGTCCGTCGTCGTCCAGAATCGTGTTTCGTAAACAATGATATATATTATACCATTGAATTCAAATTTAACAGCAACAACAATGCAGTATTGCGGTGACCCACTTATAACCTAGTGTAGTGTACAGCAGAGTGACACACACATAGGTAATTACTTATTTTATGATAATAATTAGTGTGGTTATTACTAAAACTAGTTTAATTATGATATTTCATATTTTTAATAATACAGATTCACGTTTTAATATTATCATTTGATAGTTTTTCATAACATGATCGTATACCCATAATTAATTATTATTATTTATTATAATTTAGCATATTATATGATATTTATGTTGTTCCATTATAATTATCCATTTATTGTACCGATTTTACAATATTAATGTACGTTGCCAAATTCACTATGATATTATATTATATCATACACAGAATATCAGCGTTTGGAAGGGATGGATTCCCAGAAAGCCAAGTGGCACCAAGAACCTGGTTAAATCTGGCAACTGCCATATCTAATTTAGGGGATGTATGGGATTGATATTTAGTAATATTTACAAATTTGAGAAGCATCCACCATGTTTATTCAAATACCAGCATACCAGTTGTTTATTCTTTCATCGTAAAGTGGCACCGAATTCCATGTGATTATGTATGGCAGCTATACAAACTTTCCATAGAACGGTGTGAGATTCGAGGTTTAAAAAGCCAACAAACTTAAAATATATTGCTTAAAATCAATCTAAATCTTTTGAAAAAGACAGTGTGCATAGTAAAATATAATAATATACATAAAACTTTCAAGTCCACGTGAGAAATATTTTTTAATTAGACAATACAAAATAACTATAAAATCGGTTTTTTAGTTTAAATAGATCAAATTTGTCCAAATTTGAACTTAAAATGAGTAATAAAAAATGTTGTTAATATATTTTTTTAGATATTATAGTTTCAGTAACAAAAATTTATGAGGAACCTAAAATTTTCATGACTTAAGTTTAAGTATATAAATTGAATATTTTATAAATGTATTGAAAGAAAATTATCAAATCTTCTCGAGCTTTATCAAAATTGTAACTTCACCACTCTTGGACAAAAAATTGTATTTTAAATAGGTATATTTAAATTGAATAAAATAAAACGAACGTATGCAGGATCTTGTATCAAATCTTTATCAATTCTCTTTTAGAGAAATTTTTATTTGATTAAAAATAAAAAAATTGTGTTTGTATTTTCGATTTTTTTTATCAGCTGTGAAAAAAATTTACAGGGAACAGGTTTTTTAGTTTTTCAAGGTTTTTACTCACAAATAAAATTTGTATATTACATAAAGCCAAAAAATAACTGAATAAAATATGTACATTTCATAAATCTATAATAATTAAACAAGACAGCCAATATATTTTTGAAATTATTCCAAATTTAATAAATGTTTATATAAATATATAGTTAACATTTAAAGACTTTTACAGTTAATTTTTTTTTTTTTAATAACAACAAAAAATCCAAATTTATTTTGTTGAAAACTGGTTTTACGTAGGTACAAATTACTATTCTTCCATACTTTTATTTTTTGTTTTACTGATTAATTTGAAAAGTATACAGATAATTTTTG
The DNA here is from genome assembly GCA_027563435.1 of Nasonovia ribisnigri. NCBI lineage: Eukaryota > Metazoa > Arthropoda > Insecta > Hemiptera > Aphididae > Nasonovia > Nasonovia ribisnigri. Next base: position 244,388 of record JANEHU010005080.1, on the reverse strand, counting down.
ATTTTACGGAACTTAAATTATCAACTGACTTTAATTTAATGTCAGAATTCACCATCACAGTAAAACATTCACTCTGCTACTCTCAAGATCTACAATTTGAAACAAAAAATGTACAGAAATTTAAATCAGTATAATTATATCTACCTCCTATAATATAAGTATCAACAAATATTTGTTAGTTGAAGATTAAGATTTACTGGAGTTAAACTCATATAGTTATGATAATATGAAAGAAGATTCGGTTAAAAATATCAGTGAATCACTGAATCATAACATAGTGCATGGGAATTATTCAAACTATTTTGTTTAGCTATAGGTACTAGCAAATAGTTTTTCAAATACATGCATCATTTTAAAATTATCAAATATATTACTGACCTGTTTCTAGACCCAGCGTAGAACGTAAATTATCTGGATTAAAACTTATTCAACACATTTTAGAACCATTATATCACAAGACTGTCTCGTAAACAAGATATTAATATTAGGTTTTATTTATATCATTTATTATAAGTAGTATTATAATATAATAAAGTAATAGTACTATTCATAATCGACGGTTTTACTGAAAATTTTATTTTATTATTTTCATCTAAAAGTATTGTTATAGGTAACTAAATTTTAAATTTGTTAGTACACATTAAATACCTACTTATATCGTTATGAAAGAAATAATAATTTTTAATTATATTATAACTACCTAGCTGATCCCTTGCCATTTGTTGCTTGTAAAAAATGACAACTCTTAAAAAGTTACGATTGTTCAACTCCTTTTTGGTGTGACTCGCTGCAGTAATGCAACTCAGCCACGTTGGTAGGCAATCCGACCTCGTCGAAACACGGACTAAGGGCAACCCATCCGCCTTGGTAGGCAATGTTCGAAAACTCGATTTGATGCAAGCTTGTACCTGATCTGCAGAATAACCAATTATAAATAAAATAACCTTTTTATAACATTAGCTGGCTCGCGTACTTTTTTGCCTTAGAAAATGGCAACTCTTAAAAAAATGCTGATTGTTCAACTCTTTTTGGGTGTAACTCACTGCAGTACGTGCACTCTACCTCCCTGGTAGGCAATCCGACTACGTCAGATCGAGAACAAAGCGCAACTTATCTACCTTGGTAGGCAATGTTCGAAAATTCGATTTGATGCAAGCTTGTACCTGATCTCCCCGAATAACCTATAACAACCATTATTTATATAGGTATACAATTTACACGCAACAATTTATTTTTGCAGATTTTAACCAATTACAATCAAAATTTTGCAAAATTCTTTCTTAGTGCACGGTGAAATTATAATATCAATCTATCCTCAAAATTTCAAGTCGATAGCTCTAATAGGTTCGGCTCTACGTTATTTATGAATCAGTAGGACACTTTCGTTTCCTTTCGTTTATAAATATATATATAAAAAAATATATATATATATATAAGATATAAAAGGTTATATTTTGCTTATAATTTAATTTTACTGTTCTATCTTATCTGTCTTTTTTAAATGTTAATATCCAATCAATGTGGTTACATAATTACATGAATGATGAACTATTTTGAGCTGCAATCTTTCTACCTGAAAATCAATATCTAATATTAATCAATAACCTATACGGCAACGACATAATACGTACCTACTATAGTTTATGATTTATTCATTGTTTCTAAACTATACTTAGTTAACTTTGTAGTATATGGCTGCTATAGTAGGTATATGATTTACTGGTAAGTGGTATAATACGACAACGACAAATAGCTTACACTCGACATAAAATATTTTTTTCGTAAAATAAAGACAAAAAACATGCATATTTATTCTTTCACAATACAATTATACAATAATTATAACATGCATGCTTGAGATAATATAAACTTACTTGGTTTAGCATAATAACGAGTGGACATAATTAATTTAATTACAAAATTTCGTAATATTCGAAAACGCGCATATATCAACTTTGTGATGTACAATTATATAGGTGTACATAATATAAGGATATTGATTGTTACATTACTTGCGAACTTATAGTATTTTCTTGAATTTTCCTAATCAAAATAAATATTTTGAAATATTATTATTACAAAAAAAAAACTATAAGTACCTATTTATGTCCTGTAATTCCTTTTAAGTTCTAATCCTTAATATAAAATATTGATAAATTATTATAAATAAATATTATATCATACTATAATGTAATGCTAGATTACCGTATTCGTAAATTTTTTATCCAACATTTTTTATCATTTTATTTTAAAACTCAACCAACGATTTTTAGTTTTTGTTTTAGGTGTGTACCTAATTTTAACACCTCTTTGGTACCGTCTTTATTTCAGTAGTCATAATTCTGTAAATATAGTTCGCATATTGGCTTATTAGTTATTAGTTATTACTTATAGTTTTGTTATAAGATCAACTTAATTACTTCGTCTGATCATACAAACAATAAGTACCTAATAATTTACTATTAAAAACTTTTATTCGGGAGGGTCACATTGGGGCATAAAAGATTCTAAAAATATATCCTGTATTTTTTTCTTTTCTTTTTAATATAGTTAAGATTTTTTTTTATCTGAGCAGATTAAAAATCAAATTAACACATTGCAATGTCTGAATATTTCAAGGTCGTTGTACGGCAATGTTACTCCAACTCGTTTCTAAAATATAATAATATTATGTTCGAAAAACCACTCGAACACTTGACACGCAGGACAGTAGTTGTACCTACCTCTTTTTTTATCGCATATCTGCAGCAATAATAATGTCGTTGTGTTTATAAAACGTTGTGTTGATTACACACTTAGTTACGGACGAGTGGTCATACGCGGCACACATATTCAAATAATATATTATAAAATCAAAACATCGTGTCTTAATCACGCGTGTATCGTTATTAGGTATATTATTATTATACCAGATACCTAATACCAAGTCTGCGGTGCTCGAGCATATACGTACCTATAGGTACCATTTATACCTATATAAAATGTATTATTATTATTGGAATTATTAGAATTTCAAAAATACCCGTTTCAACAGAGCACCTTAGAATTATAGGTTTTTATGCCAAGCAAGCAATTTTCGCTTTTCACCAAGAGCAGCTCACTCATGTCAGATCGCTGGAACTACTATTATGCAGTTGTAGTATAATATAATGTCTATGGTTAGAACATAATATTTACAATGACCTATGACTTAGTATTATTTAAATTTTATATCTACCTTTGTCCTTTGATGATATAGGTATTTACCAATAATAATAATTTGACCAACTACAAATTGATTATTTTTGTATAATATTGTGATAATGGCTACACTGATTTCCAAATGGATTTTGTGAACTCATATTGAACATGTGCCGTCACCTGAATGTCAAGATGAAGACATGAAAGGGTACTATACTAGTTTGCAATGCTGTACACTATACCACTGTACAAATGAAACACTGTAATGAACTAATTAATGTGTTAAATTTGAATTTCTCTGATAAATAATTGCAAACGTGAAACGACTTCACTAAAAAATATTACTAGATATATTTTATGATATATTTGTTTTGTTATGATACTACTTACTTTATTTTACTATTAGTAGTACGATAGGTTCAAGTTGGAATTAACTTATTCGAAAACATTGCATTTATTATATTTAATTATTATAATTCATTAAAGTGTCATCATTGTGTGGCGTCTATAATCACTTTTTTATTTTGTGTCTTCTCATGTTATCTGTCTTTTATCATATAAACTTGACAACTAACATCTGATATAGATTGTATATTTCGACTTAAAATAAAAAAAAATGTATTATAATTTATAATAGAGTGTATTGATGATATTTTATTATTATTCAATAACCATAAAGTATAAACAATGTTCTAAGAAATCAAAATAAATATCGAATTTTCTTTAATGATATTCAAAAAGTAGGTATATTAAAATTAAAAAAATTAAAATCTATAATTTATATCAAAATAATAATCGTTTTAATGTTTTATACTTTTTGTATACAAATGTATTTAAATTTAAATATTGAATAATAAGCAACATATCATATGGTTCATCGGTAGGTATACAAACGTATAACAACTAATATTTTGTTTTATAGCTGAGCGTTACGATGCGTATAGAACGTGCTATAACGACGATCCTGCACGTACTAAGTATAAATCAAAATTAAAATCGTAACAATGTAAAAGTGAAAAAAGTCGGATTGACGTATGTTTGCCACTATGCGTACAGCTATGTGTACGTGTATGTGTCGAGTATACCACAGGACATATTATATGAAAGTTAATAAATGAAAGATAATATATAGTCGGTTAGTATACCTCGTAATTGAAGGCACCGGTGCAATAACCAAGTACGTTCAAATTGTTAAAAAAATGTTTTTTATACAGACATTTTCTTACACCAAACAATGATAATATAATAGAAGTTTACCCGGTACAATGTCAAGGTTTTGTATGTTTAATAAATAATAATATTTTTATTTTTATATACAATATTATATATTTGCATACATAAGTTAATAGGTATACAACAGAAACCTTTATTTATAAAAGTATTAATTGTTTATATTTTTGTTATTCTTATTATTAATTAATACTTACCTATATGTTAAATTAAAACATAAAAGTATAGTTTACCTACATTTTATAATTGTTATATTTTGTTGTTGATCACTGTCCAGTGGTATAAAAAATACAATTTTTTTTTAACTCGAAGATACTGAAAGGTTTATCATCCCTGCTCTTTAGGTTAGTATCACAAAGTATAACATTTCAATATATTATTTCAACATTTACTGACGCTCTTTTATAAACAATTTTCGAAATTAAAATAATCGCAACATATTATTATAATAATAATATGATTGTATTTTTTGTAAGCCTTTGACATTTTTGAACCACTTTCCCCCCGCCAAAAAAAAAAAACACAATACCGACACGCTAAACGCATCATCGAATGTCGTCGTACACATTGTAGTAGGTGTTCATCTTTCACTCGTATATTGCGGACTGCGGTGTTTGTGTGTATATTTTGTAAACCACAAGTTTTGGTTATTATACTTGTTATAAATATTATTATTGTATTGATATTAATAGAACATTGTGCACAAAAGACACCTATCAGTTTTTCATACACGAATATCATGTAAGTACCTACCTACAACTTACAAGACAAATACGTTATCGTAACGTCCGTATGCAAGAGCAAATCGATAAACCAGTCTGAATATTACTATCGATCTTTGACCGCGTTGTTTTTGTCGAAAATAAATAATATGTAACTTTCTAACAAAGCCTACGCAATATTTTAAACATAGTCACATAGACGCTTGAAAAATCATGTCAGTATAGTTGGTTAGTTACAATATTATGTGTAATTATATAGGTATTATACATCTGTGGATACAAGTTGAATATTTTAACAAATTTATAATTATTATACATTTATAGTATTTATACGCATTAATATTTCTATAAGAATGTTTTGCTTTAGCCTTTGATATAAAATTAGGTAAAATAAGATACGATCTAAAAAATATTCGTCAAAATTATTATTAAATATATAATTTAATAGTCACTAGTGGGTGACTTCTTAATCACGTATACCGTGTTTTTTATGTCTATTTTCACATATATACTCATTATGCTAAATATCTAGTATTTTATATTGTATATTTATTATATAAAAAAATATATATATATATAATTTATAATCATCCAAAATAAAGCCAAGTATTTGTCAAAATATTCAAACATGAAAAAAAAAGTATACGGGGATGACATCTGGCATAAGGCCCTCGTCATCTCAGAAAACAACAAACATTTTTGAGAAAATGTCTTTAATTCGTTTACATCATTTAAAGTCGTAAAAAATATTTTTAGAAAAAAGTTATGGGTACTTCTTACGATTTTACTTTTTTTAATGACAAAATACGTTTTTAATTTAAATATTCTGAAGCAGAGTTGGATTTATAGAAATCAAGCTTTGGATATATTTAGTTTATTATTTACAGCTACTAAGTACAAAGTACATATTTAAAGTTTAGTTTAGCAGGATATAGTAGTCAGTAGATCAACATTCTGCGGGGTCTTCCTGAGCCACTCCACTTCGCACATCTAAACTTTAAATACTTTTAACTCATAAAATAAAATTTTATTTTCATCTATCAACGTATTTACATACTCCAAAAATGAAATAACAGATTAAAAAATCGTACTGTCAATAAAAAAGTAAAAAATATCAAATTATAAAAACGTTTAACTTTGTAAAACTAAACTTCTTTTTTTAATGTTGTTTTTGAACAATTATGTAAATTAGTTTTCAAATACCTTAATAGTTTTAGAAATAATGAGTATCTTATGTTAAATGAATCACCCGGTATGCATTCTTGACATCTCTCACTCCCTGTTAGAGTAAAATATCCTGTCAACTATAAAATAACAAATATCATGAAATGTGTAAATTATGATAAAAATGTACCTAATGTGAAGTTCCTCGTAAATCTCTTCAATGAACGTACAAAAATATTAGGATACATAGGCATGATTATTTATTATTTAACAAAATCACGAAAATCTCAAAAACTCGAAAAATTTTAAACTACTATTCAGGATGAAATTCATAAACATTTTTCTTTCGAGGTCGTTACAAATACGTGTTTATTTCTTAATCTGTAACTCGTACAATACAAATCGTTCCTTTTGTGGGTGCTAAGGTTTTATTGGGTGTGCCTGATTTCTAAACCCGAAAATCTATTTATTAATCTGTTACATATTAAATTACTTGTTATACCTAGTAGCGTATGAGCATACCGTTATATTATTGTGTAAGCTTTGCATGGTTTTAATAAATAATTATTGATGAGGTTTAAGACTGAATATTAATAAATTAATGTACTTACCTATATATGTATAATCGAAGTTCAAATAGTGCGTGTTAGATAATTTTTTAGTATTTACTAATTTTAGATTTTATTACAGTTTACATAATATACAATATACATTTATAACTTGTCGCAGATTAGTGATTACATAATGTACATTTTAAAAAAGGATAACATTATCGCAGTATTCATACAGCCAAATTTATAATCACTCAAAAATTACAAATGCACTTGTCTGTAATATTATGATGTGATCATTATTAGGTACCTACTATCAATTATCATTCAATTCGCTTCCTCTGCTCTTTCGTTTATGTTTGTCACCCACTTATCCACTTGCACGATGATACGTTGATGATATAACTTACCATCCCAAATGTCTGGTTTGTTTGTATGCATTGCTGTATTTGTACAGCGCATTCTTGCACGTTCTTCGTTCTTCGCTTAACGTTTTACGGCCATTATTTTCCGAACAATTCAAGTATATAAGTATGGAAATAATCAATTCCGTATAGACATGTTCAATATTGTGCACATACGCACGCGCTTAATAACGTATCGTTGAAAATATTCAAATTGACAGTCAGATTATACGTACATTTTTAACCTGAGAATGTATCCACAAAACAAATACCTATACTCTACACTCAAATAGATATCGTTTTATTCATTGTACGAGGAATCGAAAAGGTGATGTCACTCTCAGACGTCAACAAGTTACATAGTTATACCCAACTCTCTTTCGTTTAACGTTGTTCAGGTTCACCCCGAATTTTACTCAGAAATAAATATCGGATCGTCATATTCATAATCGATGTACAATGTACATTATTACAAGTAAAAATTTAAAAATTACGTATTGGGAAAAATGTAAGTGAAACTATTTCTAAAAACTACTTTTCTTCGGGACCTACCCTTCTTTTTTAGTCGCTGCACAACTCGTATACCCATATTTTATCATTGAGAAGTTAATAAACCCATCGTCAACTCTGGACATTACGATGTCCTGTACCCACGTGAGTCGCTAGACCAGATAATCATAATTTCGAAAACAACAAGCGGCATATAAATAATGACCGGACATGATGCATAAATATTTTATGGTCAATGTTGATACGTCATCTGATAATTTCCTATGAATTAGTTTTGATGGTTTAACGTGCCAATAGTAGTTCTATTCGTCTACTGTCATATACGTTTAAGACGACTGCTTAATGTTTGTCTATTTATTAATTCAACAATAAATATCACTTGTAACTATGAACGGTAATGTTCACTAATATCGTACTAATTATATTATTTAATTGTCTGAATGACTTTCATGTTTTTTCGCAACACATCACGACTTATATCGTTTTTTAACGATTTCTGAAAACGAAATTTATAATTATTTATACAAAATATAAATGTTTTATTTTTCCCACTATACGCTTTACCACGTCACTCATAATTTAATCAACTAGTTTTTTTAGGTGAAACGGAACGGCTTACAATGACACAATCGAAACACTTAGAACATATGATTCATGGTATACTACAAATATTAGCTCGGAAAAAGTTTTCGAAAACCATAAAAATAATAGACACTGCATGTGGGTATTGAGAGTATACGTATTTTCAATAACTCTGATCTCAAGGGAATAAAAATAAATTTGACTGGTGTATTTTTCACGATATACCTCAAACACTTTCAAGGGATAAGAAACAAATTCGAGTTATCGACAGTAACTGTAAAAGTATTATAAATTGATTTTGTGTATAAATACCTATATAGGTGCACTTAAAATATTTATGATTTACATACAAATTAAATATAAAATAAAAACCCGTCGCAGCTAAAAATTGTATTTACAATCTACGCTACTGCAGGTTCAATACATTAAATTAATACATCGTCAATGTTTTCCAACATGCAGAAACTATCATGTACCACAATAACAAGATCACCTCATCCATTTTTAAGACACAATATTGCACATGTATAGTTAATCAGTAAACGCCAAAAAACAAGGTCAAAGATTCGACGTAGAACAGTAGGCTGTGGATCCAAAAACCCTGTAATAACGAGTCGCAAGCTCACTCGTCGTAGTCTGAAATATATTGAAAACCTGTCTACGACGACCTTGCAGGCGTGTATTGAATATTATATTACTTACATAATAATTTATTGTGATATATTTTTCCCTGACAAGTGAATTTATCGGTACCACGATATTTATATACATTTAACTCAAGGGATTGGAACCGAATGCAGAATTAAAACTGGAACCCAAAAGCTTAAATGAAACAAATATCGAGTTAAACTGTGTTTATCAATTTTGTTTTTACCATCGCTATTTACAATTTATCTGGTTTAAGAGTACTTATACCTATATTATGTTTGTTTAGGGTTTCTTCTGAAATCTTAAATTTGTTTTATTTTTTTTTATTAGAACAATCACAAATATACTATACAATTTGCAATAACAATTTATACAATAGATAATATGAAGGGGTACAAGTATACAGGACTGGATGGCTTGATCAAGGGAGGTCCAATGACCCTACTTCATATTCTAGATTTTAAATGTTGAGGTTGTCTGGGAGTGTAAGGGAGGAAAGATTTGGTATTAGGAGATATGAATGGTTGAATGTTATTTGGAAATAGTTTATAATAGTGGGAGGCTAGTGAATGAATGGTTGGGATTTTTAGATCAGAGTGTATTGGGAGATTGCTGACGTACCAGGAGTCATTTGTAATGAGGCAAAAGCAAATTGATTGGAATATTTTAATATTGGATGTTTTGTCCGTTCGGATGGCAATTTATTTTTATATTTCACTTTGATGCGGCCAAATAAGTAATATCATTGAGTATAATATATTGTACAATATATAAGTAGTAGGCCTAAAATAATACGTTCTTGAAAACTACAGTGAATTTTTCATTTTTAACTCTCAAAAATATCAACCAAATCCAATTTTTAACCAGAAACCATCCATAGTGTTAAAAATTGAAACATTTTTTGACTATACTTTTTATATACACGGATACAAAATATAATATACAAAAAAGAAGTAAGAACAATACATTTATTGCTTTGCTCAGAATGTAAAAAATGTCGGTGCTTGTTCATTATCGCCTTGCCACCGATCGTATACAATTGATCACCCTTCTTTTTAGTTTTTATAATAGAAATCTGTCATTTATAAGTTATAACAATAAAAAATTATTCAAATCGAATGCTGAATCAAACCCTTCGGATTTCCTAATCTTTGACTATATAGAAGCTTGTTTTCATGCAAACAAATCGCGTTCCGTTTGTTATTGCTTGCTATACTACATTATTTTTTATCAAATATTATCGTTGAAGCAATTTTTGAAAATATTTGGAACATTGTGACGGAGCAAATTTTATACTGGGCCGATTTCAATAAAACATTTTTGTATCCGATATAGCAGTAACGACGCGTCGTGGCCCAATTTTGTTAAACGACCACGCCCATGCGAACATTGTTCTGAACAGCATTATATGTAGCTCAATTTTGTTGTATATTGCACATTTCATGTATGGAACCGATCCGTAAGTATATATAATTTTAGAGATCCTCATTGCTGCGAAAACTCGTATTAATCTATACAATCTTGCAAATTTCTCTATAAACACTCGTTCATGGATATCCTTGGCGTGTTAACTAATTCAAGCAAGTTTCGTTTTACTAATTTGACTATTCACGTTTTATTATATAATTTTGTCCATATTATGTGCTAAAAATCATATTAATATTATATCATACATACATAACAATAATTCATAATGATTATTTTTTTTAATGTAAGCATAAGATCCTGCTCACCCTCAATTTTTCGTTTGATATATTTAATGTATTCAAATTCTGATTGAAGGCGTGTCCTGTGACGATACAAATTTTTCAAATGAGAATCTCTGTTTTTACTATAAATTATTTAGTGGATAATATTATTTTTAATTTGTATGTACCTAATTTTATATTAATTTATAACTTAAACAAAAATATTAGAGACTGATAATTAACGTGTAATGAAACCTTGTTCATTTGTTGAAGAAACCACCAATAAGTGACATAAATTAGGCACGTGTTATATAAATTGACATATAGTTTAAAAACAGCATATAGTTGTAATGGGCCATTACACCCTGTGATCTACATAGACGATGGAGGTAGGGGGTATGAAGATTGTAGAGCATGTTACAACAACAACCAGAAAGCTACACTATTTTAACAAAATCACTCAAATATAAATAAAAAATTGTCTTTAAATGGATTAAGTTACATTGATTTTTTGGTTACATTGGAGTTTTCTGATTCTGAGTTCAAGTGCAACAAATATACAGCTCCTTTTATTTTAATACTAAATAAAATAAAACGTTTTCATAATTAAATAACATTTGTTTTAACTAAATTGAAATACAATTTTGATAGTTTAAGTGTCAAACTTAAAAAATATATATTGAAAATGGTGCAACAACCATACAATCAGTTAATAAGTGATAACTTTCAACTTTAGGAATTTAATTTCTGTAGTTGGAAACACATATAAGGTCTTATCTTTAAGGTACATAGTATGTTATTCTATTTAGCCAGGGGCCATAAAAAATCTGAAAATATTATAGCCGACATTATTTCAGTCTATAGTTATTGTATTTTTAGGAATCTTGTATGGAAAACAATATCATTCCTGTTTGATTTGTATTTTTCACTTAAGATTTTATTTAAATTCATTCAATTATTTTTCCTCTCAGAACTAAGTGTATCTTTGTTGATGTCATAAACAGATGACATTGACTACAACAGTTATTGTGTTCACTATAACATAGGTGCCGTTCGGTGGTGCTGAAATGAGAAGTTTCCCTCTCAAACAATTTCCTAAAGTGGCAAAAGAATATTAATATTATTACTATTGTACCGCTCAAAAACTAACCAAATTTGAGATTATGATCAATATTTTTCTAGGGTGGTGCGATGTTTCCAATACAATTTACAGAGCAAACACAATAATCAAACTAAATCATTTTTTCCCGGTATAGAAGTTTTCTATAATTTTCATTTAAATTTAAAAATTTAAATACCTGACTAAGATGTTTTGTTTTTGTTGGTGAAAGAGATGGTTAGTTTTAAACTATGGTTAGTATGTGCTTGAAATGTTTTGTATTTTTGAAATTGAACTATGTTTACGATTAAAATAATTTAATTGGCAGAGTAATTCTGCTCACTTTTCATCAATCGTAAAATGCAAACTCGTTGATATGAGCCTCTATTAGAGACTCCAATGTTGTTTGCGAGAGAGAGATAATATATTATTATTATACGCACTACTCCTGCACTTATATACGACTATACCCATGCACTAGCTAGTTGTACTTGAACATTTTGTTCGAAATCGTTAACTCAAAAATGTCGTATGGCTACAAACGGAAACCCGTTTTTATATAAATTTAACCATTATATTTCCACTAGCTATACATGATCATTATTGTATTACCTACATACCTATATACATAGTAATTTATTATTATTATTAAACGAGATTTTGGCATGTGAGCAAGTTTCCGCAGCGTTCCCGTTTCGGTCGGCGAAATATCGCTATGCGTTCTCCTTGGAGAAAATGTGAACTTGTCAAGGGCAAATAAACGTAAAATGTCTGCTCGTCTACGTAGATAGGTATTATATATTTATAAGTATTTCGTATGGTATTTAAAAATGCCATTTTGATATAAAATTAAATAATACACCTATGTTACAAATCCCTAAGAAATATATTTTTGAATAAAAACAAATAACATTATATAAAAATGTAATGTATTTTATAGCGATGCCTGAAATCGAACTGTAAGGAATTTATGTATCTGTATTTTACAGCCTAAGTGTAAGATTTAGTAATTGTATATAATGTCTTGTTATTTTGTAAAATACCATATGATTTCAGGCAAAGTAATATAATTTTATTCATATTTCCTTAACCTCACCGCTCTCACCAAACACCTAATTTAATTGTTAGAAAAACCGAAATCGGAACTTACAGTAATTCGAGGTACAGGATTTTCGATACAGGTTCTTTTTGCAGGACAAGGTGATACAATCAGGTGCTGTCACCTTCCGTGTCGGTAGAAATAGGAACAATGGGTGCATACTAATAGTTGCCTCCCGAAGTCAAATTTTCAATAATTTATACATGAATTGCCTCCCAACTATAAACGAATTACCTCCCGATGTACCCTAAACTTTACCGTAAACGAAAAGGGTCTAGTACTAGTTGCCTAGGCAATGGGCAGGTCATAAATGTATAAGTGGTTCTAAATATTTTGACTAAAAATATAAACCTATGCAATATGTTATGATAAATAATTGTTTATTAACTAATTATACTATCATTTATTTTTTTTATTGACTAATTATAGGTACTACTAACTGTTTTGTATTGACTTATTATATTATTATTTTTATAGTTTTGTAATTTTTGTATCAATGTCGTATATACCTAAGACCTATATTTTTTTAATTATTCTAAATATCTGTAATTGTATAGTTTATAGTTCTCCTAGACTAAAAAATATAAAACAGATAAAATAGCTGATTATTTAAATTATTATATTACTGTAACAATAACCCATAACACACATATAAATACATAATTATTGTAAGAAAATTATACCTAATGATTTTAATGCTCTCTAGCAAAGAAATTTAATTTTAAAAAACTCAAAAGTTGGCGTTTCATCTTTTAAACCACAGCATGGTTAGTGGTTACTATACCCAATCGTCTGAAAACTCCTAGTAATTTGAACAATGCAAAAGTTAATAAGCAACATTTGGATATACTATTATTAGTAATACTATAAATATTGGTATTGATTTATGTAAAAAACATAATACAGATATAATTATTAGTAAACTCGAAACTAAAAATATTCTTGTAATACATATTAACTTACTTAATTTAAGCAATATCTAAGGATTTTATATAAATCCGAATTCGCATAAGTTGTGACACTATATTTTTTCAATAAATCTTATTTAAACAAGCTAAGTACTACTGATGGGTGGCTTCTTATTCACGTAACCCCGTAATGTTTTGTTACCCTTATCTCACATATACTTATTGTACTTAATTGTATAGATTATATATTTCTTGTAAAAATAAAAATTAATTAATTAATTAATCTTATAATTAAATAATTAGGAACTTATATCGTTGAACGCTATTTTAATTCATTTTTCGAGAACTCACCAACTACAAATACATGCTTTGCTTTTTGGAAAAGTACCTAATTATATTGTATAAAATATATTTTTATTGTAATCTCTATTATATGATGAAATAAATATTATTATTATTATCTCATTATCATCCTGACTGCGTGCAATGTGCTCGTGGTGATAGTAAATTATGTTTTCTTACTTTAAATGATGTAAAAACACCTCTAAATTATATTTGGGCTCGGCTCGAGAGAAAAGTGTGGAGAACTGCTCTTATATTTAAATTATTATATTTTGTTATTGCCTGATGTATTATGTTAACATGTTTAAACGATTGAGCCTAAGATGTCCGCATTTTGAATCATTCATCGTCGTTGACGTTGTCACACATAAAACTTCCGAATAACTCGATATATTGCACATCGGATGACCCAGTTAAAGACTAAATCAGTTATGTGACATAATTAAAAAAGAAAAAAATCGAAGCGTTGATAAAAAAAACCCTATACTGATTTTTTTATTTGTACGTAGCCAATATATAATATTATAAGCCTACTGGATACAAGTATGTTTGAAGAACGGAGATTGAAATTGTCGAGTATCTAACAAGAAATCGATTGAAATGTGTATACACGTTATTCTCTCTACACATAAAAGTCAAAAGAAATTATTATTTTATTGTCATCAAAAATTTTGAAGTACAAAATCGTAACTCAATTGAGTTGAAAGAAAAAAGAAGTATAAAATCGTCGCTTTTCAATATTTGAATACATTTTGTGATTTTGATTCAAAATATCTAAACACGGATTATTTATTATTTTGTTTTTTTTTCTAATAATATAAGCACTTATAATAACATGCATATATCTAATATCATAAATAGGTAGTTGGTCCATAATTTATATTTTTACGGATATGCCACCTAACGAGTATTTAATTATATCAAATATCTTAAGTTTAAATATAATTTGTATTTCATATTAATTTATTAACGTTTTATATTTTAATGAGTATGGTGGGGGGACCCGTCTCTCATTCACAAGGAAATTTAGTGGGCTAGTACTTCTTTTAAACTATTGCTTCATAGAAAAATTTTTCTACCAGCTAGTTAAAGACTTGAAGAAAGAACCCATAAACTCAAAAAACCTCAAATATTGAACAATTTCCGGTGTTAGAATTTATCCCCATCTTACAACCGTGTATACTGGAGTAATATAACGAATTTACACTCAACCGTTCACGTTTAGCTTCTTAATTTTTAATATTAGAATTTATTTGAATAAACTAGTTATAAAACTTTAAGATAATTATATTTTTATTCCGTCGTTGAGGTTTTTTATTTGATATTTTAATTTTGAAAAGAGTAATGAACAATATTTTCTAATTGTTTTATTTTGCACAGTTACCTATTACTTGTTTTAAAATAATTATACCATCGAAAAAACACTTACGAAAAAACATAGACAACGTTGCCTCTAGGTTAGATATTAGGTCGATGCACTCTATAATAATTAATAAATTATAGGAAACAAAACTGAAAGTGAACTTCTGAGAGTAATTTTTCAATGTTAAACGCACGTCTTGTCAGATGGAAACCACAAATGCAGGTGTGGCCCGCTTATGAAAAATATAATTTACGATGCACATACAATGTTGTGTAAAACGCAACTGAAAACCACTTAAATTATTCTTCCTTTGTAACACAGCAGTCTAACTTCTCCAGAAATTGACTGTAGTAAAACCATCCAACAGATTAAGTTATAAAAAAAAATATTAATAATAATATTTGATTGTATGTATATTGTATATGTATAATAATCCATAATATTATGTACATAGTGTATGGAAAAACCACAAAGGTTTGTTTTATTTAATGATATTTTTTTCGTTCAAGTAAAAAGTTTTCATCGGTTTACCGACATGAAAGGCAAACGCTTGAAAGGTTTTTCATATTATTATTAAATATTATACATAGAACTTTGTTTTTTTTATCTTTCATTTAATTTTCCTAACTCTGTTTTTAAAGTCAACGAGTAGAATAAAAATTACCAAGAACAGACTAGCAATATGACCTGCGAAATGTTCTATAGTTTTCGACCAATAACACATGTTAACCTCTCAATACCTAGTATAGGTACCGTGTTGATAATATCAAAGTGCATCAACCTTGTTCTTAAAAAAGTACAAACTTGACATCAATTAATTAAGTAATAAGTAAATGAATACAACTGCGAAGAAACACTAAATACGTTGTTAAAACAAAATCACAAAAAAAAAAAACATATTAAAATATCGAAAGTTTTCTGAAAATTATTACTTAGTCCCCCCTCTACCACCTCTGTTACCTGCATGTAAAATTTAAGTGTTGCTGTAACATATTATATTTAATATAATAGAAATTACAAATTTAATAAAATCATACAACGAGTACACCGTGAATGTTGAAAATCAACTAATGATAGGTACTCGATCACTTACTATAATCGACCTCCATACGATATCGGCGTGTTATTGTATTCTAGCTCAGGTCTAGATTCATGATGCTTGACAATTATATTTGAACCGTTTAGGAGCCACTTAAACATTTACTACCTACCTATTGGGAGGCAACTAGTAGGTACTTACTAGATCCTCTTCGTTTACGATGAAATTTACGGTACATCATAAGGAAGTAACTCATGTAAAAATTATCAACCCTTTTGACTTCAAGAGGCAACTATACAGTATGCGCCCAAAAGTACAAACTGTAAATCAAAATTGTTTTCGAAGCATTGTTGAGGACAATTATAGAATTTTAATCTTTGTTTTATTCTAGTCTTTTTTGAATATTTACACATAGAGAGTATATAGATAATGAATGATTATTATTGAACTATGCGTATTAATAATTTAGAGTATAGGCATTATGAGTTTTTATAGTATTTATTTTTATATTATTTTTACTCAAAAATATATTAGGTAGGTACCTGGATTTTAAATGTTTACATGAGTGCAATCAATAGCACAAAATTACTGGAGAAATTTATTTTAGCAATACGATAAAACTTCTGTATTATATTTATTTACACTTCTGTCTCAGGCATTTTTATAAACGTAGGTTTGAGTTTTGCAATTGCAATACTAACATCACGTACGGTTAATGAAGCTGTTGTTTTACTTACGCCGACAAAATCAACAGCAGTAATTAGAAAATTACCTGCAGTATAGCGAAAAGTCTTAGTGCCAAAAATAGCTTCTTAATGAATGACACAGCATGTTTTCAAAATTAATTTGAAAATTAAATTACGTCTATAATGTATTAATGTATTATTAAATTTACCTATCTGACTGTGAAGATATATTACCATAAATTTATCTCAGAACTTCCAGAACTACATATTTAGATAGTCTGAATCTGATTCTAAAATCAGTAAAATCGTAATCGTCCCAAAAAGCAATATAGTCGATTCTGATTCTAATTGTGCACAATTTCTTGATAACTTCAGATTCTTAATAACCCAACTAACATCAAACTGGTGTTGCATTTACACCAGTTGGACCTAAGCTGGAAAACGACGTGCAAATGTGTATAACATTGGCTCCACTTGGTGTTGAATCTACTTCAGATTTCCAAGTGTGATGTACAGTGTAAAAAAATATAAAGTAGATGTAATATTGGATCTAGTGTTAATTATAATATGACTATTTTAACAAATTATTTATTTTAATAGATAGATATTAATCACTAAAATGTTCAAATCACTATAGCCCTCATATCATCTAAATCCATTATCATAAAACTATTATTGCTAGTACACAAATTTCAACAATTCAAAAACTACTCTTTTGAAATTTAATTTGAATACATCAACATTTTCGGAACAATTACCCACTGAATAATTTTAAGTAGAAAAAGAGAGTCCTCGTTGGAAAAACGAATTCTGAATATTTTTATCTTCAAATGACACTCCATAAATACCTAGTACAAAAAGTCTTAAGAATTTTAAAATATGGTTTACTTAAAAATTCCTAAAATCAGATATTTAATAGCTCCATTATTGAAGAAAACGAAGTGAGCAATGAGCATACTTGGTGAACTAACCTGTATATTGTATAAAAATTAAAATATGAATTAACTCGGGTCCACCGATTTAAAATTTACATCATACATTGTTCATTATTCAGCCAGTTAGACCTCGTCCAGTCGTCCATTATATTTTTTTTTTATTGATCATGAATAAATTTGGCTTCGGTAACTGGGCCATTAGCTTTTAGCATAATATATATATGACATTTTTTTAGAAAATATTTTTAGTGTATTAACCCATAATATCTTAAGTAATAAATATTCATTTTATAATAATAATACTTACACTTTACAGCAATACTATAAAAACATGATAATATGTGAAAAACTTCCATAAAATAAACAGAAAAAACACACTAAAATTACATACAATTCGCATATTATTTTACTAAAATATTATATTTTGTTTTGTTGTTGGTTACCAATGCATGGTTACCTATACATTGAGTAAAAAGAGTATTATTGAAAAATGTGTGAAGATGGGTTAAAGTTTAAATGTAGAAAGGGGCCCGCTAAGAGTGTTGTGTTTCACGAGACCTAAATAAATCTATAATCCAGATTCAACTAAAATTATAGTTTAATTGGTCATTTTGTGTAATTTTAGATTCTAAAGGGAGGAATGAATGTATTGATTTTACAATGGTGTGTGTTTTTTTATTTATTTTTTTTTATTTTTGTGTCTGTTATTGCCGTTTAGGGCAATAAAACTGCTTCGATTTTCTTTAACTTGTTCGATGGGAAAGTGAATCTAGTTGGTGCTTCGGGAAGTCAAAATTTAAAGCAAAAGAAGAACTAAGGAAAAACGGGAATTTTATGCAAAATCGTTTTTCGACAAAATCAATTTTAGTTTTTGGTGTAAGTCAAAAACAAATGACCGTAGATACATGCAATTTGCTCTGAATGATTATACTAGCATTTTCTATATACGATACATTTTTAAAAAACTTTTGATTTGTTTTGAGCTATTTGCGGACAAATTCAGTTTCTAAATTTTTTAGTTTTTTTTTTATAGATATCAATCAAAATTTAGTCGTTGGGTCAAAAACTTGAAAATTTAATACAAGGAAAATAATATATTGTTACAATGATAATTGAAAAATATTTAAAATACATAGTCACAATTTTTTTTTTATAAGCATTTAAAGTTCATATTTTGACAAAAGGCATAAAAATCACGAAAATGTGCAAATTATTTTGAGTGAGAAATTCATAAAAAATTTTCCTTTTTAAATCTACGATTTTAAAATGTAATACAATATTCCTTATAAGTTTTTCTACCTTTATTAAAAAAAAAAATGTTTAAAAGAAAGTCTAATTACATTTTTATGATCGTTTGAAGTTCAAATTTTTACATTGGATAGTCAGTCAACTTCTCATGTAGCGATTATCTTCTTTTGTTGTAATTCGATAATGAATAACTGTAAAAACTTGCAATTTATATCATATATTTACTTTATCAATTCCTATACTTGATAACATTTTCAAAACATTTCGATCCGTTACAAGTTGTTTACGGACATTTTAAATTTCCAATTTTCTTAGTTCTTTTTCTATAAATGTCAATAACATTTTATTTGTGAGGTCAAAAAGTGTGAAAATTTAATACAAGGCTCCTATTTATTTTGTTACACTAGCAGTTGAAAAATATTAAAAATACATAAGCATACAGTTTTTTCATAAGCATTTAAAGTTTGAATTTTAACAATATTTATCAAACTTAAAATTTAAAAATGATTTTATAGTTAAAAAATTATAAAATGTTAATTTTTATAGCTAAGGATTGAGGTTTGAAGAAATAAGGTTCCACGTAAGTAGGATATTCTGTAACCAAAAATTCTCAAAAATATAAACACATAGTTTCTTTTTATAGTTATTGTATATTTGTATATTCAAGTTGTGAATATTTTTCAAGTTTGGACAAAATTACATATTAACCAAGAATAATGATATTAGTTATTTTGTTGTCATTTTATAATATTAATTCAACTTACCGGCTACCGTATTAATAGTAATAAATAACAATACAAATATAATATAAAATATCCACACTGACAAACCGTCTCAGCTCAGAATCGTTTTTCGTATACAATGATATAATATCATTGAATCCAAATTTAATACCATTAATTAAACAGTGATCCATTTGTAATTTACCCAAACTTTTTTCCTTTATTTATACAACCGTTAAAATATTTTTGTAAAATAAATTTTTTTAGCATAAAATTCATTGCTCTGAACTGATAAAGTTTGACAAACGTTATTGTGACTCCTAGCTATTTCCAGTCCAATACTTTTCGATATCAGATTTCTTTACGTGTCACACACTCGCACATCAACATCGTTAGTCTTTACATTATTGTTTACGATCGACTGGTCATTAGATAAGTTACGATATTAGTGTTAGTGAATAATTATAGTGTGGTATCAATTAATATTTTATTCTACCATGAAGAATTCATTAGACATTATAATATCTGAACGGGGAATGAATTAGTTGTAGTTTTTTTCCATAAAATATAGCGTTTTATAAGATAATATTAAGACAGGTCTTTAAAATATTTATGTACCAAAAAAGGTTATCATGGCAGAATTTTAACTGATGCCAACAAATCCGAGTTAATACTGCAATCAGTGGCCGTAAAATAGTTGAGCGTCGAGCTCTCAGAGACAATATTATTGCAAAAGAAAATCCAGCGATTAGATTTTTGTGCGCAATAGTATAATGTTTTTAAGGTCAGTTGGAAATATCATACGAAATCGTTGTACCTACTAAGAGGAAAAACGTGCATATAATCGTACATCACCGACTTTTCTGTCTCACCGACAGTGCTCCACTGTGGGATGAAAATTTACACTCAGGCCGCGATCACCCTTTTTTTGTCGTTAACTCTGCCCAGCACAAGCAGGTAGGTATTCAAAATGTCGATTTTAATCTCGGCCACGATTATTTTACAAAGTCATTTCAATTTGCATGCACAACAATACATTATGCGGTTTACATATAACACAATTCAACTCATCCGAATAATATATACTCCGCACAATAAAAATGCAAACCGAAACCGGTGAAACTTAAACAAAAAAGCAGTTCGTTCATTTCATTGTGAAGATTATAACAATATAGAAAACTAGAGAAAAGGAACTATTAGGATTTGCGCTTTAAAAATAACGAAACATAGCAATGTATTGAATACTTACGTTGTACCTATGAAGGTACATGTGGTTATTACTATTTGAAAACAAGTAATTAATACATCTAAAATGAAATTACACTTTATGTACAGCTTTATATTAATTATAACATTTTTCAAAAAAATGAACATTTCTTTACTCATTTACAAAGTAATTCAGTGAGTGAATTATAATGGATTTAAACATTTTTGGATTATCAGTAAAATTTAATATATTAGAGAAATTGATTGAATAGATAATATGAAAAACACTTTTTGTAGATGATGACTGATGACTGATCTGAGACGTGATGAATGATAATTGAAGAGTGATAATATGATTCTCAAAAAAATAAAAAAATACCTATAGTTTAAAAATCAGCGACTAGTTAAATATCACATTTCTCCCGCTTTTATTTAATGCATTTATAAATGATAATATGGTTTATTCAATCAATATTACTCTAATATATTACTTTTTTTTTATGATGCAAAAATTATATTAAATTATATTTTCCATAATATTAATAAATTTAATGACGTGCCTATTAATTTATGTTTTTGTAAAATGCCACTTATCTACAAATTATAAATAATAAATAACACGTATCTACTATGGAAAATACCAAGTACCTATCTACAATCACGTTAAAAATTACACTTAACTACAGTAGTTTTAATAATACATGCATGTTAATGAAAATTTAGACATACATAGTTAAATTACAAGTAAGTATGTTAGAAGAAATAAGTTTCTCGATTATGAAAAAATGTAATTAGTTATAAGTCCCTCTTGAACAATTTGGTAAATGCCAGTGACGTAGTATTGCCGTGACAGTCGCGATTTTAAGTATAAACTAAACAATATTTTTCTTTCTCGTGTGAACTCAGTTAAAGACCTTGGTATTCTCTTCAACGCTAAAAAATTATTCTCGCCTAGGTAATTTTATTTCTATTAAAAATAAAGCACTCACTCTTTGTTCACTATTTTCATGGAAGGTAAAAGTGCTACGAATGTCCCTTATAGCCTAAATTACAGTAGATCAGAAATTGATTATGTTACA
The DNA here is from genome assembly GCA_027563435.1 of Nasonovia ribisnigri. NCBI lineage: Eukaryota > Metazoa > Arthropoda > Insecta > Hemiptera > Aphididae > Nasonovia > Nasonovia ribisnigri. Next base: position 221,983 of record JANEHU010005080.1, on the reverse strand, counting down.
TGCAAAAAACCGTATTGCATTTTCCAATACATTTCTGGAAAATTATGAAAGCTCGCCAAAAAAAAGTAAAGAAAAATGTTAAAATTTACAACAGCAAATAAAACATCGTTACCACGAGTTTGTAATGTAATATTGCATTTACGATAATATACGGGATTTTTTTAATACTTTAATTGATCCAAATTACGACCTGAAAAAAATACATTAAACACGTTTTATGAATAGGTACCTATATTATAAAATATAAAGCAATTATTTTAAACGAATGTTGTTATTATGCCATTGATCTGTGACTATACCACGAGGTTCGAATACATTAAAAATGTATGTTATTAAAAAACTTTCGATGGAATGCCATGCCATGAGATGATAATGAGTATATTTTAATTTAACAATCTTATAAGAGCGTCCCTTAATATAATTATCTCCGCTCATTTAATAAGCAATACAGCAAAACTCCAATACACAAATTTAAATTATGGCGTCTAGGTTAATATTGAAATTTAAACTTTATACCATGCGGCAAAGGGATTATTTCTTTTTGACCATCATATAAGGGTCTTGATCTGACAAACTTCGAATGTTTTAACGGGCCGCTTCTTACCCCGTTTTAATCTCTTTATCTCCGCATTATTATACATATTATGCGTAAATAAGAAATCTGTAGGTATACAATCGAAACAAATACAAAACAATATTTTTATAGTTTTATATTGCATTGAAACCAAAGTTAATAGGTAGGTAGTCATAAATTACAATCAACAGTTTTTTTTTCTGATGAGCATCGAGTTGCGACGTGAAAAATATTGTTATTACTTATTACTTATTTCTAGTCACGTAATAATTTGCCTTATGCATGATTCTACACTTAAAGTGCACCTAAAATCACTTATAGGTAATACCTCACTATAGACCACATAGGTCAGGGGTGGCGAACCTACGGCACGCGTGTCAGAGGTGGCACGTTGGTCGAATTTCAATAGCACGCAAAAAATCAAAATTATAAAAAATGATGCTGTTTATAAAATGTTGATTACAAGAAATTCAAAGAAACAAATTATGTTTAAAAATTGTTAAAAGCATGTGGTAAGTCTAATGAACAATTGTAATGCTTATTTTTTTTAAATATATAATTTGTATGTATATTTTTAATTTTTTAATTGAACTTATGCAACTTCAGTGTAAATTCATAATATATAATAGATGTTTATTGTTTTTGGTACTTACAAATAATAAGGTATCAAAAAAAAAATGAGTGGTAGGTACCTACCTATCCCAACAAAAACTCTCCGCCAAACACCGTATAAGCAGGGCTCGGAACTTTAGACATTTGCTTATTTTTATGGATTGACTTAAAATGTAGCAGATTGCTATGGAAGTGTAAGACATGTTTCAACACGTTCAATTATGAAATTTGAAAGTGCTTTTTTCAACGATTTAAAAAAAAATGCTTATTTTCAGTTTTGATTGGAAAGTCCCTGATTTGAACATGTAAACGTTTATTAGCTGCTTCTTGAAGATGTTCGGTTTGTGCAGTACCTAAATGTTATTTATTATTTTTTAAATAAATCTCATAATATATTACGCAAGAAATAATGATAATAATATAATGAAGTATAATATCGTTACAGCATCGTTGCGATTAATTAATTATTGCGTTGTATATACGAATAGGTTAGGTACCTACCTACTTATGAATTATGATGCATGCCCAAATCGTGAGATTCCAAACATGTGCGTGAACGAAATGTGCCCACTCATTTTCTTCAACGTCGAGTGTCCATGAGTAGCCAAAAAATATGAAAACATTAACTACCGAGCTACATAAATAAATGAAAATATGACGGTAATATTATAATGGTCGCAAACATACGAAATGAGTAGGCTATTTAAAAACACAATTTATGTAATAAGTTAAATTTATTTCAATAATTATATCATTCAAATGTGATATTTCTCTATATACTCCCCCCCCCCCCCGTCAACACATTGCTGAATACAAGTTTTCATTGTTCGAAGCAGTGTTGCAGGTCATCAAATTCCAATCTCTTGAGCAGATCCTTCGCTTTTATCTTCACCTCATCTACAAGCACCAAAAGTTTTCATATGTATTTAAATTTCGTCTGAATAAATCGATATGTATCGTATGCCTATACTCGGTGGAGGTAATACCGTACAATTTTCTAAAATATGCACATTCGTAATCTTCAATAAAAAAACGCTATGCTATATTTTAAAATAAGCAATACCAACGCGTTTTTTTTTATGTACCTGTATGGCAATTGGCAATATGTATGCTGCGTGTGTGTTGAAAATCCAACCATTAATCGTTTTCATTGCCATGTATACGATATACCTATGCTCATTAGTCATTGTCCGTATCGATGATGCAGGGTTGTGGTGTGCAAACGTTAATTTGAGTAAATAAGTTGGTTTAGGTTAAATATAATATACAATATAGTTAGGTGGAATACGTACGCAGTGATGGAAAACTAATTTTATTTTGCAACCATTACTACTGCAAAAATATTTATATAATTTAATATTGTTTATTATGTATGTGTAAAGTAAACAGTCATGGTTAATAATTAAATTAGTTTTTATATTTAATAGATATTTAAAGTTATGCGATATTCCTCGCAAGTCACAGGTAATTTTAAATTTATCGATTTTCATAATCATCGCAGATGAAATAAATAAATGAAGTCTAATCGCAGAAACTTTATATTTATTTATTTTTTTTTTTTTGGTCGGGTGTTTAATGTCACAATATAAGTACTGTCCAACTTTTAAACGATTTAAGGTTTCTTCCTTCTTCGACGAGTTAATAAAGATCCAGATTGGTGAATGATGAGAACTCAACATTGAATTAAAACAATTATGCCAACCCTCGACCAAATCGTTAACTCGTGGAATATCATACTTCAATAATGAATAACAATTCCAAAAATTAATTTTATTGTATATATTTGTACAACATAACAAGGCTCTTCTCGCTCTCCTAATCTGATAGACACTCTTCGCATTATCTATAAGACTAGGAAACAACTAAAGTTTCAAAATTACAAAAATGTTTAATGCTGAAATATCATTGTTTCTGGTCCCTACATAAGCTTGATCAGCTAGTCAGCTTTTTAAATGCAAGTGCAAAATTTGAATCATGTGTATACCTAACTTGTAGTCGATTTGATTGTAGATACATATCCCTAAACGATCCTGATTAAATGGAAAAAACACCTTCTAATCATAATTGATGGACATATTTTAAAACGTTTATTGGAACTTTTTCAAAATCAAATAGGTACCATTGTTTTGTAATATAATATATGAGTGTGGGTATAGGTTACGGTTACCAACAGGCTACTGTCTACGATGTACTTACCTATAAACTAGTTTATAAGTATTAAGTGTAGGTACCTTAATACAAAATTTGATTTCGTAAAATCAGTGACCTTAGTTAAAAAATCTTAATTTTTTTTTTTTAATAAAATAAAATCAACAATTTTATATTTAAGTCTTAAGATAGGTAGATTCTTACTGCACTGTCTTGCCCAATTTATCAAAACACTGAATGTTATTACATGGTCGCACACACTCATTATACGTCACACGTAGTGTAATGCCATAAAAATATTTCGAACGCCGAAAATATAATATATTTCTAACGATCATTTAAGTCCACCGATTTTTTTCTACCTTAAACAGTCTCACTAATGTACAATATATTACTTTCACAACAGTAAAAACTTCACAAACTATAGTCCGAATGACTACTACGGCCTGAGGAGTACAACTGAGATACATGGTATACAGGGTGATTCACCAAACATACTCACAATCATTTTCAATTCTATTTTTCAAGTAAGAACCAAAATATAAAAACAACAAAAGTATAAAATATAATATGTAATATTAGTTATTACATCTAGTGCCTACCTACCTAATTATCAATAATCATCATACTTTGACCAATTTTTTAAATAATAAACGATAGTCGTCGTTGAGATCTTCTTATTATATAAAACAAGTGTTGTATCTTCCACATAATAATTGGCATTTATAATCAAAAAATAAATCAATTATAATTATTAATAATTAAAACTCTCTACTATTTAAAAAAACTTTTATATAAAACTTTATCTTCTACAAATTGTATTTTTAAATATTTTAAATTGCAGATATTCAATTTCAATAGGTATGCAAAGGGGAGTGACTCTTGGAGGACAAAGATCCCAGGAGTTTGGTGAGCTGAGACAGAGCCCTTAGTTATGTAATGGTAATTTATGATATGAGAATGAGATTTAAATCGTGATAAATAAGAATTATATGTTTTTTACAATTATTATCAAATTATCTGCAAAGACTGATTTCCGAAGAATATAATATCCCAGCTACGAAACGTTTGGACGTGTATTTTTTTGACCCCAAAGAGTGTTTACGGACACTAAACAAATAAATGAAAAAATAGCACTCGCTTTATAATGTGGTTGTATAAAACCAATAACGCATAGTCGTTCATCCGTTTGAAAAAGTCACAAGGACCGTAAGGGATGGTGACGTTGTCGTTGGTGGGTTATGGGGTAGCGGGTGGGCATTGGGCAGTACCTATACAGTTAGCCACTTCCGGGCGTATTTCCATTACCCACATGGACTTGATAAAGTGTAATAGTCTATATATATAATATGTGTGCCGTACGCGATCGACTAAAAAGAATATTGTGTCGTTGTAGTAGGGTAATATATTTGACTGCTGGGATAGGTACGCGTAATGAAAATAGCTGATGCTCGCGACTTGGTCAAATCGGAAAATGTGCTTGCTTGCTTGTGTCTCGCGTGTGTCACTGCAGCTTTTGGGAAACCATTTGAGAATGTACATTTTTTTATGTGGTTTACAAATGTTAGTAATCTAAAATAATAGCTATCCATGATTCCATCTACATCGTCTATTAGGTAGTACTTAGTAGTCTAGGACAACTGGTAAACCTTTTTCGGGTCAAGTGGCCCATTGAACAATCATGCTGTTCTCAGCACCCGCAAATATTATTTTTAGCACCCATAAATAACTTGATTAATTATGTATGAATACTAGTGTATTCATTTGTATAGTGCAACCAATTACACATAAGAACGATTTTCAAACTTATCACTGTTAAATATTGATAAAAATTCAACAAATCAACTAAAAATAAAAACTGAATATATTGAAGCTTTAATATAGGTATGAGTTCCTTATTAATAATATATCATATAAATAATTGACTAGGTATAAATATTATTAAAAATATTGTGAATAAGGGAATACTATCATGGTATGTGGGAATACTAAGGGAATAACTGCATTATTGAAAAATAAAAAGGGATGAACATTCATGGTGAACCACCCTGCGGTATATTAAAGTATAATGGTACGTTGGTACGTTGTACTAATGTAGTAGGTACCTATATGCTATATACGATCACAGGTGCAGAACAACGAAAAATGTAAATTTATTACACATTTACCATAATATTATCTATATCATATGATTGTACGGCAGAGAAAAATATTTACTATTACTGCAGCAGTGATCTTTTTGTTGTTTTTTCATGGAATTCGGGATAGAGGTTTAATCCCTCGGGATAAAACAACATATCACGCACACACACCTGCAACGCTCTCGCCACAAGGGGCACATCACCGTATGAACACCGCAGTCGCCTATACTGCGTGGGCGTAATACCGGTACACGGTATAGATACCTAATATAACATTATGTGTACGTATACATAATATACGCACTAACCCAAATTCGTATGTACATTATAGACACATTCTAATTTCTATTGGAACACATTATGGTGATAACAACTATCATAATACGTGTATATAAAATGTTTGAGTACCTACCTACCTATATATTGTGTATAATACGAATTTATGTGTACCTACGAGTTTCGTGCGCTCGTCACAGCTTCTGCAGTGGAGGAGTGAGATTGCGTGTGGGTACACGATTGCATAATGTATAATATTGTAATAGTCGACCGTCGTCATCGTCAAATATATCGATTAATAATATTTCGTATCAAAGCGATTCGACGGAGATGCCGATCAATAATAGAATATAGTCAAAATTACATCACTAACCAAGACAAACAACGCCGGCGATTAATATTTTTTAAATGTTAAGATTACATTTTATTTATTTAATATCCGTTATGCCTATATTATTATATTGCATCCAATCGTTTGTGAAAGATACTTCAGTCATATTACTGGACATAACATTATTCACATTTATTTATAAATACCTACGTAATTGTATTTTAAAAATGGATAAAAGGTGTGAATTTGCTTATGACCTTGTCCTTAATTTGGTTCTAATTTCAACCGTGGTCCGGATATGAATGGATGAATAAACGAATACGCATGAATATACGTCATGATTATATATTCAAGTGTAATCGAAGAACAATTACATACCTACTAGTTACCAAAGTGATTACATTTACATGCGATTATTAAGGTTGTAGTACCTTTTTCACCACAGATGATATTAAATAGGTAGGTAATAACTAATATTATAATAATAGTATGGAACAATTATGACTTCAAAAACACAATAATATGACTTATTTTATATACTTAATATAAAATATATAAAATGTATAGAAATTATAAAATAATAATAATAATGCTGTTAGAATCAAATAATTAAATTCAAATGTATTGAAGTGGTTTGATAAAAATATTTTCTTTATCATAAGACAGTAACTGAGTAACCACAACCACTTATTATAACCATCATGATAAATTGATAACTGGCACACTCTTTGCTCACAGTTTACCTTATATATTAGGTGAAAAGATTTCCTAGCCACGTATATTATGTTAGTTATGTTATGGACAAAAACCAAAATCCGGTGAACCTCTGAATCTTCGGCAGTCTGCAGAACGAGATCTTCCCAGTACGGCAGGGCCCTTCCCTAAAATTTCATATTTCAACTTTTGCCCAGTCAAACAAAGATGTAATCAACATAATTTGGGAAAAACCGAAACTATACATTTGAATATAATACAGTAAAAAGGTAGTAGATAACATGTTTTTTTATGTTAAATAGGTACAATAAATTACGATAAAATAAATATTATTGTACAAAACAAAATCTATTATAATAATATTAATATTTTATTTTATAATATGAGATGTAAAAACAAATATCAATTGGTTTTTACTAAATTATAGTCATAATATTATGGTAATATTAAAATGTTATTTAAAAAATTTAATAAAGAATGTTTAATTCAAAAACTAATAATTCTTATCAAATAAATTGATCGTAATAAGGATACCTTTAAACTTTAATATAGTGCATAATAGCTAATAGTTACATATATATTTATTAATGAATAATACAAATATATTGCTAAGGTATTAATTATATCTTATACAGATATTGTATTTATTTATTTGCATTAAAATAATTACATTTTATTGCTACACGCATACACGTATTAGGTCCATGGAATTTTTAAACACAATAAATATTTTAACGAATTTTGAATACTCGATGTTCTCAATGGTATTTCATTACTATGCACATCTTTGCTATGAATTATTAATTGTTCCTTGAACTCAAATACCTGGTTTCTGAAGTAAATTATCATTTATAATCGTTATAAAATCCTATTGTTTTCATAATTGTACCTCGCTACGGCGTTGCCCAAATTATGTTGGTCACAACACTCACAACTATGTTTGAAAAATCGAAGTATGACGTTTCACCCAAAGGTCCGTGTACAGTTTGCATTTTGTCCGGGCATTTCTGGAGATTGCCTGATTTCAACTTTTGCCCGTAACATAATATATAATAATGTATTCAGTGGCATACTTGAGGGGGTGAAAACAACCAAAAGAGTCATTCAATCCCCCCTCCCTGAGAAGTTCTTTAGCATATTCATATTTAATTTTGCTTGCTTTTAGATTTTTAATGATTTTGAAGGCAGGTTTTTAATAATTCTCCATAGAAAATGTTTTCCAGCACTTCACTGATGGTGTGCGGTAGAGGGAGATGTTGGAGGACATACCCCACAAAGATTTTTTTTTTAACTACCCGTGTGCCAAAATACTATGCACATTTCTTTTTGTTTATTTATTTATATATTTTGCACGTATAGTGCCTATTACATAATATACAATCATTTATCACTCTAATACGTTATAATGTGTTATACTAAGTCACTCTAAAATAATTGTAATAATGCACGTTGGTCGACTGTTGACTGTCGTCAATATCTGATTTGTACTAACTCAACCACAATGACTAAATATTTTTAACTCGATGTTACACTTCTTTATAAATATCATTCTTTTGAAATTGACAAGCATAGTGGACCTAGAAGTCCGGAATAATTGTATTTGAAACGACTAAACGACACGGTAAACAAACTACATATCAGATGTATTATACTTTCAGGTAGCCTAGCGCCCTAGCTTACACATTGTAATGGCAATCGCCGTCAATCTAAGTAGGTACCAGTTATTCATTGAATGTTTTCTTGCATTCACTCTAGAAAATCTTATAGGTATTATACTTAATTCAATGTTGACATTGAATAATATTAATGAAAAAAGTAGAGGTAATCCTAGGTTAGTACCTGATATACATGTTCACATTAATAAATTACATCTCTCATCATTGAAAACTACTACTTCATGTTATATTAATATTATGTATATGCGCATATTATGAATGGCGACCGTCATTTTGCGTTGCGTTACTTATCAGCAGCGTTTTAGAGAGGCTAAATGATCAATTTTTATTAAATTATTGCAATTAAAATAAATTACTTGCCGGTTGGACATCATCGCTATTGAATTTATACGATCTATGTGAGTATTATTTTCAAATGGGAAGTAAATTAGAGCAAATCGGTGAAACCAGTGGCCACTAACCAATGATGTAACTTTTTAGTGGGAAAGGGGGGCAGCACTTCCGTCTGAAATTTTAGTGGGGGGCAAAGGTATCATTTTACTACACATATATGCCAACAGTATACATTTTTAAATCTTCTAAAATAAATAAAAAAATGTACCTAATACATTTAACATACATTTATAAGATTTTTATAAAATATTATTTTTCTCAAATATTTGCCTGTATAATAAGTAGATTTATAAATATTTATTTCACATTTTTCCTCTTGCCTAATATTGTCAAACGTTATTGCATTATCTGGGTTACAAAAAAAAAATACAATAATATTATTTTATGAACTACTGATTTATGATTACAGTATTAGCATCCAATAATTTTTCTTCAAACAAGTTATAGCACCTTTTTATGAACTCTTAATATTATTATTTAATGATGGGGTACCGGTACCTACGATTTGTTTCCATGCGATAAAATTAATTCTAAGATTTGTGTAAAAACAAACTTAACATTTAATGGTTATGGCTTCGATTTGGGTGAATAAATTATTTTACCCCACCTAGAGTTTTACCCTGTTGCGCCACTAAAACCTTGTAAGCTAAATTGTCGATATCTAATAACAAAAAAATGTACACTTATCACAACTCCGATTCTATTGCAAAAAAAATATTTCAAATAAATCATTGAAGTACTAATAAATGGTTGTTAAATTAATTTTTTTTTTTTTTATCATCAAATTAATTCAGATAGGTGATAGCAAAAAAATGAATTCAAACACGAGTTTCAAAATGTTAAAACTGTAGAATTTAAAACCGGTTATTTTAATATTTAGTGTTTATAACAATATACAACTTTTGGAGATTTTAAGACCGGCTTAAATGTATTTTTTAACTAATTTTCATTCTGTAGGTAATCGTATCACAACATTAACAATCGGTTTAGTAAAATTCATTCTTATTGGTTATTACACATTTGTTTATTTGTTCATTCCTAAACGACTATCTTGAAAAATATTTCATGTTTTCAAATACCAATTATTCCGATCGGAAACATTTTAACCTTGAGGTTTATTTAGACGGGTACAATGTTTGGTTGTCTTAAGCGTTTGCCTATATATTTTATGACTGCATTACTTACGTTTTTGTTAATAAGCAATATACGACTATACGAGTTAGGTATTTAACTAAAAATATTAATATATTTCTGTTGGATTATGACGTTTTCATATGATGCAGCAATAAATGTAGATAGCTATGTAAACTAAAATTAATTATTATTTCTTCAAAATAACTTGAACTTATACCTACGCAGTACACTGATTGAGGTAGTTTATCCATATTTCCTCTGATGGGAGACATGTAGTTTATATTAATGATAAATATAAAGCTCACAATTATGGTTAGTTAATTAATTCTGTAAATCTATATTGTATTTATACCTTCTATTGTCTTAAGAACAATTTTAGTAATTATAAAATATATAACAATGATAATAGTCCAAACTATCAAAATAATAACATTTATAGCTGGTAAACAAAACATGCTCAGTCAAGTCTGTCGTCGAGAAGAATAATTTAATTTAAACTATTTGACCTGGGCTCATATTAATTAAAATTGACCTCCTGGTCCAGGTTCAAAAATAGACACTTATCATTGTATATTTTATATTTATACATAACATTAATATTATTATTTTAGTATTATTTTATTTTACACTAGCTTTCCTGCCCAACGTTTTCCAGGCCAAAGATTTGTATTTTTAATAAATATATTTGTACAAAATGTATGTGCCATATTTCTTCTAATTTATTATAATGTAACTGATCCTGCACACTTCATTGTCCATAAAAATGTCAACTCTTAAAAATTGTGATTTTTCAACTCCATTTCGATGTAATTCGCTGCAGTAAGTGCAACTCAGCCACCCCGGTAGTCCCACTACATCGGATCGCGGACAATGTTCTACAGCATATCAAGTAGGTATTGTGCTAAAATTCGATTATATGTGCGCATTGGACTTGGATTTCAAAATTCTATTTCTAAACCATAAAATACGATTTTAAATATGGCCAATTTTCAAAAGCTTTTGTTATTTTTACTATGTTTGTTTTAAACAACGAAATTAAAAAACAAAGTCCAATGCACTCTGTAGAAAATTATCATCTTTCTAGCGAAAAAAAAATTAAACAAATCACATCTCTCTAAGATGCGTGAGAGTTTTTACTATAAGGCTTGTGTTGAAGAAAAAATCACGCTTTTTAATTTGGTTTACGGTGTCGTTGACATGTGCGAACATGTAGCACGTGCGTAGTAGCCCGAAACACGCATACAATCACACACACATTAATCATCATTGACAACTAACAAAAATACCATGAGCGGTGGCAACGAAATTGCATATTGCCTAAATATTGCCCCTTGTTAAAGACACACGAGTAGGCACCTTAAATACACCACTGGCCACTGCCACCACTACACCACCGCCTTCAGCATTTTGTCATAATACATACTAATGGTTATTGATACGAATGAATGTTTTATGCAATTTGAAAGTTTTAAAAAAAAAAAAAACTACAAAGAATTGTGATTGATATCTCTGCATTTTATTCAATGACTATGTAATCGGTTAGGTTAGGTTAGGTAACATGGTATATAAATAATTTACTTACGCACATGTATTATACCTATATAGGTACCTACTTGCATAGAGCATATACGTTGTCTCTTCTCTGTGGCTCTGTAAAGTATAATATTATTATGACGGACGAATAATGTTATAGTGAGACGTGATGAGTACTTACTCAATAACACTAACACGTATTTAATCGTTAAACTTATTGAGTATATCTAAATCACTATTTGTAATATTTTGGAAGTCGATGAGGAAACGGTTTGTGTGTACTTATGCATATTACATGGCATAATCTAGCCTAAGGTAGGTGTACATTAGTGTTATCACTTGTCAACCTTGAAGCACACGTTCTGATGATATTTTAGAGGAATACAGTATATGATGTATGGTATACAAAAAGACTATAAACACAATAATATTATTATATTAACTTTTAGATTCTGAGCAGAGCAAAGAATGTATTGATTTTACAATGACATGTGTTTTTTATATTGCTGTGTCTGAAGACACTTTTTCTAGTAAATAAAATTCTCCGATCATCAATTTTTCAAATGGTTGATTTAGGAGTTCCGATTATTGACTGTTATTGACCAGCATCAATAGAAACCTTAATTTGTATTTGAACCAAACCCAAAAAATTTTGTAAAAAATCATCACATTTATAGTCCTTAAATAATCTACATTAATAATGTAGAGGATGCTGAACACTGTATAGTGGGTTACAGTATACAGTGTATTTTTGCTTTAAATTGCAGTGTGTGTGATATATAGTATATGATGTTTTCAAAAGAGGAAATTTGAGCTCGAACCTGACCATTATCAAGCGACAGGCGCCACAGCGAATATGATATTATATATATATATATATACGAGAGCAGAATTAGTCAGCCCCTTCGGTCGCCGAGATTCGGTTTTATCGTCAGATCGTCGCGATACAGCTGCGGAGGCAGTGAGAGCGAATGAAAGAAAAACGGCCGTTTATTTTATGTGTCTGTGTGTGTGTGTGTGTGTGTGTGTGTATGTGTGTGTGTGTGTGTGTGTGTGTGTGTGTGTGTGTGTGTGTGTGTGTGTGTGTGTGTGTGTGTGTGTGTGTGTGTGTGTGTGTGTGTGTGTGTGTGTGTGTGTGTGTGTGTGTGTGTGTGTGTGTGTGTTTGGTGGTCAACAATATAATAGTAATAATATAATCTCCCATCGACCAGTGGCGCCCTAAAGATGAGTAACCATAGAAATGGAACGGTTCTCGTGAGGGATTGCAGTAGGGTATATAGAATTGTAAATGTTTAGCTACAAACTGATAGACGATAGGTAATAAATCGGCAAGGGGAGGGGGGCATTAACTAGTTAACAAGTTAATTTTTTTTAAACTCTTTTTAACTTATCCAGTTAGTTAATCTTCAAATTAACATTATACCTTGGCTAGTCAATAGTTTAATGAAATCCTGAAATAACTTATCAATTTTCCCTTGGTTTTAAAATAATCCGTCAAATTAAATATTTAAAACCAAAAATATATTTTTTGAAATGTTTGGTTTTAATGATTTCATACTTTCATTTGTGTACACACGATTTTAAATAAAAAATAATCTTAGATTATACAGTATACCTACCTAATATACTAGTATTTAGTATACCAGAGTACTTTTTTATTAACTGAGTTAAGTTAACTCACTGAATTTAGAATTAAACTATTATACAATGTTTAAAGTATTTAAAATCAAAATTTAATTTAGTAAAGTGTTCTGCTTTAGAGTATCTGTTCAGCTAGCATTCGTAGGTATACGCATTATGCATGCATTAAAAACCGTTTGGATTTATAGTTGTTTAGGAATGCAACCATACTCCTAAAAATGTTCAAATATGCAGTAAAAACATCAAACTATTTAAAAATAAAATTCATCATTTGAAAAAAAAAATACATTAATTAGCCGAGCTCATGATAATATTTTTGATTTTTAAATTGTATAAATAAGTACATTACTGGTATCTAATGCGTTCGTTTATAATTATTTTAATTTGTCTTGCATGTCGACCAATAATTTCAACGATTTAATAGTATTCGTATTGATTATACAATGCACTATAAGATATAGACGTACCTATGTTGTTTAAAGTTTTTAAACAAATGTTCGTTTATGATACACGTTAAATAAATTAGTATAATTACATCATAGCTATTAACAGTACAATTTTAAATGTATTTATATTAAAAAATGGTCATTAAATCAAAAATGTGCATAATTAAAATTACTTCTTAATAATTCTAATAGAACGAAAACCTTGAAATATGCAATTATGCATATTATATGATATAGGTACTACGCAGAATAAAATTGTACCTATAAATTATAATAATATTGAATCCTGTCCCATCGAAAAAATGTCTATGTCATAAAGTAACTACGACTCAGCACGAATATGATACACAAATGCGTGAACTAACGAAAGTATTACAACTGTACGAGACCTAATTAATGATTATATTAAACTATTGAAATCATATGCTACCATAAAAAAGTAAAAACACGGCTAAATTATCATTGATGGTAAAAAGTAGCTATTGAGTAGGTATTGTTGTAAATTATTCAAAATATGAAAAAATAATGTCTTTAAATAGTTAAGTATATTTGAATTTTGATGTATGGATCACTCTGACACACTGTATAATATGACAATGTGGTGTTGGTTGCTTGTTAATTCAACCGAGTAATAGTATTCGGACAATGTGTGGAAAACTACAGGCTGCTGCAGGTTAAGAAACACTGTTCGGGATTCTCTTTACGTTTGTGGCTTATGCTATTTTCGTATCGTAAATATTGTATAATATTATTATATGTTATATTGTTATGAATAACTGCAAGGTCTGCAACGGTATAATATGAGGTGTTTCTACAAAACGTGTTATTTCCATAAACCTCTTTTTTCGGGAATAGTTATTTTCTGTTGCAAATGATCCAAACAAGTTAGGAAACATATGTAACTTATAAAAATTAAATATTTATTGTGAGAAAAGGAAAAGGTTTGACTGGTTTGAGAAATAAAAAATAGTAAATTATTTAATCACAATTTAAAGGTATTTTTTTGTTTTGATAATATACTTCAACTCCTTCGTCCACAAAACACCCCTCACCACTCCAGCACTACCACACCCACATCCCACACACCCACCATAACTACCTAAACTAAACAGATATGATGATAATGCTAAGTCACCATGGTAATTAAACAACACAATAGCAAGTCGGACGTTAAATATAGCTGGTATATTATATGATATTATAATACCAATATAACATAATACTCACACTAGTAGATAAGCTTTAAAAAACAATATGTACAAACAAAATAGATAGATACATGGGCAGTGGTGTTTTTGAGGGTATAGGGGTTAACGGCATGTACCCATTTACCCAATTGGAGAGAGAATTAGCGTAAGTATACCCTGTGAAAATAGTACAAATACGCACGTATATATATATATATATACCTAGGTACATTTTTATACCTTAAAATGTTTAAAAATCAAGCAATCCGTATTCTGTGTTATTATTTATTACCATAGTATAACAAAATAATTAGGATTGGTTATTACCACGTATAAGTATATAAGTATAACTAATACCTTGCCGTTTTGGTATAACCTACCTAGTTAATTAGTAATTTTCAAATATACCTAAAGACTATATTATTCTCAATTTTATTAGATTGTTTTATACTATTTGCCATGTGGCGATACAAACTTCCGTTTTTCAAATGAAAATCCCACTTTTTACTATTAATATTATTTAGTTAGTAATTTTTTTGAAAATTATAATGTAAGTACCTACCTAATTCAAAATTCAAACGAGTAGTTTTTGAGTTATTTAAGTGCTTGAGATAATAGGCACATAATAATGGGGTTGGAAGATAAGAGGGCTATGGTAATTTGTAAATATGAATACCTACCTAATTAATATTAAGTATAGGTACCTAATCTATCAACATTTCTAATCTTAAAAAGGGACCAAAGTATAATAAATACGATATCCAATAAGTAATACATTTTTTTTTTTTTTGTAAAATCAATGTAAGAACTTTTATCTTTAGTATGAACATTTCATTAAAATAGTCGTGTTAAGCAATTCAGCGTCCCCTTCCCTACAATTTAACTACTAATTGTTTTCTTTTTATGTAGATATCCATGGGACACCATATTACCACACATTTTACACACCGCGAAAACTAACTAAAATATAATATGCAATATTTATTATATATCATTGTTAATTTATTTTAGTTCAAAATATTGATAGCAAATTAATCATTAGCATAGTTAATAGATGTACAAAAATACGAAACAATATTTTATAGTTTTATTTTTGCTTAATCTTTGGCAAATCTCTGGACTAAGGTACTCCAATCAATAATCTTTACAACTTTAGATTCCATGCACAAGAGTGATAAAGATGATGTTTTTCATTTGCTAATGATAAGTGGAGATATGTTTTTACTCTTTTCAAAACAGAAAAACGAACGTTGACCACTAGCATTTAAAACAGACCTTATAATACGAGTAGATATATTTTATAAATCCGTGGATTTATGAACCATGCATGGTTCAATATTTTATCTTTGCAGTTCGTAATACCATTGATTATAAATACTAGTATTTACTAATTACTAGTACTAATAGGTATGTATTTATAAATTATAATATTAATGGTAATAGGTACACAGTAGGCAGTGTACTCAGTAGTTAGTACAGACCATGGTCGATAAAATCATAACGGATTTTATAACGAATGGATCTTCGCAGGAAAAAACTCCGGATCCATGACGTCATTAGTTGTGTTATGATTTTTTTCTAAAATTATTGGCATACCTTCCATTCTTTCAGGAAAGTTAGCAATTGGTGTACCAGTCAACCGAATATTAGATGACATTCGAGGATTAGAAGTTGGGACAGAATTAAAAAGGATTCATTTGATTGAAAAAAAGGATTTACATAATATTAAAAGGGATTATAATATTTCATACAATACTAAATCACATGAAAATGATGCTGTCAGTGTGAGATTGTGGGTGGAAGCTAACTAATGACGTCATGGATCCGGAGTTTTTTCCTGCGAAGATCCATTCGTATTTTATAGGGATTTTTGATAAGAATAAGGTTAAATAAATTTATTTTGTTATCGTTCACCACGGTGTCCTTTATTTATCATTTATAAAACTATAACCTATATTATGGTCTTTGGGGCCACAGGTAGTATATTAAGAGCAAATAAAGACGCCTCCTTACTTTTACGAAACTACGACGCCCGGGGCAGTTGCCCCCTTTGCCCCCTCCCCTTAACACGGCCCTGAGTTACATTTAACTTTAATATTTTATATAGGTACCTATGTGGCTATGTATCAAGTAATAAATAGGTACGTACTATAGGAAATCTTCAAGTGTACTGGCAATCTTCATTAAATACCTTGCTGACTGTTGATTCTCTAGAGTAAATTGGTAGGTAACTATAGTAGGTAGCTCACTTATGATTTTCAGGTTATGGATATGTAAAATTTTTATTCTACAATAAATCTTTGCATGCAAATAACGATTCTGAGCTGAGACGATCTGTAAGCCTCCATTTCTAAGGATATTTTATAATTAATTTATATATTATAATGTTCTATTAATTATTATAATAACTCGGTGGGATGAAAAAATGTTTGCCAATACATCGCATATAGATATAATATTAATTACTAATTAATAAAATTGTATATTCAAATATAAGGTATATCATTTCATAACATTGTCTCATAATATGTTATAATTGTTGTTATTATCTTTTAAATTAATATAGTATGTATAGTAGTCGTACCGACGTAGGTACCAAAGTAAAATGATGTGAATACGTATGTGATATAAATAGATTAAAAATGAAAACATATATTTTAAATTCCATTATGTTTGTAGAAAATAATAATATCCCTACTTAACGGTAAAAAGTTTCAGGTTAATAATTATAAATATCGATCAATATTTTTGAATTGCAACAGAATAAACTAAAATCGTTCGTAGAAAAATAGTAAATTAGTGTTGATAATATTTTTTATTTAATATTATAATAACATGTTTAAGGTACAACTCGGTTTCATAAATGTACATATTTTATTATTATCTCCAGACCCTAGGTGCTAAAATTCTTGGATCCGATCCTAACCTATGCACACTTACATACAATTTATACACTGTAAAAGTATTGTTAACTTACACACTTAAACCGATAGCGTTTTCGAGCGAATAGTAAACGTACCTATACTTATACTAATCTACGTAAGTAGGTATTCGCCTTGTTATAGTTTTGAATAAATGTTTAAGTTTGATACACGATACACCTTCTGACCTTCCTATAATATATTTATATATATAGCAATACACCTAAATGAAGCATAATTAAGTATACTCTTAATATATACAGGATTACCAAAGTTGTATAAATTCTGCTGTAGGTACCTACATAATCTCAGTTTGAAAAATGTAAATAGTATTAGTTATAAAATATAATATGTATAAATGTACTATTATAGACTGTCACCGTATTCCGTGTTCAGAATTTGCTTATTTTTCACCAAATTAAAAAATAAAGTTTATGTTAAACAATTACACTAGCGATCATTCAAATAACCACCTAACTTAAGATAGCATGATGGTGTGACTGAACATTTTCAACTAGCTACCTATTTGGTATATTATTACGATTTGCGGTAACATGCTGTAACTACACGATTTAAACGAAGTTCGAGTACAGTACAATAGTAGGTAGGTACCTAAACATAATATGTGGGCAAACCCATTTGACCACTCCCCCGCCACGGTACTGAGCAAATAAAATAATAGTGGATACTGCAATTTAAATTATCTTGTCTTACTTGCAAAAAGTTCACACCACCACTGAACATATCTAACTCTAAAATGGCAATATAATACAAAGTCCAAAGTACAACTACAAATTACATTCTATACTTTAAGTTTGAGGATTCACTCTAATACTAAAGTTATCAGCCCAAGGTTAGATCTGCTGAACGCAAATTTAAGTAAATATAGTGCATGGCTCAGAGAGAGAAAACAAATAGTACTGACATCCTCTTAAAAAGTTAAACAATTGAATTGTACATAAATGCATTGTTAAAATATCCATATTACTTATGATACTTATAAATATTTATAACTATGATTTTTTTATCACTAAGTGTATTTTTCACTTTCTTAGTAACCTTGCCTTGATCTCAGAATAAACTTGTCACTCGTTATATAATCGTAAATAAGAAATAAAATAATAATTTTAGATTCTGGGCGGAGCGATGAATGTATTGATCTTACAATGATGTGTGTTTTTTTCATTTTTTTGTCTGTGTAAACGATCAGTATACCTATATAGTTGCAATAATGCTTCGATTTTCTACTTCAGACTTCAGTATCTTGTTCGACGAGAAAATTATGGTAGTTGGTGCATTGAGGTAAAATTTTGATAAAATTACCAATAGTTTTCAAAAGCGCAGGGAAAAACGAAAAAAAAATTAAGGAAAAACGGGAATTTTTACGTAAAATTGGTTTTTGGTGTAAGGTGTAACTCTAAAAAAGAATATCGTAGATACATGCAATTTTTACCGAATGTTTACATTAGCATTTTCTATACATGATACAATTTTCAAAATATTTTGTTTTGTTTTGAATTGTTTGCGGACATATTTTGTTTCCAATATTGTAGTTTTTTTTATACAATGCTCTCAACACATTGTTACAACAGTAGTTGAAAAATATTAAAAATATATTCTCAATTTTTTTTTATACAAACATTTAAAGTTTGAATTTTGACAAAATACGTAAAAATCACGAGAATGTACAAATTATTTTGTGTTAGAAATTCATAAAAATGTTTCTTTTTAGATCTAAGATTTTAAAATGTATTACAACTTACAAGATTCCTCATAAATTTGTATAACTTAATCAAAAAAAAAAAAAATGTCTACAAGAAAATCAAATTAAATTTTATGAGCGTTTAAAGTTCATATTTTTACCACATTGAATATTCACTCATTTCTCATGTAGCAATTTTCTTATTTTACTAGTTAAACAACGAATAACTGTAAATATTTTGACTCGTTTTGAGCTGTTTGCTGACAATTTAATTTTAAAAATTTTCTTACGTCATATATATACATATCAATAAAATTTTATTTGTTGTCCCAAAAAACGTAGGCTAACAAGGCTCCTGATATATTTTATAATAGTAGTTGAAAAATATTAAAAATACATAGACACAGTTTTTTTTATAAGTATTTAAAGTTCAACTTTTGACAATATTTATCAAATTTAAAATTTAAAAATTATTTTGTAGTTAAAAATGTATACAATGTTCAACTTGTATAGCTAACGATTGAAAATTTAAAACAATGTTCAAGGTAAATAGGTTCTATATAAATTACTTTATTCACAAATCACAATAATATAATCAAATATACTTAGTAATATCATACACTTACTTACCGTCTTCGCTCAGAATCGTTTTTCGAATACAATGATATTCTATCATTGAATTAAAATTTAACACCATCTATAACAGCGACCCACTTGTATCCTACTCTACAGCAAAGCAACACAAACTTGTCCATCTTTTTTATTATATTACGTTCTAGCTAAGTTGCATGAAAAAT
This sequence comes from Nasonovia ribisnigri, assembly GCA_027563435.1. Taxonomy (NCBI): domain Eukaryota; kingdom Metazoa; phylum Arthropoda; class Insecta; order Hemiptera; family Aphididae; genus Nasonovia; species Nasonovia ribisnigri. The sequence continues at coordinate 201,757 of JANEHU010005080.1, read as the reverse complement.
TGATTAATAAAGGGCCACTAAAACACAAAATCATGTTTAAGGGACCATTGGCTCACTATTGATTTTTCAAATGTTAGTGATCTTTCATGCCACCTAGAATTAGTATTATAAAAATATGCTTGTTTGGTTTACTTGATTGCGGAATTAATGACATTTTATTTTAAATGTGATTTATTAAAATAAAATCAATAATATTAATTCTTATATCTATATCTTATATCTATATCTAATTTTAAATGTTTATAACAGGATAGCTATCATATTAAAAAATATATAAAATATTTAGTATATTAAATTGTAAGATCAAAATAATTCAAATTGTATCAAAAAAAAATAACAATTAAATAAAATAATAATTTTTTATTAAAAAATATAACAATAAACTATAGATGATAATTTTTACAAGTATGTTGTGAACACCGGATATTTTTTATAATTATTACATTGACAGTATAAAAAAATTACTCCTTCTTAGCATGATATGTTGGTGTATATTTTAATCTTGGTCCTCGATGATTAATTGCATACCTTAATATTGGTGGCGTTCGAATATAAATGCCTCGACTTTCGGGTGTCCAAGCTTGTACATAACATACATCATTTTCATATGGAGTCACAGCTACCCAGCCTAAAATAAATAAATATTAATATAATATTGCTGAAATTTACTATTAAAATTATAGGTACATTTTTTAAAATGTAAACAAAGAAATACATTCTACAAGCACTAAGGTACAGCGCTCAATGAAAAATTGAGATGCATCTCAAGTGCAGTTATACCTTACTACCTCAGTGACTAGTGAGACACTATGATAAATAAGAATATATGATAAGCATTTATATTTAATATCTTGAAATTCTTAAACATATCATTATTTTCCAAAAGATATACTTATATTAAAACATACTTTTTAGCCATTTAAGATGAGACTAAAAATAATTTATATTTCAGTGATTTAAAAGCAATTTAGTGTCACTGTCTACAAATAGTCTACAATTCCTAGTTCCACATTTCTACATAAATTACTACTATTTACTACTATTTACTATTACTACATAATTATCTACTATTTCTACGATTCTACAATAAAATATATTCAATAGTTGGTGTTGTTATAAACAATATATTTTAATTAAAATTATTAACACACTAAAGGGTTATTTTTACAAAGAAAGTATTCATATTATGTTCAATTATAATTAAGAAAATTTGTTTAAGTATATTAATTTTGTTAAAATTCAAAATTTAACATATAATTCATTATATTAAGGTTGTGGATACAGTGGCGTACTCAGATTTTTGATAGGGGGGGGGAGGATATGAATTTTCTACTATTCTTAGACCACGTTATAGAACGATTAATATAGTTTTATTGCTTTATAAGAATATATTTTGTATAACAAAAATAAGCCAAATGGGAAGGAGTAGACACCCACATCTACCGTGAGCACGGTTCTGTGTAGATATTATGATTTTACATAATTTTATTAAGAAATCAATTTTACAATTTAAGTACTAATGGTATAATATCTAAATCCTACACCTAGTAGAAAATAGCTCTATTTGTGCATTTAATTATTTATCTGAAGTAAACAATAAATATTGTATTAATACTAGGTACCTACTTATTATTAATTTTCAAAAATATTCATAATAACCATGATCCCATTTAAATAATAAATTTACACAAGTCTATTTTGACCACTAATAAAATGTACTGACAATGAAATGAATAAGTAAAACAAAATTATATTTATTCAATTAAATAATTTATTAGACAATGGCATGCAATTGTGAAATGTTTATTTAAGGAAAAGAGCAGCTTAGTCAAGGACAAAAATCGCAAAGAATGAAAACAAAATATGTATGTATTTAAATTTTCAATTTATGGTCCTCTACTCATCAATGTCAAAAAGAAAAACAATCTCATAAGCATGTCACCCATTGTCACCCGACACCATTGATAGGATTTTAAAATTATTCATTTTACCCTGAACTTTAAACTACATCGAGAAAAAACTACTATAGAATGAAGTTGACGTGAAATAATTAAAAAATATCTTATATCATAAAATGCCAATATACGTATTATAACGTATAGAGCAATTATTACTATGTTTACTCACTGTAGATTAATATACATTTAAAAAAAGATTATGTTATGGACAAACGATACTAAAAAACTTATTGGATATGTCTACCGGCTACAATTATTAACTATAAAAATTATGAGCACAATAAAACTAATTATTATTACTCACCTGCAGATGACAAAACAATATCAGCACAACTAGTTTTTTCATTTATACCAGTCAATTGAATTGGGTTCTTGTAACTACTCAGCCCTGGCCACTTGGACAGCCTTTCTATACTACCACATGGAACAGCTAGTAAATATGTACCTAAAAGTTTCTCATACACCTCATCAGCGTCCTCTGTATTACAAACGGTGATTGGAAGTGTGTGTGCACTGAAGACGGTAAAACGAACAAATTTAGCTCCCGTTTTCAAACAGTCAATTCTACCAAGACCACCAACAAACAGTGTTTGCAGAGGTCTTAAGCTGAATGTTCTTGGTTTCAAAACCGTAGTCGGCAGAGTCATCATTAGTTCTTCAGTAGTCAATAAATTAATAGATTGATCTGGATGCACAACACCTGGTGTATCGTACATAAATTTACTGTTTTTGAATTGTGGATCATTCTCATCAAAACCCAAAGTGCTACTAGTTACACGGTTTGTATTAACTTTAACAGCATTTGTAGTAAATGGATCTGTTTTATTTTGCCTTACAATGTCATCAACACTTGATGGTTTATAAAAAGTAAGACCAATTTGACCTGAAGTACAATTATTATAGTTTTTATTAAATTTTACAACATGCAAAAATTAAAAACTATTTATTAATTACTAACCAATAATTGAAGGTAAATCATTAATTTTCAATTTTAATGATCGTCTTTGGTCTGCATCTAATTGTTGTTCTAAAATCCTTTCTTTTCTTTCATATTGAAGACGTTGAGTCCTCATATACAATCTCCAATTAGATGGTCGCATTATTGGAAACTTCAAAATAAATAGTATTAGTACAAAAACAAATGAAGTCAATTAGCTAAACCATACCTTAAGTAGATTCAGTGTGGTGCCAGGCCAGGGTGATGTAGTTGCTCTTTGTACCAAATCTACAGCTTTTACTTTACAATAATCTGATTGCAACAAAGTATTAAACATTGTTGATTTTCCAACATTAGTACACCCAATCAAATAAACATCGCCTTTAGTTTGCCAAAGTGAATGTAATTTATTGATTAATTCTTCAATGCCAAATCCTGTTTTTGCACTAACAACAGTTACGTGTTTAATATTAATATCTTTTGGAATGCTTTGAACCAATGATTTCTTTGCATGTTCAACCCATCCAGGAAAATCACCAGGTAACAAATCTAATTTATTACCTACAACAACTACTGGCTTATTAATACCAATACACTCTGTTAAATTTGGCCAAATACTACAAGGAAAATCTGTCAAATCCACCATTAGAATAATTAATGCTCGTTTTTTTTTTATAGGATACAATAACTTTGAGTATTCAACAGGGTCGACTTGCACTGATAGAGCTGTGTTATATTTCTGTATAAAATGGCATCGTTGGCATACCATGGTTCGGAGATCTTCAGGTCCGCAGTGACAAAACAACTCGCTGGGCAAATAGCCAGGTATCGATGAGTTCTGACAATGTAACAACGCTCCACAGCCACCACACGGTATGTCGCTAATGGTTATAGATGGATCGGGTGTACCGTACTCTGAAGTCCATGAAGGAATACTGTTTTCCTCCTCTAGATTTCTCTCTTCATAACACTCATAATCACTCATCCAGTTCTTTGTTATCAATTCGTTCAGCTCATCTAAAAGTTGAGACACAATTTACAATAACGCAATGTCAAAGTAAAATAATCGATAAAAAAATCCTTATGTCATAATAATGATAACACTTACAATCATAATTTATTTCATTATCTTCACTGTCTTCAGTCTGTTTGCTGACATCTTTGTAGCTGACAATTTTACTAACAATACTGTACGGAAAATTGTGCGGTTTGTCCACTGACACTTCTGTCGCTCTGCGATCTGCGGTTTCATCTCCTCCACTATACCCATCCAAGTATTGCAATGACACGGGCTCGACGTCACACTTCATTTCTTCAAACCTTTGTTTTTTTAACTTCTCCCGCACGTTGCACCAGTGTTTCACAGTCTTTTTACCCTGCAACACTGAATTATACACGATTCTATCCAACACGTCGTTCTTAATAGCTGGCAACTGGCAGTAGGCGCGACACCGCCGCTTCAAGTGCGACCGCAACAATCGACTGGCGAACATTACTCCACGTCGAAGTCTAAATACGCATAGTCATAATTGTAAAATTGTAATATTCTCACGTATACGGATATAACTTGAAACTGTACTTCTCTAGAAGCACCAAAGCCGGGCTATAAGTATAACTAAATTGTATTTTATTTATATCTAAATTATCATTTATCATAAGTCCGGCAAGATTTAAAAACTATTTAGTTGTTATCATGGTTATCAGATGTTGCTGATAGTGGCTGTTATCAATTTATCACGGACCACGTGTTTTTTTTTTATTCTGTGGTTTTTACCACGATTAAAGATATACATTATATATATATACATTAGATATATATTATACACTGAACTCAGTGATATTATATCTTTAATCGTGGTTTTTACATAGATAATAGAAGGATAGCGAACTTGGGTACCTAATACGTGATAATACATACTAGATAGAGCTATAATTAAAAATCTTGCAAGTTACAAGTTGCAAGTTGCAACTGATTTTCTGTTCCTCAATGTCACCACTGAGCATGCTTAAAACAACTGCACAAGCGCATAATCGTTGCACATGCACAAAACATTATTGCAATTATGTTACCCTGTCCCGCGCTATTTTTTTATTTCTGACGCATGTGCAATATATTCTTCGGGGCCGAACTGCCCGACCAAATCGCGGCTTCAAGCAGACTAATCGTGATAAAATAATTCATATATTTGGTACAGTCATACTTCCAATTATATGTATAAACTAGCTGAATAACCCGGCTTCGTTCGTGTGTAGTTATTGCTTTCTCTAAATTAAATTCTTAAATTAGATGTTTATTATTTACCTTCTTTCTTTTTTTTTATTATTTTATTGCCCGTAAAATATGACAACTCTTAAAAAAATTTTGATTATTCAACTCCTTTTGTGTGTAGCTCGCTGCAGTAAGTGCAACTCAGCCACTCTGGTAGGCAATCCGGCTACGTCGGATGGCGATGAGCGGTTCTATGTGTAAAAATTCGATTTGATGCATGCTCGTACCTGATGTACCCGATTAACCTTTGTCAACCAATAAAATAATAAATACTAATTTCTACTAATTATTTATCTTATAACCAATACCAACGGTTTAAAAACAAAAGTGTCCGTCGTAAAACTCAAAATCCCTGTTTGAGCACATACCCAGGTTGGGCTTATACCGGGTCCAATTGTGAATCTAAACAATTCAAGAACCCCTCCTTTTTTTCTATTTTTTATTATTTATTTATTTTTTGGTATCCTTAGTAATTATGAAACACTCAATAATATTTAAATCGTTTTTTTCATTTTTCATACATTGTGTTGTTGTTTTTGGCCATGTCACCAGGTGAGCACTTAAGAGACAATAACTCCAGAACCACTTATTGCACAGCGTACAAACTTCACAGAAACCATCTACATATCAATCTTAATATGCCCTGAAATTTTTATCAAATGGTGAATCTTGAGTTATAAAATTTATTCAAAATGTACACTTATTTTTATATATAAGGATGTAAATAATATACAGATTACAGAACTAAAATAATTTTTCTTTAAAAGCATAAACAACATTTTATAACCAATCAAGTTAACATATTTTTGTATAATTTTTCAAAAAGCTCATTTCAGTACATCTTAAAATAATGGTACAAATACACATTGATATATTATACTATTTCCACGGATTATTGGCAACTATTTTTATCATATCCACAATTGTTATTTTAATTAAATATTTTAATATATATTTCATAAAAATAAAAGCAGTATGAATCAATAAAAACATAAAAATATAAAAGATAACATGTAAATAAATATTTATAAACGTTGTCCATTCCATACACACATTTAAACTAAATGTACATAGTCAAAACACATAAATATATAAGTACTATAAAATAAAATAAAATGTCAAGTTTCAACAAATGCATAAATAATGGCTCATCGTTAAAGTATCATATGCTTAAATGCATTTACAATTTTTTAAAAAAAATAGGATTTACAGATTGCACAGTGCTCATTAGAATAGTAAGCAACTTAATGTAAGTTAATAAATATGTAAGTCAGCTTGTATAAAATAAGTATTTTAAAAATAATTATACTGACTATAAATAAAACAAAGAACCAAGAATCTTAGGAAACAGTTGATATTGCTTAAAAATTAAAGCATTCTCATGTGTTGGTTTTCACAATTTGTGTATTGGTAGAATTTTTCACAATTGGCTTTTTGAACTTAGATAGTTTTATTATTGGACTCTTGTGCCACATTTCGCCATTAATATTTTTATCTTCACATACACACAAAAATAATGTATCGATTACCACCTGTAAAATGTAAAACAATATAATCACCCTAAATATATATAAATAACTATCAAAATTTACTATGAAATTACATTAATTAATGTAGGTAATAACATTTTACAGCGAATTATATTAATTGTAAAAAAAATACAATAGATATACTTTATTATTTAGTGCGCTGAAAAACTAAATGAACAAAATGTTAAGTAAGGTTACCTCATGTAATGAAATGACACTGTGAGCAACAAAAAATGCAAATATACATATAATGATGATTGGTATTGCATGAAAATGCAATTCCGAGTTTGATCGTAAAGTGAACAATGCAAGAGAACCAATAATCAGAGTAACCAAACACTTGGCCAGGAATAATATGAAGTCACCTATACTGTTTATGGAACCCAATCTCAAAGCGTTTCCAACAATAACATGCCAAGCCTGAAAAAAATAAAAATCACTTCATTATATTTACATAATAAACATTATAATAATATAGATACCCTCGAAGCAGCCAAACAAAATCCAATGCCTTCCATTGATACTATAGTATATGCATTATGATTGATGTACTTGAAAAAATTGTCAAACGAATATGTACAACAAGTGCATGTTTTTTTTACACAACGGTTATTTGTTGACGTTGCATTGCTTCTAAAAAGTTAAATTGATTTCTTTATATATAATTACAATACAAAAACAATGAAAATGTTATTATTACTTAGAATGACATGTCGTCAATATAAGCCTGGGAATCTTAAACAAAATAATTAACAGAGATCCAAGTGCTATAGAGCCCAAATGGTAGAATGCCAGGTTATACATTGAAGAAAGGACAACAGATTTTTTATTTTTGCCGCTAAAAAATAGAACGATTCAAGTAAAATTAACAAATTACAAAAGTTCATAGATGGATTACGTACTTGGAGAAATACCATTTTGCTACTGCTCCAGAAATAATCATATGTTGACATGCTAATATAAATTCAGACGACCATATTAAGCCAACTATATATACCCACCACATATAACGTACCCAAGTAGCATCTTTAAACTCAACAGCTGAAAAACAATATTTGGTGATAACTAATAAGTAGTCAATGACCTAAGTATAAAATAAAACACACCATTGATGAATGGCAAAAAATGTTTCTCAGGCTCTTCAAGACTTGATGAATCATTAGTTGTCATGTTTTTCTCTACAAAATCAGTTACTAATTTGAGTGGTCTTGTACCAGGATAATCTGTAATAATTTATTTACTTGTCATCAACCAATTTGTATTAAACTGATGACTTTAATTAAACTTACTTGCAGTGGCTAGATGAAGGATTACAGCAGTCCAAAATGCATACAGACAAATCAGCACAGAAAATGTACAAATAGGTTGCCAATATAAAGCTGGGAGTTTCGATAGACAATCGGCCGACTCGTGAAACAAAGTGGACAAAAAATTCAATCGCTTACGCATAGCCAAAACCAACATAAGTATTATAACCTGTAATTTAAAAAAATAATTAGAAACAATAAAGTCTTAAACACCAATTAAATTTACCGAAAATAATGTAAATAGGATGGAAAGTATTAGAAAGGTGTGTTCATTGCAAGCATCAGCACTTAATGTTTGTGCCTCAATAGTGTTGTCCAGACGCTTTTTCAAAGTAAAATATTCCCACCAAAGTAAAAACACACTAACTGAAAATGCATGTTATAAAATATAATTGTTAATGTTTTCATGGTATACACTATACAATAATCAGATAATTCATTATTACCTAGAACCATCAAGCTGACACCAATCAATAATATATATGCTATAATTTTTGTAAGTAAATGAATTAATGAAATGATGATAAATGTCAATACTGTAAACAAAACAAATTAAAAATCATTAAATACATTTAAATAATTTAACTGAGTATTTGGCACAACATTATTGCTATTTTTTTTTTTAAACCTAGGTAAGAAAGCATTTCTCAGCCAACGGTATGCAGAAAACTCATAGGTAAGCAAAAAAAAATATTTATTTTTACAAAAAAGTTGGTATAGATTGTTATTCACATTAAATATTATTTGATTTATTTGATATAAACAATAATTGTACAAGTTTCATTTTCTTTTTGTGCATTGAATGCTTATATTGTCATAATTTTGAAGTTCCTAATAAAATATAACTCCATATATGTAAAATAAAATAACAAATACATTTTTGATAAACAAAAAAATAATTTTGTTTAGTCAAGTGGTTGATGAAAAATTTCAAACTATGTAGATGGTATGCAGATATAAACGGTTGAGAACCACTGACCTAGTGTTTAAAATACCGTTGTCAAAATTGAGCACTCATGCTTAGCTCTAGAGTTATAGCGATTTGAATTTTATCAATTAAGGTACAATTAATATCATATTAATAGGTATTTAAGAGGAATAAAGGGTTTCTCTCTCTCCCTATAGGAGAGATTTTCCTATGCCTCAACCATCTAATAAGTAAGCAGCTAATGCTGGTAGGTGTAGCGACTACTTGTCATACTTTACCTGTAAGGTTACACCAGTTAAGATAAATAGTTAAACTTTAAAAAATATATAGTTTGGAACCTATTATTTTGAAAACGTTAACCATTTAGGTTCATTAACTTAAGTTTCGAAAAAAAAAATTACAACTATTGCCTGGTAGTCAAACTGCAATAATTGTTTCGCATATTCTTACCAAAAGCTAATATTGTGTAATATAACATTTGTGGCCAAGTCTTGTACAAATCGTTCAATATTTCTTCTGTGAAATCCCAATCGTTCATCATACTATAAATGTTATAAATCAAAGGCAAAGTTTGATTGTTCAATTCTTCAGGAACACACCTATTCATCACATGATGACTTTTGTATACTGGAAATGGGGGACAAGGCCCCAAAGATGAAGTGAAAATAGTAGATTTGTAAAGCTCTTCATCAGTAGTGAAATTGTTCAAATCAAAATTATAGCTATAGAAAATTAATATTAAAAACCCTATTAGGAGTACAATTATAACTAGAAATATACAAATTGTTTTAAGAGGATTACCTGCAAAGTAATGATTCTGTTTGGTTATAAAAATTCTGAAGATCTTCCAATGTTAATATATTATTGTCTGGACATTGTTTAACACATATTTGCATACTATGTTCAATGTTTGCTGGATCTAAATAAAATAGGAACCTAAAAGCCAACAGTAAATTGCATTTTTTAAGATTGTTTATATCTGTCAATTAAGGTAATGATTATGAAATTTACTTTTTATCTGTAGTATCCAAGTTGGAGAGTTTGCCCATTTTGGAATTACTAGAAGAACCGCAAGTGTTTCCAAAACTGTCATGGCCATTGATCAGACGCAGAGGATCGCCGTAAATAAAAGCAAACATAGCTATAAATATCTAAAAGATTATAATATGAAATTAAGAGCCAACTCATACAATTAATATTTAATAGCTGTAAAGCAAAGCTGGGTGCCTAGGCATCAATAAATTAACTTAAAAATTAAAAATTCAATTTTTACTAAATTGTTTTTTAATTAGGTACCTAACGTGAGATCAACTAAATAAATTTTCATTTAAATTTATTTTTTTTTATTCAATTTTATTTTATTACTATCGATTTTTTTAAATTGTATTTATTTTAGGTGATGAAAAACTTCAACGAATTACTATATATAAATAATGTAATAATGTAATAATAATTTACGTAGGCTAGTTAGTAGTTATTAACAAAAAGTTAATTAAGTTTATTAACTTTTAACTTAAAAGGATGTCAGCGCACTATCTTTTTTTCTCTTTGACCCACACACAACATGCCAAATTTATGTTTGCAGAATTAACCCTGTGTTAATACTTTTAATTCACCTATTATCAAACTTTAAGTTAAGAACATCACCTATGTTGGCTCACTCTATGTTGGCTATTTTATGATATTTGAATTTGTATGTATATTATGAGCATGGAAATTATTACAGTTTAAAAATGCTTATAAATTGTATAAAAATTAAAATATTATTAAAAAAACTAACGTAGGGACACAAGTTATATTCTTAGCTTAAAGTTTGATAACAAATGAATTCACCTTAATATTAAAAGTAACAACATAGGGTTGGTTCTACTAAACATACATTTTCTATGTCGAGCGTGAGTGAGAGATAAAACGAATGATGCACTGACATCCAAGTAACTAAATTAACTTTGAACTTTGAACTTTGTGTTATTACTAATTAACCAATTTTTGTCTACCTACCATCAGACACCAAAGAACCAAAAATACGCACAGCCATACAATGTCCGTACATCCCCTGACACGGATTTGACCCGGCACTTCGGGCGCGTCACGGTCGAATCCGAAACAAGCCATTTTCGATTTGGTGTAATCGGAATACTGGTGCGACGGTCAAGCCGTGGGTGACGACAGTGTTAGGACTGAAAAGTCAAGTATTTTCAGTTGAGTGTTGCACTTTGTCTAGGAATTTGAGATAAAAATAACGGACGAAGAAAATGTCAGCAAAACGGCAACAGGTGGCCGGCCACAGCACTGTCTTCCGGTGACATCTCTATAGATATTAATTTGAATTTTCTACGAAGACGTAAGCAGAGCAGACGGCATATGTGCGGAACTTGACAGGTGACAGTGAGACGTGAGTACAGACTGATATAGACAATAGAAATTATGGAATTACATTGAAGGACGACCACAATATAAATTATTATTAAATAATTAAATATTATGTACCTGTCCTATACTAAAGATTAAACTCCAATCTATGTAAACAACGGTAATATAACAAGTTAGGCTTATCAATAATATTATGATATTATTACGAAATTACGAAATTATATACAAACATTACGTTGATAGCATGTTATCAGTGCGGTCGCACCATAGAGTAATATTACTCTATTTAGAAATTCGCTAAGCTAGACCGGTTTAAAATTATCCCACATTATCCTGCACCGGGATAATGAACCATGTAAACGATATGGTCCAAACGTCCCGGTTCATTATTTTTCACACCGGTTTAGTCTAGCGAATTTGAAGTATGGGTCGCACCGTCGGCATCTTATCTTTAATTATAATTAATAATAATATAATAAATATATAACCGTTTACACACTGTATATACTATATATATATATATATATTATATAATATAATTTTTATACTACATTACCTACATAGAAATCTGCGATCTTAGATCATGGTCTATGGTCGGCATGTGCATTGTGCGGCCACCACAGACTTCTATGTTACTTAGCTGTAAATCTCGCTTTAAATTGCATTATTAGTTATTACCTATTTATTATAATATTACATTGATAATAATAAAATATTATGGTAATGATGATAGGTAATGACAATTGCTGATCGATCGTGTGCATACAAAACCTATTGTAGTTATGTAAACAACTTGGTATGCAGACATACCGATACCTACGTGGCTACGTCCTACTACCTAATATCTTAATATGTTATGTCCGTCAAGTTGGCACCGGCACATTATGCTACGACTATGCAACTATTACCAAAAATTTGCTGGGGATTTGCTAGATTTTGCTAGACCATTTAATATTTATAGATTTTGCTAGGGCCCCTGACCTTATTGTAAATCCACAAACTAATATTACATATTTGTGGGTGCACCACCACATTGTCCGAATAAAAAAGAAACCATACCTATTTGTTCATCTGAATTTGCTAGATATTGCTAGGGTGTTTTGGGGTTTTGCTAGGACCCCTGCTGCCCTTGGGGGAGGTTCCCAATTTGGCGTCAGCAATGGCACTTTGTTCGATTCCAAAAATATAATGCTAAATTAGTCAGCCGAATTTGCTAAGGTCCCTGTTTCTCTTGAGGGAGGTTCCAAAATGGGGCCAGCAAAGCCTTCAAAGATCAAACACTAAAACCTTACAAGCATTCCAATCCACATTCCTACGCTTAAAAGGACGTGATACTCGCATGTGTTATCTCCGTCGTACATATGTAGAATATAGCAAAAACTGTTTTGGCGCTGGAAAGAACCGAAAAGGCTCTACAGGCGTCAGGCATAACTAAGAAACGAAATGTTCCCCACATATAAAGGAGAACTTTATCTGTGTCGTAGAGTTTATATTTTTTCAATAGCATTTACCAATTAAATTAGAAAAACAAAAAAAATCTGAATGTTCTCAAACTGATAACTTTATTTTTATTTATGTTATCCAAATAATAAAAACGCTACGACACAGATAAAGTTACGCACACAAAATAACTGATGTACAAAGTATAGTTGGCCATTATACAGCATACATTCGAAGAGCAAATCGATGGGAAATGCACGACGACCTACAAAAAAAAAACAATAAAAGTGTCAGCTCAACAAATGATCACTCCACATATTCTTGTATATACATTACAACATAAACTAATTTCTGTTTATCGAGTAATACATATTTATAAATAAACTAAAATTAATTCATAAATAAGTTTTAATTTCATATTGTAACAGAAATAAAGAAAGTGTGAAAATCATGAAACTTATAATCAATAGATAACCTTGCAAAATCTAGTAAACTCAATTGAATAATAACGCATATATTTTTTGAAATTATATAATAAGTTGGTATTATGATTAAATTAAATTTGATATCTTTACAGACTAAGTGGTTCTAGCAAGGTTCTATAAAAAGGTGGGAGAAAGTAAGTAACTGCTCTGCTGAACAGTAGGTGTTGAGTGTACGTTATCATTGTCCATTGAGTAATTTACAATATCGTGCCTATGTAACTTTAACATATTGAAATATTTATAATAACGAAAACCCTTTAATACATGTTTAAGCTTTTTACACAAGGAGATTCAGTGATTCAAATAAATTAATAATCTATGAATAAAATTAAACAGTCCAGGACTTGAAACCAATTTTAGAAGCCGGACGCCGGTATAAACCGTTTAAAACCGAAACCGAAAACAGAATCAAAAACGAAACCTGAAAAAATTTGATAAAAAACCGGTATACAAAATCGAAACCGAAATTTTTTCGGGGTTTTATCGACTCCGCCGTTTTAATATCAATTCCGTCGGATTTTTGTTTATATTGATTCCGCCGACTATCGATTCCGCCGGTTATTTATTTATGTTGATTAGTTTATTCCGCCGACTGTTTATTAAACAATTTTTTTTTTTAATTATCAGTATAGGTTAGGTACACTTAGTACGCCATAATAGTATAAAGTAAGTTTTATTTAAATAAAAACATTTACAAATCTACAAATATTCTGTCACACGAACAAAGCAATATTATTGTTCATTACTCTTTTCAAAATTAAAACATCGAATAAAAAACCTCAACGACGGAATAAAAATATAATTATCTTAAAGTTTTATAACTAGTTTATTCAAATAAATTCTAATATTAAAAAGGGCGGGCAAGTGTATGTCGCTCTGCTGTATAGTAGGTTACAATCAGGTTTTTTCAATCGGTTTCAACTGTTTCAAGCCCTGCCCCCGAGAGAAACAGGGACCCTAGAAAAATCTTTCAAATTTGGCTAATTAATTTGGAATTATTATTTTTGGATTCGAACAAAGTTCCGGTGTTGACTCCAAATTGGGAATCTCGCCCAAGGGCAGCAGGGATCCTAGCAAAACCCAAAAACACCCTAGCTGCAATGTCTAGCAAATTCGGCTGAACAAGGTTGAAACAGGTATGATTTTTTTTTTGATTTCGACAATGTGCCGGTGCACCCACAAAGATCGGTATGTTTGTTTATGGATTTACAAAGGTCAGGGGCCCTAGCAAAATCTATAAATTGTCTAGCAAAATCTAGCAAATCCCTAGCAATTTGTTGGTACTAGTTGCATAGTCATAGCATAATGTTCCGGTGCCAACTTGACGGACATTACAGTTAATGATGTACAAGATATTACTAATAAGTAATAACTATTTGAAAACAGGGTACTGTTTTACGATGTATGTTTTTTTTGTGTGTCTGTGTACACGATAAGTAATCGAAATCATGCTTCGATTGAATTTTAAGCGTTACATGTGACAAATTACTTAAATTCCCATGGAATATGTACCCATCTTAAGCTCTATTTAATGTAAACGCCGCTGATTTTTTACACAGTTATTTAAGTTGTTTTAAATAAAAAACATAACATTATACAAGTATAGCATACATGTCTAAAATAAATTATATCCAATCATAATAACTATTTTATTTTCTGTAACCAATGGCAACAGTACAAATAAAATAATGATTTTCGTGCGTCAACTATATAATATTCAACATTTATGTGTTAAGTAAAAATAAGTAATACTAAATAAGTAGCTCATTACATGACGGATTTAGTTGAATCTATTGAGGAAAATTTGATGAAACTGGTCAACAACTGTAGATTTGCATAAGGTTCATTCGTTTTGGACCTTTTTCTGATGTTTTACAGTAGATATTTGTAAGGCCCTACTTCACCGGAGAAAAAATGAACAAATATAAAGTTCAACGATATAATATTGGTGTGTCTCAGTTTGAGTGTATCTCAGTTTTAGTGTAGGTACCTCAGTGGCGCCGAACCCTATATACAGGTGGGGCGACCGCCCCACCTTTAAAAGTGGGTGGGTGGGTCGTAGGTGCCAGGTGGTTAGGAGGGTGGTCGTGAGTGTGGATGTGGATGAGAGATGATTGTGATATATACAACGCTTTCACTATAATAAGTAATAAGTATAAAGTTAAAATAGGTTCTAGGTAATAAGCAGTTAACAGTTATGAATACTTAGAAGGCTAGAACGTATCTATTGCATTATTACAGTATGTCAGTATTACTGTAACTTATCATATAAACTGACTTAAAACTGTTACCATAATATTAGTAGCTTGTGTAGTTGTGTCAATCAGTCACTGTATACGATTATACATAATATAATGTAATATCATGGGCGTAGGTAAGGGGGGTTTTGGGTGTTCACACACCCCCCGAAATTAAATAAAACAATTTTGAGCTATTCATTAATACTTTAATTAATAGTTCATATTTAATTTTAATATTTTATAATATTAATATAGATCTAGACCAAAACCCCCTCCGAAAATATTTCCTACCTACGCCCTTGTGTAATGTGTATAAACGAATTTTTATGAAAGTGTAATAATATTATTTATGTAAAATTACGTTGTGAAAGAGTAAGTAGTGGGGTCAGTGGGGGTCTCTGTGTGCAGGGGTGGGTGGTGGGTATTAATTTTTGTACTTTGCCCCACCTATAAAAATTGAGTTCGGCGCCACTAGGTACCTCATGGGCAAATTGCCCTCAATGCACCTAGCTTTGTGAAATAATTCAACCTAGATTGGCAACCACAAGTCATGGATTAGATTTTAGGATATCAATTAAAACAATATTTTATATTTTCGTCATAATCTATAGAGTATTTTTTGAGTATATAAGAAATAAGCTACAAATATACATTATTTTGGTTTTAAGATATAATTTCATCGAGGCCGCATGTAAACGCAATGATTTGATACACGTTATTACTTCATCTGCTTGAGTAACCAATGGCAACCATTTATAAACAAAAAAAATTGCAACTTCCACCGTGAATTTCAAAATCCTGGTTTAAGGGACCTCTTTAAAGTGCGAATTTAAGAAAATTCTAAATTCCAGCATTTAATTACATATGACTCATTAATTTGTTTATGTTATACGTTTTGATCTTTGAGGAACCATAATTTGTTGTATAATTTATATTTAATTAAAGAAATGTAATAAAATAAAACAATTATCCTAAATAGGCAAAATATCAGTGTGCAAAGACGTAAAAAGTGTATAAAAATGACGTTCAAAATAGTCACAAAAACACAAAAACCCATTACGATTTTCGATTTCAAACGAACGTCGAAAGTTAATAATTTTGATGCCGGGGCTCCAACGATTACTCGTCCTTGGCGGCTAATATCACCAGAACGGTCTTATAATATCAGCTGCAGCCTGCAGGACGTGATCCAGTAACTGTTCCATATGATAGGTTGCCTATTTAAAAAGCCTTATGAATTGTCATTGAGATCATGATATTGATAATTTTTAATAAAAATACAATATTTTTTCATATAAAATATATTTAAAATGTTGTTTAAAACCTTTCTTTTTGATTTAAAAGTATTAACCATCTTCTAAATAAAAACATAATATTGTTATGGATATTTATCAATGGATCACTCTGTATATATTTAATATATAATATTATAATATATTACCTGTTATTGTATTTTTATAAATTATAATATTGTAAGTAGACTTTACATGGCAATTGTTTGCATGTGTATATTATGAAATATGAACACTGATATAAGCACATAATATTACAATAGATATTATATATATGTAGAATGTACTCGCTGGCAATTTGAAATTCTCACAATAAATCTACACAATAAGGTATAATGTACCTACACACGAGTAATTTCCAAACGACATATTGCGTGTCAGGTCCCTATTGTCACAGTCGCGTTATACCGTAGGAGTGCATCATGATATTATATAGTACCTACCTACCTATTCTAGCCTATAGGGAAAAACTATAAAAAAAATAGCAAAAAAGTCATGTGTACTGTGCAGTATATCATTATATAATATATAATAAAATACATTTATGGTGATTCAATGTGATCAAACGTATTTGAATAAATTACTGCAATATTTCAAAAATTAGAATTTGATTAAATGTATTATTAAATGGTGAGGAGTGAGGACACCCGCAGAAATATAAACCAGTGGTGGAGAATAAAATTCAAAAATCTCTGATAAAATACAGCACACACAATTTTTTTTTACAAATTATAATTGATAGACAGTTATAATCCTAAATAAAATAACGGGAGAAGGGGTCATGCCCACCGGCACCCCCTGCGGGCGCCCTTGTGGCGAATCATCCTTTATAATATCCGCTTTAAGTAATAAGCTTATCAATTAGAAATTGTACGATAAAACATATTCAAAAAAATAGAATGTACCTCCTATACCTACCTATATTTTAAAATACAAATACAATCAATGATGTAATAAATATTATT
Source organism: Nasonovia ribisnigri (assembly GCA_027563435.1). NCBI lineage: Eukaryota > Metazoa > Arthropoda > Insecta > Hemiptera > Aphididae > Nasonovia > Nasonovia ribisnigri. Next base: position 184,034 of record JANEHU010005080.1, on the reverse strand, counting down.
TAGTTGGCCATGTCAGAGATGGATCCAGGGGGGACTTAGCATTTGCCCTCGCTCTACCAATCGCCGTAGTTGCACCTTATGTTTTAGTTTTACATCATGTTTTGTCCACTGAAATGCAGTTTCTAGTGGTTACTGGTTTAAATAGGGAATCAAATGTAAATAACTTAATAAACATAGACCACTTTGCCAATCAAAATAAGCGTCAATAAGAATGTGTCGTGTAAATTACAAAATAAACATAGGTACTTCCAGATAGACCAGATATGTGTAGATGTTGTAAATTGTTTTGTACTTTTGCCCCCACCAAAAAAAAAAAAAAATTAAACACTGGGGTCTGGGACACTGGGAAATAGGTCCAATATAACCAGGTTAAAAAAAACATAATCTTGATAAGTATTCCATAAGAATATATAAAAATTAAATAGGTTCTTCATAATACCGCCATTTTTCATTTACTAATGAGTTTATTCAAATTTTAGTTTTTCGAATTTTTGAGAGAATTCTAGTTAATTCTATTAAATAGAATCATATGTATGTTTTCAACCCCAGAAATATTTTTTTTAGACTTACTTATTTGATCAGTTAGGGAAACTATTGTACATTTATTTGATGAATATCTTTTAAAAATTGGATTAATTTATCTTTAGAACTGCTTACTGATCGGTACAAACTTAAAATGGCACGGCAACATATTTTCTGGATAAGTCCCAAATGCATTTTCCTCAATATTTTTAATTTTTCACGTCACCAAATATCTACATTCAATTGTCCTTATCGTATTAGGTTCGATGACATTTTTCGATTAGTTTACTGTTCTATAAGTTTGTATGTTGTATCTACTATATTATGTTATTAAAACATGAATATATGATTCCCCCGTTCAATATCGAACATAATGGTAAAAGGTACCAAACTTGAAACTACCAACAATAACAAAGGTTACGATAACATAACGTATAGTACGCATAACAATGGTCAATGACTACAAAAACTTAGGTCACATCACTCACATCATATCCACCATATACCTATGTACAAATAGGTAGGTAAGCCACATATTATTATATGACGCGAATGTCAAATCATGTGTTCCATGTATCATATTTGGAAATCTTTATAGTATCATAACATCTAATCAGTGGCTTATCCAGAATTTTTTTTAGGGGAGGGGGAGGTCACAACCCCCTAACTACCCTCCCAGAGTATAATATATAAATTAATGCTTATAGCTCTATTGACTCAAAAACTACTGGACCGTTTTCAATAAAAGTTTTATCAATAGATTCCTTGAGACACTGAGGATATATAAAAATTATTAAATTATAGATTGCTATATAATATGGTGACTCACACATGGTTATAATACTATTACAATACAATTAGTTGAAATTTTACTTAAAATCAAATACTTATTTACACAAGAATTATAATGAATACTTTTATGATTTGTTTTTTTTTAAATTTTAAATATATTTTTGATATTAACACATAAAGACGAATACCACTCTTAACGGGATTAGATTTACAACGGTTTTTAATGATTCATTAAATCTGTTTCCAGTTTATTGAGTTTACATAAAAATATGTTCAGAATTAATAAGTGGAATGTCGTAAAATTGATCATTGTAATTGTATTTAAAACTTTGAATTAGGTTTTTCAACTGAAAACAAAATTGAAAAAATAAAATTCATAATTTATTTTTTTTTATTTACGGAGAAAAAACTCCATTTTCAAAAACTTATAAAACTAAGTAAAATTATAACAGTTATAGATAGGTATAAAGTGAATAATAAATATGTGTATACAGTATAAGAATAATTGTATATAAAATACGATAAATTAATATGAATAAGAATAAGAATAATTGCACTGAAACTGAATATAATTAAACATAGACACATAATAGTATATAAATGATAAATCAATAACATAATAAGTTTAAATCGAATTACAAATTTGTTTAACATCATTAACACTACAAGAAATTAGATCTATTTGCTTGAATTACCTAATGGCATAAGCGTATATGCTGGTGAATTTATTGAATAATATTAATTTATGTTATTTATGTAAAAATAATTTATTGGTGGTTTTGAAATTAATTTTCTCAATAGAAAGATGGATTAATTTTAATCCAGACGAAGTTGGATAATACAGCTAGTTTAAATTATAAGTGTTATAAACTTATAACTTATAAATTATTAGTTATTACTTATTACTATATATTATATTGGTATACAACACACATATAATATTATAATGCAGGTATACGCAGTGTGTCCGCGAAACTATGTACACTCTATAACTCAGTTAGGTACTTACATCATTCAGTAGTCAGTGACTACTGACTAGTCAGAATTCTATATACATAATATTTTAGAATATTCTTTGTGCGAGAGATTTATTATCCAATAGTCCAGTTTCATGCCCCACAAACAAAATATTCAAAAATGTTTATAGCCGTATAGGGTACTCAGCAATATGGGCAATTTAATTATACGGTGTACTGTTTTAGCGGACACACGGTATATTATAAAATATAAATAAATGCATAATACAAGGTAATAATATTAATAATATTAAGGTCGTACGATTTACGGTTAAATAATATTCGACATGCACGCAACATTCCACAGTCCACACAGACACAGTGACATATTTACGGTGAAGTGAATCCCTATTTCTGATTTTTTTACCATTGAAACTTTAAGTAATATAATAACTTCATATAGATGAGTATTGAGTTTTATCAAAATATAGAAAAAACACGGTGTTTAGTATTTGGGGTAGGTACCTAAAAGGCTACAAATGTTTTGACGACGAGTGACATCAATATTAATACGGCCAGTAGGTAGGCCAGCAGGGTCGAAGAATGTTTGGACACTGTTCAAAAAACCAACTCGTTTGGGTACAAATAGACACAACGCGTTACACGTTTGGACACGTTTGGTTTCTGACGCTATCAGAGCCGTAGTAAGGTTCTTCAACGCTCCAGGCCATTTAACGTATTTCCACCCTTGTACATTTGTTTTACTTCCTCCTTCAATTTTCACACACAAATATCAAGAATTTATACATACGTTACCTATTTTATTTGTTATAATAAATAATAAACAAATTCGTCTTCAAGTTAGATAGTTGTCTCGTTTACAACGATTTACTTCAGCGTTCAGCTACTTTGACACTTGATACATAGCAGCTTACTATTTTATAAAACTAAACTATAAATTACTTTCAAATCCATAAATAAATACAAATTTGAAATAAAAAAACATTAGAAAAAAAACAAACAAATGTTGTATTTTTGCAAGTTAAGATCTTTTAATACAATTTAACTTTTTTAGATGATTGATATTTTTTCCAATTCATAGAGATAACTTTTACTTTATAGGCTATAGGTATATAAATATATACTATACGGACTATACGATATATACGCTGTAAATTGTTCATATAGATAATTCATATGAACTTGTGTAATTGTTGAATGATTTTTATATTATATTTATTATTTATTATGTATAGGTACCTACTTAAACAAAGTAAAATACAAGTGACATTCTAATATATGTATATACATAATGTGTTAATTAAAAAAAATTATCATACCTACGTAATTATATAAATAAACATTGAATTTTTTATCAGGCTATTTTTCGTTGAACTTTTTGGGTAGAATACCGCTGATTCGACTTGTGATATACCTACTTAATGCTTACATTATATTATTGGATAATTAATGAGTTTGTTCGAATGGTAATAAACTAATAAATTATAATAAATACCTAATAATAATTCAACGTCAATGGCCTAACCTTATTATTTATTCTTATTTATCTATAATACAGTATAATATTATGACGCGGTTACGTTTCGTATTGGACCGCAGTGACGTCATTCAGAATACGTTTCAATAGAATCAGTTGTATATGGTTGTATTCGAGTATCTGACGCAGTGACGCACGCCACATCGGTAATCAGTGGCAACTGGCAAATTGTATTTCGTAGTTATTGTTTAATAATTTTGAACAGTGAATAATTTTAAATGTATACTGAATGGGTTGATGATTTTTTAACGTTACAATATGTTGTTTTTGTTGTGTTGACCTACTTTTGAAATCAAAGGAAGACAAACATGCAATAAACTGTACATAGATACATTTGTGATGAATTGATTTCACACTTACCAAGTCAAATCTGTCTAAATACATATACCCACTACTTTACACCATTGAATATAAAAATGCAATGTCCTAACCTAGATTTACCACTGCTTAAAAGTTTTATTAATCAATTATTTCAATCACAAAATGGTTGAGAAATATATTGTAAATTATATAATTTTGTCAACCTGATTTCATATTAAAAAAATGAAGCAGGTATCTGCAGTGCCTCGATAAAGCAAAAAAACACAAAACATACCCATAATGAATTACAATTTATACTCGTCTCTAATGTTTTTGAAAACTTCTCCTTCCAGCCTACCTAATAAACAGTCAATAAACTTGCACTACAAATTATTAGATGTATTCACATGGCTGGTGATAGTTAATTGGACAATTTGATTAAAAATGTTAGGTTTACTTTAGTATATAGGTAATTTTTAACTGACATCATACTAGTATTGCACTATTGCCCATAAATTATAATAGTATTTACAATAAATGATGGAATTAGTTAAATATAGCTTAATTTTTTGAAATAAAATCTATAATGTTTTCAATGTTATCACTAAGTTAAATATTTAGTTACTTACAAAATATAATGGACAATTTATGACTTATGCAACCCCATAGTGAGTATAATAAGGTATAAATAGTGTTATCATTAATAGAAATTTAATGATAGATATATTTATTTAATCACCATATGAATTATAATAATTGAATACATAATTATTAAAGACAAAAACATATAATTTTATTATCACTTCAATATAACACTACACTTTTTAGATGATGTTTATAATGGTTTTAAGTGTTTTAAATATTTAATTTAAAAAATATAGATTGACTAGCCAAACCACAAGCTTAGAATGATTGTGAATAATGTCTATTTAAAAATTGTCTAACTTTATTTAACAAAACACTAATAAATAGTACAAAAACATTCAAATCTTAAAATTTAGTATGCTTTCTCAATTCCAAATACATGGTTAATAATTAAAAATAATTTAATTTAGTAAAACATTTTAATATGTATAGAATTAAAATTAAACAATATTAAAATAATAACAAAACATTAGGGCGTGAGGTACGCATTTAATTTATGTATCACAATAAAAATGGAAGGAACATAATGGGCTTTAGCAAATATTTGGCAAAATAAATAGACTCAAAGTAAAACAAAAAAAATGAGAAGTTATGTTTAAATTTTAAAAATGGAAAGATAAGTTGAAAGAAGACATTACATGAATTAATACAACAAACAATTCATTCAGCTTTTGAAAGGCCGTTTTCAGTCAACAAGTTGTCACACTTTTTATAAAGAGACTGGAGTGGTACATGTAATAATTCAACCAATTCTGGAAAACGTGGCTCTGTAAAATTCAAATTAAATATAATTCACACAATAGCTCAAATGTTTTTAGTTAATTAGAATATTAGGTAAAACTGTAATCAATTACTTTTCTATACTAAACTTACCATTTTCTGGATTAATAATTCCACGTCTGATCAAAAAATCAATAATTACAGGGCAACTAGTAGTCTTAAAGTCTGGAGATAAAATTCTGTTCACAGTTTCCTAAACAATTACTTTTCATAAGAGCAAAATAATAACACAATAGATAATAAAATATATACAAAGTAAATACTAACACTCGCAGTCACCAATTCAAATTTTTCTACTTCGTTATCTTGATTACGAGGCACAAAATCTGGAGGTAATTCTAAGTCAAATACAAACTCTGTGTCAGGAAACAATCCTCGTTCACTCTCATAAAAGAAACTAAAACATAAAAAGTATACTTACATTTAACAGAAAATTAATATACATTAAAAAAATAGCTTACGACACAGTGCCTGCTGATTGCAAATTTTTCATAAGGTCTGCAGTCAGTGATGCTTCTTCTTCTCCTTCTTTATGAGCAGTATGTATAACACTGTTTCCAACCGATAAACCTCCAGCAACCATGTTATCCCATTTACCAGGCCATGTCTGTTTAGTCAATGATCTTTGTTGAAGCCAAATACATAATCCTTTTTGTGGATGGTTCACATAACCATTTATGTCGACACCATAATTACAAATCCCAAATAGACCTACAAATAAAATATCATATACGATTTGGAATTTGAATAAAAATTGTTCATTGTCTGGGACATTTACAAGTAGCAGACCGATCCATTTTTAGCAACGGTTGATCAGCAAACATTGTCCGTACTTCATAACACTAAATTAAAATATATTTCATTAGTTATTTTTATAATCTTATAGTATATCTTTCTATATTAGTATATCTTTTTATAAGAAATAATGAAAATACTAGGAAATACAAATTATTTAGGTTGTTAAAATCATGCTAGTAAACACTAAATAAAACAAAAACTGTTATATAAAAAAAAGAAGCATGTATGTGTTAATACCTCATCCCTCCACCCTTTCAGCGTTACAAACAACTTTTTTTCTTTCATTTCTTTAAGTACAGACTCTATGTTTGCAGAACGTTCATCGTAATCCCTGAATGCTGGGTTCAGCGTGACACTATTGGGGTTGACGATAAACACATTTGGATAGCGGCTTAATTCTATTGTGACGGTAGCCTGGACCAACCCGACTTGAATGCCGTCCACGATGAATGCGCGGCATTCTTTTTTCTGCAATCCTGTGTGTTGACAGAGGACGATTGTTAGTGGGTACGGTTTATAAAAAAGTAAATCACTCAGTGGATAATACGGTTATAGGTAAATGACGTATGATAGGACAAAATACAATATAACACATATTATATTACTATAATACAACAATCACTGGCACAGAGTACCTATAAGGAGGCACACGTACCGTTCAAATAAAAGCTGTTGAACTTGTGAGCTAGTTTTAAAAACTTGGACATCGTACGGTGGTGATGTGCATGTGCGGTAGAATCGTTCATCACCGAATGCGATACACGATTGTGATATCACCGCCGCCTCCGCCGGTTCAGTACGTCATCATCTGGCGACGGCAATGACGCGACGGACGGTCCGTGAACCCGATTGAAGCAATGGCAATTGGCAATATTATTATGGCGAAATATCGAAATACCGTCCGACGGGAGCGACACAGGTCGTACGCCGGTCGATGTGTGCACTGACTGACGACGACAATACACAAAACAAATTATTATTTTATATGGGCGGCATTCACGATTCACCGCGGACGGGAGACGAGCAAAGAGAAAATAGTATTAAATTGAATAATATTAATTATGAATATTATCGCGTAAGCTTTTGGAAATCCGATATTGTCATATTTATTGTTGGCTGATAAGAAATTATATTCCGCTGGATGATGGAAGAACGTTTACCAGGTAATCGATATACCAGGGGGTTGTAAAACGGCGCGACACACTTTGAACTTTCAATTTTTCAAAATGTACGCCGTTCGTCCACGCGACTGTGCTGTATCCATAATCCATAGATCTTATAAAATCTGTGGTCGTATCCAGCGGTCCAGGAATGAAGACGAGTATTGATGAGTTATTAATTAGATAAAACAATTTCTAACAGTTTGCACAATTCCATAATGGTGTTTCCGTTCCTCTTTTCGAGGTCCTACAATTTTACCCGGTGGGTATTTCGTATAATATGAATGTTGTTTTTTGGGTTTGGCGTTTGCGATTAGATATGTCATGAATCACATCCATGTGAGAGGCGCTCCATTCGGTAAATTGGATGGGTTATCCTGGAATTGCAATAACAAAATATATAATATTTCTAAAATAAACGACTGTAACGGGGTCGGGGCATCGGTAATCCTAATATGTTTGGGAAATTCAGTGAAGGGTTTCAGACAATTTTTACCGTAGCTCGGGATTTTCAGGAAAGATAGCGTTCTAGCTGATATGTTTTATTGTTACACAATTCTTAATTAAGTATTAAGTATGACACTATGACGAAAGACTTATACGAGAATTATGGTCATCCGAAATTCGTTAGTGTGCGGGTTTCTGTTGGCCCTTATACCCAGGGAGTAAAAACGTGTCCAAAAATTTCGGGTTTTGTGTTTGAAAACGGTTTTGATTTTTTTCGGGTTACGGGTTTATGTCCCGGTTTTGAGTACCTAATGTTTCATTATACATAAAATATTTATATATTACTGACGTATCGTATATGGTATATATATATATACATATATCTATCTAATATGATTTAAATGTATTCGTGGTAATAAAAGCTTAAAATTAGATTAAATATATTGAAAATTGCATAAACAAATACATCAAGAGAAAACTGAGATTACATTTTCAAGATTTTTGATAGAAATAATTTTGATTTCAGAAACTTATTATTTACTATAAATGCTGCCCCCTTTCAGCCTTATTGCTCCAATCTATCTTGACCAATCGTCTTTGACATTCAGCATGGCTTCTAAGTACCTAATGAAACTCATCGTTAACTTTTTCAAAGACTACGTCTTCATCATATCATCGTCCGCATTCTCTTCGTTTTTTAGTAATTTAATTACCTTCGTTTTCTCCCTATTAATGTTTAGTCCTACTTTATCGGCTGCTTGTTTCAATACTTGGAGTTCCTGCTCTTTCGGTGTCATTTAGCGAGCTTCTAAAATGTTTAAATCGTCCGCAAACCCAAGCTTATTTTTTGGTCTGTACCTATAGATACTAGATAGATAGTATATAATTTTTAGCGATATAGTTTTAAAATGACTTGGGATAGTTTACATATTATATTTCCTTCTGTTAAACATTATGTTGACATGGGAGGCTTTACTATAGTTTTAAAAATCAGGAGAGTTTACCACCTCCCATCACTCATCAGACATTAGGTCCGCAAATTGAAAACCATAATGAAGATAAAATTATTAGGTACCAAACTTACAGCAGAACCAGTTCCTAATATAAATACTATTCCTGAACTACCTAAAATAAACTAGTAAGCATTTACAAAAACGTGGTCAATGATAGAATAATGGAGTGCAAAAATACAAACTCAAACAAATTCTGAAAATATTAATGACATTTTTGCGAAATAAATACTTAGAAAATTACATTCAGGAATCAGGATCCAGAAAAACCAAAAACCACAACTATTTTTCAGTTGTGGAATGATGTGGGTTAAAATGTTTAAATAAATTATGTAGTCATATGTTCTGTGATATTATCTGGCTCTTCTACATTTAATGACCACCCAAATTACCAACTAGATTCATATTTTACTTTCCTACCAGAAAAGATGCTGAAATAGATAATCAATGCATTTTTACTGCCTCAAAAAGTGATGAAAGGCTCAATTTTTTTTTTAAGAACACACATCATTATAAAATCAAAACATTCATTGCTTTCCTCAAAATTTAAAATATTAAAACTAATTGTATAAAAATTTACAAAAAAAATGTGCAGAGAAAATTGCATCCAAAATCGTGGTACGAGTATATACGATAACAAACAATAAGTATATAGACACGCAGTTTAATAATATGAAAGAATTTGTAATCCAAGTACATTTTCCCAGGCCCCAGAGTGTTAAATGTTATAATACGAGGATCGACCCACCGTTAACTTTCCATTATCCCGGTGGCGTATTTACAAATCGTAATTGAATTCAGCCAAACGGGTATGCACATCACCCAATATATGGGCATGTGTGCTGAACTACTGCCAATTAAATGCGTTATCATAATTTACAAAATAATTGAAATTTGAAGTTTTATTGTTCTGTAGTTCTGTTCCTTATGAGTTGTGTCAAAATGTCTAAAACGATTAATTTTAATTTTGATATATTTTCTTAAATAATTAGTACCAGTGTTAATAATTATTTAATTCGTACAAAATGTACTCTATAGAAAATAATAATACATTTATGTAACGTAATATTTATTTTTAAATATAAAAAATTAACTTTCTAACAAAATTATCTACATTTCAGTATAGTCCCTTCTTAATGTATTAGGAGTTATATATTATACCGCCGCTATAGGAAAAAAAGCTCCTTATCAACTAAATATATACAACTTTTTTTATTATAGTGGACGTTTTAAAATTTAAAATTTTCAAACAATATACCTATATTTCAATATAATTATGTAACATTTTTTTTGACATAAGTATTTATAGCCATGTATATATAATATTCGTTTAGTATTTTTTTTATACTTGTATATCATAATAATATTTAATAAAATAATACACCAAATATTTTAAACTATAGGTATAAATATATTTGATAATAAGAGATTAAAGTATATACCTGCCTTATAATAAAAATAATATTGACTTTTGAATTTGTCTTAAAAATTATGAAGGTATTATAGGTAGCCAGGTAGGTATTACTATAATATTTTACCGTAGACTCTATCTGGATAGGCGTTGGTGTCTTATTAGTATCTACTACATTTTATTCTTACAATTAATGTGTTTTTTTCTGTCATAAAGTTATTGTTGTGATTATTTTAAATTAAAAGCGTGTACCTATAGTTAGGTATGATATTTTCTTCGGTACGTCTTTTTCGTTCATCTGGTTATTAACGTGTAACGTTTTGATTATTTTGAATTAAACGAATGTATAATGGAAGTGATTCAAAATAATAATAAAAAATCTCAGAACGCATACGCCTATAGGGAATATTTGTACATCATTAAAAAATAATGCAAAACTATAAATTTGTTGGAGATGTGCTAAACCCAGTTTAATGGAGTGTTCCTGTGTTTTAAAAACCGATTTAAATATAGATAGTCCTACTTCACTTTCCATTGAACATGACCACGTACACGAGACGAATGAAAATATGCGTTTTGCAGTAAAAATTCAAAAAATTATGAAGATAAAATCCATAATAACCTACGACGCACCTAGTCAAATTTTTTCAAGTGAAATACTAAATGTTCCGGAGTGTGTTTATAGCCGAATTGCCGAGGGAAGATTACTTAAAAAGAACTATTCAAAATCATAGAAGATATAAAAATCCACTAAAACCGAGATGTCTGTCTCAAATAACTGTTGAAGGTAAATTAAAATTTTTAAAACTTCTTTTAAACTTTTGTATAATTTTGTTTAATTTTTAAGTAAGATATATGAGTATTTTTGAATTTCAATATCTTAGGTACATACTCACATCTTGCTTACAAATAAAATATTGTAAAAGTCAACGTACAATGTTTAGAGATATTTTATATCACGAGTAATAAATCTCTAGAAAATCTACCAAATAATTTTTTTTTGGGTACAGTTCTAATCTCTAACAATGAAACGTATTTTTACATTATTAAAATAGAAATTGATTTTTAAAACATATAGGTACTTATTTAATTTAAAATGTAATAGATTAATAAAGAATTTGGTCAAGAAAGATTTTGATTATACGGTAACTACCCAAATACCTGCAGTGAAAGGATTTTTATCTTTGCCACCAATTAATAATATTGTCCTTACAAGCTAAGTTTCCACATTTTTAAAAATTATATGCATATGACAGTTAATATGAATTATTTTAAATTTTTTAAAATAAGGTACAAATGACAAATATTGACAATGTAAAATGCTGATTGCAGCTATACTTGTATATTTTATAACTAGTTGCCCAATCTTCCTCCGGAAGAAATTATTACAAAAAAAAAAGAAACAGATATCGTTATCGCTGAATACATGAAAATAATTGGTTATTAGGTAATCTATATATAATTATTATTATTATGAGGAAGCGCTTAGGTCAGAGACGTTCAAAACCGGTTTCCTTCATCTCCAAAATCAGGTTATATTCTTATATATTATATAGATAAGTAATACATGTTAAAGAATGTTATTGAACTATTATTATTAGTTAACTGTGTGATTTTATATATAAATTTTGATTTATGGTTTATGTTTTATTATTTTTTAACTATGATATAATTAGTTATTGTTTAATGTCATATACTAGATGTTTTTCTTTTATAATTACCTTTTAATTAAATAAATGTATTACCTAGTATAATAAAAAGATGTATAATGATATAATATAATAAAATAATTTAATAATTAATGAAAAACAATAGTTAACGTTAATCGATCAAACATACCTAACTGGCGTATTAGTTATTAAATATAATTATGACATAAAAGTTTATAAAAAATATTAAACTAGTATTTTGTAAAGTTATATTTATGGTTTTAGATGTGTTAAAGAAGTGGTCACATAGATAAATGTAATGATTATATTAAATTATGTAAATCATAATAAAAAAGAATAATGTATTTAGTTGGTACGGTGCTTTTTTTCATAATGACATTTACACCTTTCTGTAAAATACATACTGGATTGATGATTACATTATATAGACAGATTTTTCAATTAATGATAAGAAACCTTTGTTTTGTTTTAAACTATGGTAGATAACAATTTATTTTGTTAAGGCACAGTATAGTATTGGTAAATTAATATACACTATTTTTTTTAAACTGTTACCTATTAATATTGCTAAAACACAAGCAATATAATTAAAAATAATATGTTCCATTTCCATACATATGTAAATAAATTATAGGTACAATAACAAATACATTTAATATTTACTTGAAGAAAACTCAATAATGTTTTATCAATTAATATGTTATGTATTAGATTAATTTTATGTTTTAAATATCTGCTTCATTTTCCGAACAACTATTGTATGAGTCTCATCACTATTACAATTTAAAATAATGGTTTACCACGATGCCATACATATTGTATTATAACTTTAATTTAATTACACACAATATAACTTATATTCATGAAAAAAGTATACATTAAAACATAAAATGTGAGGTAAAAAAAAAATACAATTAATAAAGGTATAACAAGCATGTTGATATGATAGCTTTAATATTTTTTTTTTTTTTTTACAAAATGTAAATACAATACATTGATTGCAGTCTTATTTTTTTCTTTTTTCAGCAGTTGGAAATTCAGTCATACCTTTTCCACCTAAGCCACAGGTGCCAATGCCAACTCGTCCATTAACATTATCAGGCGAGGCAAATATGCTCTTTTTTGGAATGCCTTTTTTCACACCCTATAGATATGCAAATATACATGTATTAATTCAAAAGTAAATTAAATAATATTTCATTATTTTTTAAACACTATATAGTTTTACAAATAAACAATTTCTTATAAATATTGCCTGTACAGTAAAACATCAATATAACAGTCTCAAGGAGCATAAAAAAAATGTACTATTGAAAATTTTGTTAGAACAGAATTGAATAAATTTACTTGAGAAAGTGTTGGTAAATAGATACTGAAATATTCTTTCTTATTACTTTCTAACCTTTCTACCCATAATACGACTTAACTATATTACCCAAGCTAATTCCAGAAACTTCCACTATTGTTTTTACATTTAATCAAAATTAATAAAAATTTGATTTAGCAAATATTAAAATATTATATTATCTATTATTGTAATAATTAGAAAAAGTTATTTTTGGTCCTAAACACGAAAGGGCAGATATAGTTAACATTAGAAAAAAAAAAAAAAGGTTTATGACAAGAATAAATTTCAAGATAATGCAAAATATTAAACAGTTAGTGTCATGTTATATAGATTTTAATAATACAAGATTAAATAATATTTTGAGACAGAAAAAAAGTACAAGATTTTTCTAAAAAAAATATATTACAAATAAAAATAATTTTTGTTTTTTTTATCTGTAATAAATTATGATTATATTTTATGAGAATACAATGAACTTTAATATACATTATTTAAATTAACATTTTGTAATTTAAACATAAAACTATAATGTGTATTGTTTTGTAATATTTTAACTTAAATTTCAGTTGTTATGACTATCGGGAATTATTAATTATGAGCAGGGCTCGTAAGTTCATGCATTTGCATGTTTTTCTTTCAACAAAAGCAACTTATAAATATCTAGTATATCTTACTTTAGTAGCAAATGCTAGCCATTTATTTTTTTCTACTTCACGTTCCTCTTCCAATTGCTTAAACCTCTGCTGTTTAGCAAGTTTTCTTTTCTTCTGATATTCTCTATACTTGGCTACTGGTTGTTTCCTATTAACATAAAAAAAATATAGTTTTAACAATTAAATAATTTTAAATGTTAAAATGTTTTACTTGTGTTTCATTTCATTAGGATGAGTTCTAGGTAAATCTTTAATAAAATCTAGTGTTGTTACTGCAGCGGATTTTTGTCCATCAATTAAAACTGCCACTGCTTCTCCATCAATAGTCTCAATAGTACCTTCGTAAAATTTACCATCATCCGCTAACTGAGCCAAACATCTGTCTCCTGATTTCCATTCACCTTTCGTCTTTGCAACAGATGGTAGTATATCAGGTTGATATGATGATTCTTTTTTTGTTTGAACTAAGATAAATACAAAGTATGTTAACAAACAATATAATAATTTTATTATTCAATATTATCATCTCATTAATTTACATTTTAATATACATACCAACTTCTTTTTTTGGCTGAGTTTGTGTTCTTACAAGTTCAGCTGTTAATTCAATAACTTCTTCTAAATCAGTTTTTAATTTCATGAGTTCCGGGTCATCAGGACTATTTGTCAATGCAGCTTCTACCTATAAGTAGAATAAAATATAAGCAACGCAAATATTACATTCACGTAAGCATTTTCCCCAAAGTAAACTAATTAGGGCCTATAACAAAAGTGTATTGAATTGATACAATATATTATATACTATGGTCAATAGACCATAGCTTTGCCAGACAAACCTTACCGGTGCGTATAAACGATTACATCCGGATGTAGAATGTTCAACATGGCTGAATCCTAAAAATTCCGACAATCTTTTAAAAATCTTATCTATAATCTCAACCAGGAGTACTTTTATTTAAATACAGACCATGGTTGTTTGTTTTTACAGTAAACAATCAGTTGGTGAATAAATATCAGCTACAACTGTTCCAACTGCTGGTGCCAGGTGAATTGGGTATAATGCAGGTAAAGCAAATCTGAAGACTTATGAACAGCAAATTTTCTCTACAATTTTATAAACCGGGAGAAATTATAAATTATATTTAAATTAGTTGTTTGCCTAATTGTAATACCTTGATACTTTGGATGATGCCGATGTAAGATACAGATGATGTTAATAATGTTTCCCATTGCTGCATCTATTTATTATTAAAAAAAATATATTTATGGTGAAGGATTTTCACTATAAAATGATCCTATTTATATTTAATTAAAACTGCAAAAATTGTGTTATTTTTAAAAGTTGAACTCTAATATATGAGGCTTTAATTTAATCTCAAAAATAAGTAAATAATTACTTAGATTTTTTGAATAGGCTAATATGGGATAGAATATAATTATAGCATAAAAAAAAACATTAATTTAAAATAGAAATTAGAAAACAGAATGTTAAATTTAAATTGTTGATTAAAACAATAATTAGAAGTACTTAGGTATATGATAGACATTTCAAAAATTATAGCATTTTCTTCATGTGCTATAATCTGAGCAAATACTTAATTGTATTAGTTAGTAGAAAAATATAACTAGGAAATGCATACTACACTAATTTGTTATATTTGTATTATTTGTAATGCATTATATTATTTCAATTTAATTTTGTATCATATCAGTTTTACCCAATGGCAAATAAACAAGCATGAATCAAAACATTTTATTTAAAAATAGTTAAATCTTAATTTCTATTAGTTTCAAAATTAAAAATTACTCTTTGCTAATATTTATTAATATAAATTGTTGTATTAGCTCAAGATCATCATATTATATAATGAAAGTTGGAAAAATATTTAAAAATAATAACCTAAGTAACTTACTGTTAATACCTACTAAGTTTATGTTTAAAAAATGATTTATTTTTAAAAATTATGTTTAGTATTATAAAATATTCACTAAAAATTAATTATATAGGTGCCTAAGAAATATTATATAATATATATTATGTTAACTTTAATTAAATAATTAATTTTAAATATCAACAAACGTCTTTAATACTAGAAGAATTGGATGTAGGCATACCTTTAAAATCTTATAAAATATTGTCAACGATCAAATAAATAAAATGACTCAACATTTACTGATACAGGCATATTTTAAAATTTTACCATATTACATTTTGGTAGAATAAACTGATTCATTTAAATATTGTAAAACGCTCATATTTCACATTTTTTAATACCTAATGTATTAAAAGATAGGAGTAAACACTATTTGCATATCAAAAATGTGTAACTATGCCAGGAGAGTTAGGTAGTAATTTATTTTTTATAATTTTAGGTACTTATTTTCTGTTATTTAAATGGGCTTTACAATTAGTTTTAACTTGTATTGTAGTTTGCAAGTTTTAATTTTAAGAAAAGGCTATTCTTATTAGGCAACTTTATTCCACTTTAACTTTAGTAAGGTATAATACGACAGATAATATGTTATGAACTAAAATACATTTAAATGATTAAAGTGGGTACCAGAAAATGGAATTTTAAATTCTAGAAGGTAGGTACTTCAAGCTGATTGTTGGTTCTGTTAATATCTGTGTGAATACTGTAAATAACCTAATAAAGCTGGGTTCATAGCTACAATTTCGGTCGTTATCAAAAGTTGAGCTCGGCTCAACTCGGGAAATTTCAATGTAGAACAAGGTTAGAGACTGATAAAACTACAGCCAAACAGAATACAATAAAAGGCACTTGACACGAAGATGTGAACCCAGCTAAAAATCAGATGGATTTTTATTCTCATATTTGGATTTTTTTTTTTTCAATGTGATATGTGAAACAAGTGCACAACATCCAGATGGTCTTTTATTTTATGAACGTATGACAAAAAATACATTTAATGTACATTGAATACCGAAATCATAGATTTTATATTTTATTTATTATTTTGTACAGTCTATGACGACATGTATCATTACTTGACGTGAATTGTGAGAAATAATTACCTGCTGCAGTTGCAATTTGTAATTGATTAGCTCGTCCGCCATTGATAGCAGTCGTGTAGTCTAGTACGAATTTGTTTGCGATTTATTAAACAAACAATGCTGTTGTAGCTGCCGAAACCGTACGTTTTGGTAGATATCTTTTGGGATATATAAATATACGCAGTGGCTATTTTCACGTCCAGCTCGGAAGTCGCTTCCTGAAGGCGAATCGAAACGAATAGAGACGACTCGCAAATAACTATTCGCTACACTACACTTAAGTACTTAACACAATCAGTAATCACTCGACAGTCATGAAAAAATCTATTTTATGTTATTTTATCATGCACGGACTAAAAGATATTATACTGGAAACACGGTTTAAGATATTATCCAAATAGTATATACCTTTAATCGTAAGTAATGCTTCTGGTTCAAGCGCGATTTTAACGCCATCTATGATCCAATATTAATACATTTAGAATTAATAGGTATTATCATTGATTTTACCACTGAACAATATTATACGTCATAGTATTGTCATATATAAATATATTATTATTGTTCTATGATATTATTCACGGTCTAGAAACTGCCTGACCACATTTTAAAAACTTTGGCGCCACTACCTAATTGTAGGTTGCCCAAATAAAAAGTCTGCAAATATCTGTAACAAACATGTAGATAAGACACCGATTTTACAAAAATGTAAATTGTCTGGTGGTCACTCAATACTTAAAAGCACATTTTTTAAATGTATTTTTCACTTTTCACAGTAATAAGAAAATTAATTTAAACCTGGACATAATTTTATAATCTCTTATGTGCGTGTTTTGTATAAATGCATATTATTTTGAATGAGAAATGTTTTCTTCCAGTGTAACAACAGTACAACACCCATTACACTTTTTTGAAGTATAAAAATCAATCCTAACAGACGGTTAAAAGTATGGTGGCCAAGAGAATTTCTTCAGTCTTTTAGACTGCAGTAAGCCTAGAACTTGTCTAATTAACATGTTGGGTAGCACTCTGGGTGAGCACCCCCCTTTCAATTTGTTAATGTAAACTCTTTGTCACCAAAATTACTTATTGTACACAAACTTATACAGATTGTAATAATCTATTAATAAAAAAAACTTTTTTATTTTAATATTAACATATACAATTTTATAGAACTTTACTCTTAGAGAGTTGTTGTAATTGTCCATAAACTTTAGAAGGTGGAGATCCAAGAATTAGATTACAAATAGCTCTCATAGCTACTTGTATATTTTGAAAAGATCCTAGTATATGAATTTTTGTGTCTGCCAACACTATTCGGGTTTTTGTGACGTTTTCGATGGTAAACTTTGTTCGTCCTCCTTTTCCAGCCAATCGTCCAACTGCACGGGACAAATGGTCTCCTTTTAAAGTTTTTACGTCTTTCACCTAAATCAGAAAATAACCAATATTAATATTTTCATAAACTACATATGACATCATAAGACATTACAAAATATAGAGGTACTTATATGAATATCAAGTTTATATTTAGTGGTAGAGATGCTACTATTTTTTTTGTAAAAACTACAATTACTTCCCCCAAAAAAAGTTGCTTGCTATCACCACAGACCTTTTTTTTTATGTAAAGCTTTACTTATAATGCAATTATTATGTATCGTGCTAATTTTGTTCTTTAAAAGTTCACTTATTTAGTTTTTTTTCATAATTTGTTTATGATCTTCGCTATTTTTTTTGTATTGTCAGAATATTTTGTATGAATTTAATAATTGAGAGTTATATTAAATATTAATTGAGAGTTGTTCAACATTTTTAAAAAAGTTGATGGTTATCATTTGATTAGGTAGACGATAAATAAAACAATTCTCTTTTCGAGTATACCATAGATGATTCAAGTAAGTGTGATGTACATCTTTGTTGTATTTTGAAGATCTAAAAACATTGAATTGCATTCAAATCATAAGTGGTGTAGTAACTTGTAAATAAACACGAAAATCATGCAACAAAATATTCAAGGTCTGATAACCTTTTCTATAACAAAAGGTGATTAGGATTGTCGAGCGTGAAAATAATTCCAATACTGCAGTAGGTATAAAAATAGATCTGATCGTTAATCAGCCTACTGCCTAATGCCTACTTAAACTATCAATCTTTATTCAGAATAATATTTTGACTAAGTTCTATTTTATGATAGGTACCACATCTTGATGGAAACTAGACAATCTTGTACATATCAACGTCCTATGTAAGACACCAGTAACAACAACACAGGTCATGGTACCGAGTAAATACGGTTGTATGGCTGCATACAATGTGTACAGAGTATAAGTCTGAAATGCATTTTTATTTTGCTATTTTGATTTTTCAGGCTGAAATACGACAGTCATGGTACAATATTATACCTAAGCTCTAAAATACTAGTAGAGTTGGTTAGTAAAAAATGTTAATGCGAGCACAAGCACCCCAATTGAAATAAAACTAATAATATAGTAGTGTCTAATACTATAATGTAAAATAAGAAGGTACGACTGGTACGTACTTCAAAAGATTCAACAAACAGATTATCCAGTCTTATTAAAGCTAACGCGTCTTCTACTTCGAACCCGTAGACAAACGCTTTAACAAAATCTGCGGCCTTTTGCAAGTGTTGAGAGCCGATCTCGTCGTCAGGAACGGGATTTCTGATTTCCACATTCCTTGATTTGACGTTGAATCTAATGTCCAGACGGAGGTGATCGACGACGGGCGTGTAGATCTGTAGCCAGTGTTCCTTGAGTGGCGTGAGCCTATGTGATGGAACGGGCACCTTGCGCACCTCTCGGTTGTCTGACGCCGATTTCGTGGACTGGATTTTTCTCAGAGGCCTGTTGTGAGTTGACATCCTTGCACGGTAAATAAGTTAAAAATTAAAATTAAAAAGGAATTCCCGGAAAGGCATAAGTATAAAAAAATATAGGTAGACAGTACTGCGAATTGCGATACACACACGTGCGTGCAGCTAAAATAAATGATAGTGAAAAATAGCCACTTAAATAATTAAACAATAATATTATTGAGTGTCTGAGTGATAACATTGATAAGTGGTTCAAATCGGCGATTGGCTTAGAATCTTTAATATCAATGCTTTAGGAGAAAAAAAAACATATGTTTCGATATCAGGAACAGATGTTCCAAGTAAGTGTTGCCATCGTACATTCATACCTTGGCTTTGGCCGTTTTGGGATTTTTATCCGACGACAGGACATTCCAAAGGGACGGGACTACAACTCGGCCGATCGTAGTGTTATATATATTCTATGGTAAAAGGGGCAAGGGCAAACCATAGATATTAGAATTATTTAATATCTATGGCGAAAACAAATAAATACAAACGAAGAGAGAATATCCGTGATTCGTTCACGCACAGAACAATTATGGTTCACGGTCTGTCTGTAAAAAAAATTGTGTTCCGCCGTCTTACTCGGTCTGCTATACACACAGAAATATAAACATACGTTATACATACATAATATTAATGTATTTTATAAAGGCTAATAAAAAAATAAAATATTAATGTATAATAATATTATGTCTGTATTATATCTGTGCCATTCGACGGATCGAACCCTACCACGACGGCGATGACCTCGTTCAGCAGCTGGCCAATCCGTAGCGTTGGCCAACCTTTTTGTCGCCCCGTACCTTTGTTATCTGGTTCTGGGATATTGATAATCGAATCGTTCTAACTCGTAATAATTCTTATAATAAAAACATTATATTATTATGCTCGGTGTGATATTATATACACACATCATATTGCATTATACATTATTATTATTACTATACACGCATTACGTACACGGAGAATAAAAAGGAGGAATCTAAAATTAATTTTTCTGCCTTGTTTTTTTAAACATATTTTCTCTCCATTCGTATTTCGTTGATTGTTTTACTCTTTGACGACAACGACGATTGACGTTAACGACTTCGACGACGGATACTCCTCTTCCGTCTAGACCGTTCGCTGCCCCGTCTTCTCTTTTGTCGCGTAAACGTATTGCGTCCGCAGAGTTATGTCGCTGAGATCGAAGACGGTGTGCGAGATATGCGGCGAATCGTTTTTGACTGAAAACAAACTCTCCAACCATATAACGGAACGACACGTCCACTCCTCCACGAGCCCATCTCCAAGCGTCGGTTCGTCGTCCAAGCGCCGGAAACTGGACGCTGACTCGGACGTCAGGTGTCCGCTCTGCGATTACGTAGACCTGGACACCGACCGTCTGCAGCAACACGTCAATCGCATGCACTTTGACCCTGGCAGTCCCCGACGACCGGGGACCGTAGACTTCCCTTGCCCGATATGCCCACTAGCGTTTGACCACTGTGATAATCTTGAAACTCACATAAACGAAGAACACCACGACATTGTTAGCCCTCAAACGGTAATGATAAATTAACGGATAAAGATGTTACAGTGTCCGACGCTGTACCCCATTAATCTTGTTGCTGTAATTTTAATATAATTTTTTTTCTGTGTCTGCAGGACTGTGATAGTCAGAGAATACCATTGTTGGAAAATATCAATGAAGGTTGTGTGATATGCGGAATGAAAAATTTTGATAGTTTAAGAGATTTGGATGCACACATTGAGCAACATTACAGAGGTAATTTGGTATTCCTAATACATAATACATTTTACGTACTTAATTAACTGATATGAACTGTTTTATTATGTATGCTAGTTTGCGTTGTCATATTATTTAGTTAGATTGATGATTTTGATTTCAAATATTTTAGCACAATTTTCTAAAACTAATCTTAACAACTCTGTAGTTTGGAGTTTTACGAGTTACAATCTTCATTTATTAATTATTAGGGCTTGGATTTTAATGTAATAAAAAAGTCAAAATATGTTAAGTACCTATTAAGGACTATGGAGCATTTAACAGATAGTTTTTAATCCTCGATAATTTTAAAATTGTAATTATATAAAAAAATGTAAAAGTACCATATAGAAACAACTTGTCCTTAGAGTATAAAAATAATAGATATGTCAATATTTATAATTGTTTGTCTATTTTATTGTATTTATTACAACATTCTCTATTACGTTTTATCACAGATTGAATATATTTCTCACAGAATAATGAATAATGTTTATATGTCTGTGAATAGGTTTAGGTATGTAAAAATATTAAATAATTAACAAAATAATATATTTTTATTGGTAAAATATTTAAGAAAATGCATTAGTTTCAAAATATGTAATATTAAATAAGTTTTATTGTATTTAAAACGTTGTGAAACATGCACAATTTCAACTAGATTTAGGAAACTGGCTTTTTCTTCAAAAAAGAAAAAAACTTATTTAACTTTACAAACATACAATATAAATAACTTTTAGGTTGCAAGCTAAATAAATAATAAATAATTGCTCATACTCCACTATACCTATCACATTGAAATTTTTTCCTGTCCAAGTTTTTATATTAGATATAATTTTCAAATACATATAAGTCTATAAAAATTGGACTTTATCTAGTACTTATCTAGAAAAATATTTGCAATCAACTCTTAAACAAGATGGATTCCAAGACAATATTTTTGGTTTTGTAAACCTCTCATACTTCATACATAAAAAAATTACTATATTAACTATACAAATTATTAAAAATAACAGAAAGAAAAAACTGGTGCAAAGTATAGCATGTTTGTCAGTGAGGTCTGGATTTAAATGCTCTAAAAAATGTCTAAGAATGTGAAATAAAAAATGTATTTTACTGCAATAATGCCGCAAAAATTGACATGTAAAATAATTTTTTTAATGCAATGTTTTATTAAGTACTCCTATCTAATTTAAAATGAATAATAAATTTAAAATAATTTACAAAACATGTATTTAAAAAAAAAAAAAAAAAACGAAATTAGATGAAAATTTGATTAGAAGTTCAATGTTTCTAAATTATTTTATTGGATACATGTTTTTTCCCTTTGAATATCTAAGTGGGTAAATTGTTAAAAGAATTTAAGAGTTAAATTGATTGATGTATGCAATTTCATTTTAACTGACATTTTTTATTACAGGTGCAAAGCCTTGGTTATTATATATATATTTTGACCCATATATTGATTTTCAAAATAGTTCAATATAATTTTTACATCTTTAGGTTCAACACCACCTACTCAAGATCATTTAACCAATCATGATCAGCTTTTGGCCAAACAATTGGAAAAACAAGAACGTGAACGTATGAAACATAAAGAACAGGAAGATTTTCAAAAGTTACAAGCTGCTTATGGAATGGACAACAAAGGCAATTATAATCAACAAACTATGACTAACCTACAAGAAGCTGTATCCAGTGGTGAATTAACTGTTTATGATTACTATGAAAAAATATATGAAATAAAAATTGCTGAAAGTAAAGGACTTGATACTGGTGAATCATCTACTAGAGGTTAGTTTTATTGTTGAAATTATTATTTATTGAAATCTGTCCATTTATACAGTTATTACTTATTGCCAACCCTTTCAAATGTCAATCACTTTTCAGTAGTACTTAGGTGTCTTTGTATATTGTTCCTCAAACTATGGAATATTCAGTTATTTATACCACGTATGCTCACTAAATTTACAATGATATATGTGTACCTGTGCATAATAGAATTTCAGTGACGTAAAGAATATATTTTATGATTATTTGTATTTTGAACTTTTCAAAATATATTTAATACATTATATTTGTAATATGTCTTATATAATAATAAATGACATATTTCTGCATGTTATGTAGGTATGTGTGTGTGTGGTAATGAGTATATTGTATATGTTATATTATGATAATACTCTTACAAATAATGTGTGTAAATTTAACATTTATCATCATAATATAATATTCTGAAATTTTTTTTTTTTTTTTGAAAAATATTACTAGAAATATCGATAAACGACCTTAAAATACAAACTACTTGTACTTAATTGGCACAATAAGGGCTTAAAAAAATTAATATATTTTTCTAGCAATCATCACTGGACATACTTGACTCTTAATGAAAAACCTAATCTTATAGCCTATAAGTATATAATTTAGTTGCTAGACAGCCATCTTCTTACCTTTTGTAGTAAAATATATTGTTTACATTGAATGTAACTATAGTTAGAAAATAAATGGGTGGCATTTATCTCAGGGAAAATACAACTGTCAGCAATGTTTGCTCAAAACTATTATTTTTCTGATATAATTTTAAATATATTTTGGCTTGTATTTGGACTATTTTTAGCTCACAGGTATACATTTATATTTTTTTTCATATTTGAAATTTTTTCATATTTTATTTTGTTTCGATTTATATAGGCATATAAATTTTTGTTTTTGAGTAAAAAAGTTAGAAAATTAATTAGATACAACATCCTCATTAATAGTTACTCCTAAAACACTAAAAACTCAAAAATGCATTTAGACAATTTTTTTATAAACAGTTCAAGTTAAAATATTGACTTTAATTTTGTTGTACCTAATTCAAAATTAATTTTAATCTATTGTCTATTTATACCACAAACTTATTCATGCCATTCTACTGTAAGTCATTATTTACTCAAAAGTTAATAACAATTTAACAATTATATGATATACAGTGGATTCCGCTTAATGTGGATACATTGGGACCAAACTCAAACATCAAGCGCTTGACCATATAAATTATAAACCAAAATTAATTAGTTAATAGTTAGTATACGAATACATTGGAATTGGGATCAGACCTTTTTCCCATATTATGTGGATGCCCATTTTAACCAGTGCCCACATTAGGCAAAATCCACTGTAAATATAATATGCTGTTATGATATGATAATTAATAATAATAAAATAGATTACCAATATCAATCTAATTACATATTAAAATAGTTATCCTAATATTAATCTAACCATAATGATTTAATTTGTAGCTTGTACCATGTGTAATATTTGTCTTAAATTTAATAGCCCTATAATATTACTAATTGTAATATTATTGTAATTCTGTAATTTATAAACATTTCCAAAAAGGGTTTGAAACTGACACCCTTTATATTCATAAAAATAAAAATAAAATAAAATATACATAATATAGGCCAGTAAACCATCTCAGAAAGAGTTGCCCAATTTTATTTCTTCAACAGCTTATTAGCTAGTTACCACATTTATTTAAATTAGTTTTTTGAAGACTAAGAAGACCTTATGGCTTTCATAAGTACGCTAAAACTTAAAAACAATATAATTGATTAAATTAAAATTGTAAGGATTTTTATTTATTATATTATAGCTTGCTTTTTTTCTTTAACAAAATTTGACGTTTATAAAATGTATACACCATACTATTATTAGGTATGATATGATTCTTAATTTCTACAAGGTTATATTATAACTTAATCACATATAATTACTGAAAACAAAGTGATTTTTAAATAAATAAAACCATTTGTATTCAGTATTTAAACTGATTAAAGTACTTATTGTTGATAATTTCCTAAATTACTAAAAAAGTTTTATTGTGATTTGTATTATATTTTTATCAGGGAAATATAAAAAAAAGTTTAAATAATAAAATTATAATAATATATAGATTATGTTACATTATAATTTCAATAATAACTAATTATGATATTTTTATCTTATCAATTGTCAACCATATGTTTTTTTTTTAATTGTTTTGTATTAAAGACATAGATATTATATTATATTATATTATGTCTATGATTACAGACAAATAACTTGATAACAACAATGCAAATGTTATAAAGCTATTTAGCGATGGTTATGTTTTCTTTGGTAATAAATAATTATTAATTACTGATAAATACCTAATAACATTACTATAACACCATTTATACAACATTCTATTTATTGTTATTTTAAGTCATGTTATCGACTCATGAGCATATTCAGTTTTTAATTTTGTAGTTTTTCTTGCTATTGTTTTGTTAAATGTGAAAATTAAAGAATTTTGAATGTGAAATTTATACAAAATGGCTTCTGAAAAGGTATATTTGCCTTGTGAGTTTTGCAAAAAAATGATTGATTTAAAAAATGTATACACTCATCGGGATGAATGTCAAACAAAAAATAATCTTTTAAATAAATGTCATGATGAAAATAATGACGTCACACTTCCGTGCGAGTTTTGTGAGATTTCTATAAATTTAAATAATCTGATGTGTCATCAAATTATATGTCAAAACAATTTGAAGAAAATAAAAAACAAAGTTTCAAATATTGATGAAAAAACTGGATTAAGCGTATGTTCAAAAAATATGCTACTATCAAGTGTTTATGAAACAGTACCTTATGAAGATGAATTTAATCAAAACTTTTTAAGTGAACCAAAGACAAAAATGTCTGTCGAAATCAGTAACTGTAACTTAGATTTGAACTTGCCCAGTACTAGTAAAAACTATGTCGTTCCTACTTTAGTATTAAGAGAACCAAAATCAACTGATGATCGCTCATGTAATAGTTCATTATCATTAAAACAAAATATGATTTTACCAGTAAAATGTAATTTTGACATAAAATCAACGGGTGTTACCAATGTAAAAAATAAAATGCACAATGATAGGTCTACATTTGTAAGTTCATATGGAAGAGATTTTCAGAATGATTCTACTAGCAAAAATATATCTTACAGTGAGCATAACTGACCTTGTATAGTACATGGATTATAATATATTGATAGATTTTAAATATTAATTTTGTACTTTTGTTTAATATTTAGGTTATTGTACATTTTATTTTAATTGTTTTAGACTTGATTGAGTATATTCGTCACTTCAGTGCATCATCACCAAATGTAGTAGAATTACATTTGGCTTCTCCAACCGACCATTATAGATCGACTTATGGTGACAAAGGTTGGGGATGTGGATACAGAAATATGCAAATGTTGATGTCCAGTATGCTTTTACAAATGGAATATAATGAACATATATCGAGAGTATGGGAAGTCGAGAAAGGACCTCTGCCCCGTGCTTGGATGCCATCCATATCAAGATTACAGCAACATTTAGAGAAATCATGGAGCATGGGTATTGATGAACCTGGTAGAGAACAACTAGGCGGTACTGTGTATAATACAAAGAAATGGATTGGAGCCACTGAAGTTGTTACTATGCTAACAGCTTTGAAAATAAAGTAAGTTTGATTTTGAACTAGGTGGAGTCATTGAGTTGACTGTATAATACCATCAATACAAATGATGCAGATTTTTGCTTTATACTTGACTGCAAATAACATGCATACAAACATACTGATTGATAAGTTGTGTTTTAAAATCAATAAAAATTTGATTCTTTTTAAGTCTCCGAAACATTTCTGATCAGTCCTTATGTACAATAAATGGGAAAAAACATTACCTGATTAACACTTTTCCTTATATAATGTTATCATATAACATAACTAATAATTCAATATATTTGATTGTTCAGAACATTATTAATAGACTTTCGAAAACCAACTGGTTCGAAAAATACTCATCCAGAAATGTTTCACTGGTTGTATGAACATTTTAGCAATAGAAAAAAACAATTTATTCCTCCAGTTTATATACAACATGAAGGTAATTATACTGGTTTTTTTCTGCACACTCGGTAAAGCTAATAAATTACACCAGTAAATAATGATATTATTTGTTGTTATTTAGGTCATAGTCGAACTGTAGTCGGTGTTGAAAAACTATCTGATGGAACAATTTTGCTTTTAGTATTAGATCCAAGTGGTCATTATGATAAATTAAGAACAGAAGCTGGGATGTCAACTATGTCACATATAAGAAAATCTATGTACACATTCAAGGCAAAGGAGTATCAGCTAGTCACAGTCAGTGGCATAATCACAAGTGATTCAGAATTTGAAGTAAGTAGAATTTTCTGTAATTTAATTCTGGTTTTATTATTCTCAAATATTTGTCCACCGTCTATTACAGATTTGCATGTGTTTACTGGCTTTTATCCTTGGCCTATCTAATGGAAATAATAATTATTCTATTTTTAGTAATAATAACATATATACTTATGTAACTGAATCATTAAATAGGTTTAGTTGTTGTAAACACCATCAAATATTTTACTTTTACAAAACAATTAATTATTCTTGAACAATCTGCTCCTGTCTGTACACAATCCATAATTAGGCAGATGAGTGATTTTCAAGCTAGAAGTTGCCAGATGATAATTTAGGGTCACCATTACGTAAACAATGAAAAAAATGTATTTCTTATTTGGTTTTTGCTTTAAGCACGTAAAAAATCACTGAGGTAGTTGACTTATCAGACAATAAACATATGGATATCCTATTTGATTTCTGGTGATAAATAGTTTTCAGTAATATTATAATTTTATATTTCAGAAGAATTTTTTGCTACAAGTTGTAGGTGTAGACTGGGATCAGACATTTAGATGTAGGGTTGAATATACAGTAGGCTATAACTACCTCCGTCCATATCTTTTCTCATATAATATTTACATTTTTTCTCTTGACATTACAATAGTTTTAGAATACTTTTGAAATTTGTCAACATACCTGATTTATTACAATGATTAATGCCTAATAATCTTTTAATTGTTGCAGAGTGGCAAAACCATTAAATCTACCCGTGGTTCATAACAACTATCAAGAAACTACAATTAGTTTTGCAGAGCTTAAAGATTTTATTTATATTTTAATTTTCCTTTTTATACATTCTAAATTCCGTCAAATAAAATTATAGCCTAAACGCGAAGTATATTGTTTAACACTTTTAGAATGTTTTAGTACCTATATTACAAGTTACTACATTTAATGTTTATAATATAATCACATTTAAAATCCACTATTACAGGAGTGATTTTAATAAAATATAGTAGTTTATAGAATATAATTTTTTTGTAATTTATTTTATTTATTATCTAAACAAGCACATGTATAATAAATAGTGTTTGGTTTTTAAATTAATACATTTAATAGACTAGACAAAATTAATGTATCTACATTGTAAATTTGTACAAAAAAAAAAAACATTTACATCAGACTTTAGGAATGCTTACTATTCAAATATTAAAACCCATTTTTCTCATGCATTCCTTATGTGCTTCAATTAGATGCCCACATTTTTCTTCTCCGTTTTCCATAATACTGTAAAAAATCAAATAAGTAATTAACAAAAAATGGTTTATCGTTTATGAACCTAGAGTTTTTTTTGTAGTTAATTATTAGAAATAACATCAATAATTTGGGTTTCCATAAAATATACATAAATATATATATGTGTGTGTGTGTAGGTAAATTTAGTTTTAGGAATAACAGATTTAAGATATATTTTTTACTTGTATGATAATGATACTTGAATACTGTCAAAATAAAAATATTATTAGATTTTCGTTGATTTAGTTTTGCCTTTTTTTTATATACATATATTATATTATAAATAGAATAATTATAATAAATATTATTATATGGTTAAATATGATGCAGTGAATAAAATATTATATTTGAGAAGAACTTCAATATAAGATTGTACAAAATATTAAATATCCAAATTACTAATTTATTACATTAATTACAAATGGTATAA
Source organism: Nasonovia ribisnigri (assembly GCA_027563435.1). Classification (NCBI taxonomy): domain Eukaryota; kingdom Metazoa; phylum Arthropoda; class Insecta; order Hemiptera; family Aphididae; genus Nasonovia; species Nasonovia ribisnigri. The sequence continues at coordinate 154,401 of JANEHU010005080.1, read as the reverse complement.
AACTATATTTATTGTACTTAATCAAGTTTTAAAAATTTAGTTAAATTATAAAATGTTGGAGACCTATAAATATTTTTATAAATGGATAAAATTAATTCAAATAATAATTATATTGTATTTGTTCAAGATTTTTTTTTTTACTTGCTCAAATTATAGCAAACGTATTTTAAACTTGCAACACGGATAAATAAATATTTTATTTAATAAAACTAGTTTAGGTAGTAGGTCGTAGGTTGGAGACCCCTGAGTTATAGGGAAACTAAAATACACGACAGTTTTCCATTGTAAGGACATTTCTGTTTTATATGAGATCCGTTATGAGGCGGTTATATTTTATAATTGAAAAGTTTTTCTTAAGAAACTTGAAGAGATTGTTCAAATACATGATGATTTGTCCAATGCTTGGAGATATCAAGATATTAGATTAGTTTTAAAAATGAATTAATACATTCTTAATTCTATTAAAAATGTACCATATTTTTATTGTTGGGTAAAACTGTATAAGTCAGCTTTGGTTTTATAAAGCATGCTAATGTCTTCAACCCATGAAGATGAACTCATTTGAAGCATAGCATAGATTCTTTAGTATATTTTTAATAATTTATTAATGTTTTTACAAATGTGTCCTACAAAATTAAAAAAAAGATTATATTTGGTTCCCAGTTATAAGGGTTGAAGACTCTTGTAGGTTTATTAACTGATGACGTTAAGACGGTTTTAGATCCCCGGATGACAGATACTTGTATTTTTACTGGGAAGTAAAATAACAATCAGGAAAAAAGCAAGCGTCCGTGAATTTCAAACCATTTTAACTCCATTACATAAAAACGTAGGTATTATTAAATAGTAAAACTACTTGATCAAGGTTTCAAGCTTATATAATAGGTATAACCTATACCGTATAGGTTAAGGAATTAGCTTATTAGTTGTTACCATCATATTAATATTATATACTGTCTAATGCACATTTAAATGATTTTATTTTAGTTCATAATATTTTTGCATCAAAAGCTTTTTTGTGTTTATTCACAAATTTTGGGGAACTACTTGTTTGTTGATAGATACAATTATTGTAAGTAATAAACATTCTATAATGGGAGTGGGAAACCAATGACCCAAGTGCCAAAAAAAACCCATTAGTTAAATAGGCACTCAAAATTTTGTTTATTTCATTGTTGAATTGCATTTATTGAAATAAAAAACTATTGATGAAATTCCTAATCATTTCTTAATAATAAATTTACAGATTATAACATTTTAAGAGTTTGGAACTCTCTTCCAAACAATATGTTGCACTTTGAAAGATGGCTCATTCTAGAATACAGATAGGTACACTAAATATTTGAGTCTCACTGCAACATACAGTTGTGAAGGTATATTTTCCACAATGAATTCGATAAAATCGAAACAAAAAAATTAATAAATGAAAGTAAATAATGATGCCTGATTCATAAAAACACATTTAAAATTAACACATAACAATGTTAAATTTTTAATTCTTTAAAACATTGATCTACCGAAGAAAATATTGTTTATAGGTCTATGAACATAATACTTCTGGCACACAAATTTTTATTAAAACTGATTGCAATATTTTGGCAAGTGGAGCGAAAAAGGTTTGCCACCATTGTTCTATAAAATAGAATATCAACAGTAAATATAGGCAATTACTCAGGGAAAATTGATAAATATTTAATTACTCTTAATTCTAAGTAAAATAAGTAACCTAACAAATTAGTAAACACAGGCTGAAGGTTTGCCTACATACAACACGAAATAAAAAAATAGCAAGTAGTGACATAATTAATAAAAAAATAATATTACCAAGCATCTCTGACTCTTTTTGTGTCCGGACAAGCACAACAAGCTTTTAATTTTTTTGGTTCTCCGGTGGCGGGCTTATTCTCCAACGAGGGTGCTATGGATTTATCGCTGATTGAGGGCATCATTTTTTATTGGCAAAAAATACTGGGGAGGATTCTAAATGCAATAAAATATTGCGTAAGCTGACGCAAACTATAACGTTATGTCGTTATGCACACTGCACAGTCAACTTACTGACAACTAGTAACTACCAGTCAACATTCAAGAATGGAATAATGAATTATTGAATTCTGAAGTCGAAAAGTAAATATTAAATACTTAAATCGTTGAAGACTGAGGTTAGACAATCAGTAACTTTTAAACTACTTTGGTTCACTTATAAGTTATATTTCATAATTATATTGAAAATTCACAATATTATTTTTTAAGGTTATATTTGTTAAGACATCGAAGCTTGATGATATGATAATATTAAATAGATAACACGGGCACAAGATAATATACCATTCATTGTTCTATGCACGATGTAGAGAAGGTGATAACACTCCGTGATAAAAGTAGCTTATTTTTCGACGGCACTATTTTAGTTAACATGAATACCGCCGGGCACCGCCACAGTATTCGAAGGCCGGTTACATTAATTATTTCCTATTAAAATGTACTAGAAAATGAACTATATAATATGGTATTGTTCCTAGTCATACAGGCATATATGGTAATGAAGTTGCAGACCACCTTGCTAAATCTTCATCCAATCTCATCTTTCCTTCTATTTATCAACTCCCCCATTCTGACTTCACACCTCTTGGCTCTTATAAAACAATACTCTACTAATATTTGGTTCTCTCTCTGGAACAATCTACCTGCTGAATTCGCCTCAAGATACAGAAATATTACACCAAATATCCTTAAAAAAACCTGATTACTGATTTGTTTCCCTTAAATATTTTAGTGCTTTTGCAACACTTAAACTTAAGGTTTGAGCAACAACTTTTACCTACATTTTTTCTCGTGTCCAGTCAATATGTCGATTCCTAATTTTTGTAGCTATATGCAAATCTTCTTTATTCTGTATATCTACTAATTTCCTTAAATATGACCACTCAATAGCATTTCCATTGTTATCGTAGATTGCAGGTCTGCTTGCGATTGTATTTTGGATAAGCTTTAGAATGTGAGAAGGATCGGGTAAAATATATTAGGACGATTAGATATATGATGGAGAAATTATATTTTCCACAGAAACATTGGCTCCTAAAAAATTGGCCATACTGATATTTGAAGCAGCACCATCAAATGTTAGTGATATAATTTCTATACCACTTTCATGAATAAATACTAGACAGCGTTTTACTATATAAGTTTTTCACGACCACCATCAATGCAGAAATATGAAATGGGAATTTTCCAACGTCCATTTACACAGTTTACATAATGACTAAAGCTTCTTTAGCTTCTAGTATACTATCATTAGTAATATCAGCTCCAAAGTCAACATATCCAGAAAACTTATGACCTGTCCATTCTATTTTTTTCCTAATAGCCATCTCATCTACCATCAGTGAACACACAACGAGTCTAACAATTTGTTTAGCCTATTTTACTTTGTTTTGTAGGGCTACAAAAAAAAAAAAAATTAATAAGGCTCCAGGTTGTTTATGTTTAAAAATATCATCACGAATTAAATTGAGTAAAAAAATTTTGAAGGGGAACGTTGGAGCCTGCAGGCAAAAACTTTTTAAGGAACATAAAAAATGTTAAGAAATTAATAAGGCATCAGGTTGTTTATGTTTAAAAAATCTATATAAAAATATCATCACGAATTAAATTGAGTAAAAAAATTTTGAAGGGGAACGTTGGAGCCTGCAGGCAAAAACTTTTTAAGGAACATAAAAAATGTTAAGAAATTAATAAGGCATCAGGTTGTTTATGTTTAAAAAATCTATATAAAAATATCATCAAGAATTAAATTGATCAAAAAGAAAATTTAGAAGGGAACGTGGGAGGCCGCAGGCAAAATGCAAATAGTTTTTAAGGAACATGAAAATAAGTTTAGAAATAATTATGGCACCAGGTTGTCGATGTTTAAATAATCTATATAAAAATATTATCAAGAATTAAATTATGTAAAAAATGTTGAAGGGGAACGTTGGAGCCCGCAGGCAAAAACTTTTTAAGGAACATGAAAAAAAAATTATAAACTAATAATGCTCCACATGTTTATGTTTAAAAAATCTATATAAAAATATATTTAAGATTTAAATTGATCAAAAAGAATTTTTTGAAGAGGAACGTGGGAGCCCTGCAAGAGCCAAATGTTTTTAAGGAACATGAAAAAAAGTTTAGAAATTAATATGGCACCAGGTTGTTTATGATTAAAAAATCTATATAAAAATATAATCACAATAGAATTGATCAAAAAGAAAATTTTGAAGGGGAACGTTTGCGCCCGCAGGCAAAAACTATTTATGGAACATGAAAAAAAGTTAAGAAATTAATATGGCACCAGGTTGTCGATGTTTAAATAATCTATATAAAAATATTATCAAGAATTAAATTATGTAAAAAAATTTTGAAGGGGAACGTTGGACACCTGCAGGCAAAAACTTTTTAAGGAACATAAAAAATGTTAAGAAATTAATAAGGCATCAGGTTGTTTATGTTTAAAAAATCTATATAAAAATATCATCAAGAATTAAATTGATCAAAAAGAAAATTTAGAACGTGGGAGGCCGCAGGCAAAATGCAAATAGTTTTTAAGGAACATGAAAATAAGTTTAGAAATAATTATGGCACCAGGTTGTCGATGTTTAAATAATCTATATAAAAATATTATCAAGAATTAAATTATGTAAAAAATGTTGAAGGGGAACGTTGGAGCCCGCAGGCAAAAACTTTTAAAGGTACATGAAAAAAAAATTATAAATTAATAAGGCTCCAGGTTTTATATGTTTAAAAATATCATCAAGAATTAAATTAAGTAAAAATGTTTGAAGGGGAACGTGGGAGGCCGAAATCAAATACTTTTTAAGGAACTTGTGAAAAAGTTTAGAAAATAATGTGGCACCAGGTTGTTTATGATTGAAAAATCTATATAAAAATATCATCACGATTGAAATTGATCAAAAAGAAAATATTGAAGGGGAACGTTTGAGCTCGCAGGCAAAAACTATTTATGGAACATGAAAAAAAGTTAAGAAATTAATATGGCACCAGTTTCTTTTTGTTTAAAAATATCATCAAGAATTAAATTGTGTAAAAAAATTTTGGAGGGGAACGTTGGAGCCTGCAGGCAAAAACTATTTAAGGAACATGAAAAAAAAGTTTAGAAATTAATATAGCACCAGGTTCTTTTTGTTTAAAAATATTATCAAGAATTAAATTGTGTAAAAATGTTTGAAGGGGAACGTGGGAGGCGGAAATCAAATACTTTTTAAGGGACTTGAAAAAAAGTTTAGAAATTAATATGGCACCAGGTTGTTTATGATTCAAAAATCTATATAAAAATATAATCACAATTGAAATTGATCAAAAAGAAAATTTTGAAGGGGAACGTTTGCGCCCGCAGGCAAAAACTATTTATGGAACATGAAAAAAAGTTTAGAAATTAATATGGCACCAGGTTGTTTATGATTAAAAAATCTATATAAAAATATAATCACAATTGAAATTGATCAAAAAGAAAATTTAGAAGGGGAACGTGGGAGGCCGCAATCAAATACTTTTTAAGGAACATGAAAAAAAAAAAAAGGGGGTCAAGTGGATGTCGCTCTGCTGTGCATTAGGTTATAAGTAGGTCACTTTAAAATGGATGGTATTAAATTTGAATCCAATGATATATCAATGTATAAGAAAAACGATTCTGAGCGGAGGCGATATTTTTTAGATTTTTTGGTTACAGTATGATTTATTTATGAGAATCTTTATTTTAAATTTTCAACCCTTAGTTATAAAAACTGAATATTTTATAATTTTTTAATTACAATGATTTATAATTTTCGAGATTTCGATAAATTTTGTCAAAATTTGAACTTTAAATGCGTTTAAAAAAAAATTGTGCCTATGTATTTTCAATATTTTTCAACTACTATTCTATCAATATATCAGGAACCTTGTATTAAATTTTCAGACTTTTTGGCCCACCAAATAAAATTTTATTGACAATTATAAAAAAAAAAACTAAAAAAATTGAAAACTAAAAATGTCTGTAAACAGCTCAAAACAAATCAAAATATTTTTAAAATTGAATGGTGTATAGAAAATGAGAATATAAACATTTAGTGAAATTTTCATGCATCTACAATTATTCGTTTTTGAATTACAACCAAATAAGAAAAACGCTACATGAGAAATCGAGTGAATATCCTATGTTGTAAAATTATGAACTTAAAACACTCATAAAAATTTATTTTTAATTGTTTTTAGATATTTTATTTTTGATAAAAGTAGAAAAACTTACGTTAAATCTTGTGTTAAAATTTAAAACCTTAGATTTAAAAAGAAAAATTTTTATGAATTTCCAACTCTAAATAATTTGCAAATTTTCGTCATTTTTACGTATTTTGTCAAAATTTCAACTTTAAATGCTTAAAAAAAAAAATTGTGACTACAGATTTTTAATATTTTTTATCTACCTTTGAAATAATATATTAGGAGTATTCTATTAAATTTTCAAGAATTTTTAACGAATAAATAAAATGTTATTGATTTTAAAAAAAAAAAAAACCAAAAAGATTGGAAATTTAAAATGTCTGTAAACAGCTCAAAATAAGTCAAAATATTTTGAAAACGGTATGGTATTTAGAAACTGCTTTTATAAACATTTAGTAAAAATCTCATGTATTTACCGTAATTTTTTTTAGAATTACACCAAAAACCAAAATCGATTTTATCGAAATTCAATGTTGCGTAAAAATTCCTGTTTTTTCCTTAATTTTCCATTTGTTTTTCACGGTACTTTTGTAAACTACTGGAAAATGTTTACTTTTGACCCCCCAAAGTACCAACTAGATTCACTTTCCTATCAGAAAAGGTACTATTGAAGAAAATCTAAGCACTTTTACTGTCCCAAAACGTGATGACAGACACAAAAAAAAATAAAAAAAAAAATAAAAAAAAAAACACACAATATCATTGTAAAACCAATACATTCATCGCTCCCCTCAGAATCTAAAAATTATAAACTAATAATTCTCCACATGTTTATGTTTAAAAAATCTATATAAAAATATATTTAAGATTTAAATTGATCAAAAAGAATTTTTGAAGAGGAATGTGGGAGCCCAAGAGCCAAATGTTTTTAAGGAACATGAAAAAAAGTTTAGAAATTAATATGGCACCAGGTTGTTTATGATTAAAAATATCATCAAGAATTAAATTGCGTAAAAAATTTTTGAAGGGGAACGTTGGAGCCCGCAGCAAAAACTTTTTAAGGAATAAAAAAAAAGTTAAGAAATTAATAAGTCTCCAGGTTGTCGATGTTTAAAAAATCTATATAAAAATATTATCAACATTTAAATTGATCAAAAAGAAAATTTTGAATGGGATCGTTGGAGATCACTGCAAAACTTTTTAAGGAACATGAAAAAAAGTTTAGAAATTAATATGGCACTAGGTTGTTTTTGTTTAAAAATATCATCAAGAATTAAAATGAGTAAAAAAATTTTAAGGGGAACGTTGGAGCCCACAGGCAATAACTTTTTAAGGAACATAAAAAAAGTTTAGAAATTAATAAGGTTCCAGGTTGTTATTATATTTAAAAAAATCATCAAGAATTAAAATGAGTAAAAAAATTTTGAAGGGGAACGTTGGAGCCCACAAGCCAAAAGTTTTAAGGAACATGAAAAAAGTTTAGAAATTAATATGATATCAGGTTGTTTATATTTAAAAAATCTATATGAATATAATATTAAGATTTAAATTGATTAAGAAAAATATTTGAAGGGAACGTTTGTGCCCACAGGCAAATACTTTTTTGGAGCTTGAAAAAATGTTAAGAAATTAATATGGTACTACGTTGATATTTAAAAATCAAAAACAAAATTTTTGAAAAAATTTTCTGTAGGAAAACACCCTCGTGCGAATGCAAACTACAATCTACATGTTATTAAACAGAAAAACTATTCTTAATAATTCGTCTATAAAAATGGGGGAGTTGTCACCCGTAGGCAAAAGGGTTATCAATGTTTGAAAAATCTATACAAAAAACAACCATACTTTAATGGATGAAAAAAAAAATGTTAGCGCCTGAGAAAGCAGTGCATTTTTAATTGCAGTCTGATTATTTTAAATATAAATTAAAAAATTTTGATACCAGCTGATTTGGTCTTTGTAAATATGTGGGAAATAATTAGATTTTATAATTTTGTATAATGTGAAAAGAATGGGAAGGAATACATGGAAAAACGTATATAATAGATTTTGAAAATAAAACTGTATTTTAAATGTAAATTAATTATTGTATACTTTTTTATATTCAATGACATATATGTATACTGGTACAACAGTAGCTAGTCTCCGTTAACACCGTGGTTAAAAATTATGATAATTGGTTAGGGTCTAATATTTTACTCTACCCTTGCCTAACCTAACGTAGCTTAACTAATAATATTTTAATATTTTCTTTTATTGTTATGTTTACAATATCGAATAGGTACCTTGATTGTTAGTAGGAAAATATCATTGCAAAGCTCATGACCAGTGATGATAGTCGTCTATCATAACCATAGTTTTACCTAATTAACCTCTTTATGACTTATTAGGAGACTTTGAATAAAAAGATCCATAGTTGGTGTCCGAACTTAAGTGTTTTTATCAAGTTGAGCCGTTGGTTGTTGACATCCTTATACTTAGATCGTATACTATGAAGACTTGCCCAGCTCAACGTTGAAAACAATTTTAAAAACTTATAAGTGACGAGTCTCTGACATGTTGATTCACATAGAGAAATATGTGACATTTCTGTTGTTACACGTATCATAGTTAGAGACTATAGTGTCACTAATATTAATATAGTAATATATGCTTAAATTTATCGTGATATGGGCTCATTCATAGTAGGTATATGATCTAATGTTGCTATTCATTAACTGTGATAACAACTTGAAAGTATGATTGGACATAAATTTCAAAAGTAATAAATATTAATGATTTATCAGCATGTATCGTCTCCATGTTACAAGTTGATATTACTATTTCAGCAGATCTTATTAAGCGTTGTTAGTTTTAATATTCTAGTGATTATTATTGTTTAAACTACAAAGCTCAACGATAACTGCTGAATGTCAATTTGGTATCTTTCACATTTGTAAGAAACACTTGGAGACAACACATGCAGGTAAAACATATCCTTTAAAGGTTTTTTTTTTTTTTAATTGTTTAATTTTAGCTTCTTATATTTTGTAAAAATAGGAAAATTTTGAGATTTGGAACATTTTTAAAACATATTCAAATAATGGGACTGAGATAAAAAGTTTGTTATCGTCACCTCGTTACCGTGGGGAGGCCCAAGCTATAACCAGATGTCCGTCATTAGCCTATCGACAATATTGTTAAAAATTAGATGGTGGAAGGGAAATACAATATAATAAACAAATATCTAAAAAGTCACTTTTTGTATGTCCGATCCAACTATGTAAGTTATATGTTTTTGCGTATTCAATACATAAGCATAATTAAAAAATAACTGATAACTTTTATTATAGTACTTAGTTAATTTAATTTTGAACAAGAACTAACAGTACATAATATTATGATAATGTATTATGTATGTTTGAACTCATAAAAACAATTCCAAAAAGGGCGGGTAAGTGTATGTCGCTCTGCTGTACAGTAGGTTACAAGTGAGTCACTGTAATGGATTGTGTTAGATTTTTATCCAATGATATAATATCATTGAATAAGAAAAACGATTCTGAGCGAAGACGGTCAGTCAGTCTATAATATCTTACTAAGTCTAAATGTATTTGATGATATTATTGTGAATAAAGTAATTAATTTTAGTATTATAGGCATTAGTATTTACTATAGTTGGTTAAATTCATTTTTCTCAAAAAAATTATATTTTAAAATGCCATTGCGTGTATATAAAATATAACAATATATTCTAAAAGTTTCATATACCAACAAATAATATTTTTAAATTATATCAAAATAACTAAAATCATTATTCTTGGTTTAAATATGAAATTTGTCTAAATTTGAAATTAAAATGTCTGTAAAAAATAAATGTGTTGATATATTTTTAGATTTTTTGGTTACAGTATGATTTATTTATGAGAATTTTTGTTTTAAATTTTCAACACTTAGTTATAAAAACTGAACATTTTATAATTTTTTAATTACAATGATTTATAATTTTCGAGATTTTGACAAATTTTGTCAAAATTCGAACTTTAAATGCTTATAAAAAAAAATCGTGCCTATGTATTTTTAAAATTTTTCAACTGATGTTGTAACAATATATAAGAAAGCTTGTATTAAATTTTCAGACTTTTTGGCCCACCAAATAAAATTTTATTGACAATTATAAAAAAAAAAACTAAAAAAATTGAAAACTAAAAATGTCTGTAAACAGCTCAAAACAAATCAACATATTTTCAAAATTGAATGGTGTATAGAAAATGAGAATATAAACATTTATTGAAATTTTCATGCATCTACAATTATTCGTTTTTGAATTGCAACAAAATAAGAAAATCGCTACATGAGAAATCGAGTGAATATCCTATGTTGTAAAATTATGAACTTAAAACACTCATAAAAATTTATTTTTAATTGTTTTTAGATATTTTATTTTTGATAAAAGTAGAAAAACTTACGTTAAATCTTGTGTTAAAATTTAAAACCTTAGATTTAAAAAGAAAAATTTTTATGAATTTCTAACTCTAAATAATTTGCAAATTTTCGTCATTTTTACGTATTTTGTCAAAATTTCAACTTTAAATGCTTAGAAAAAAAAATTGTGACTACAGATTTTTAATATTTTTCATGTGCCTTTGAAACAATATATTAGGAGCATTCTATTACATTTTCAAGAATTTTTAACGAATAAATAAAATGTTATTGATTTTAAAAAAAAAAAAACCAAAAAGATTGGAAATTTAAAATGTCTGTAAACAGCTCAAAATAAGTCAAAATATTTTGAAAACGGTATGGTATATAGAAACTGCTTATATAAACATTCAGTAAAAATTTCATGTATTTACCGTCATTTTTTTTAGAATTACACCAAAAACCAAAATCGATTTTATCGAAATTCAATGTTGCGTAAAAATTCCCGTTTTTTCCTTAATTTTCCATTTGTTTTTCACGGTACTTTTGAAAACTACTGGAAAATGTTTACTTTTGACCCCCCAAAGTACCAACTAGATTCACTTTCCTATCAGAAAAGGTACTATTGAAGAAAATCTAAGCACTTTTACTGTCCCAAAACGTGATGACAGACACAAAAAAAAATAAAAAAAATAAAAAAAAAATAAAAAAAAAAACACACATCATTGTAAAACCAATACATTCATCGCTCCGCTCAGAATCTAAAACAACTTTTTCGTTGCTGGCTCTAAAATTTCAGTGGCACTATTAATCAGCCCCAACTTTAATATTAGGTGAAATTCGTAACTAGGAGGTCAATATTCTTTTGGTGGAAACGAAAAACTCTCCCATAACTATTAAGCATTTAAAGTAGATGCATATTAAGTCCAAATCATCAAAATTCAACTGAAAAATTTTGTGATTTTTGAAAATTATAAATTAATTGTATTATTTGCGTACACTCAGAGTGTTTCCTAGTTTCGAGCGGCCCCGCACCACTATATTTTTTATAGACGAAGTCCATCGACGTTTCGACCTAGGAAGGCGATACGTACACTCAGAGCGTTTCCTAGTTTTGAGCGGCCCCGCACCACTATATTTTTTTATAGACGACAGTCCATCGACGTCTAGACCTATAGTAAGGCGATACGTACACTCAGAGTGTTTCCTAGTTTCGAGCGGCCCCGCACCACTATATTTTTTTATAGACGACAGTCCATCGACGTCTTGACCTATAGTAAGGCGATACGTACACTCAGAGTGTTTCCTAGTTTCGAGCGGCCCCGCACCACTATATTTTTTATAGACGACAGTCCATCGATAAATGTTAGATACTCAAATACTCAATCAAGTCTTCCGATTTAGATACTAAAGATTAATATTTATCAGACGACATCATTTGAAAGAGAGTCTGTGTGAACTCTGCAGGAACAAAATATTGTCATTATTAATAAGTCAATAATCTATAATACTCCTTACCCATCGGACTGAAAATAGTATAGGTATTAGGTTGGCAAAAATTTTAATGACTGAAAAGAGACTTGTTTCATTAGAAAGTTCATCGCCTCCTTATACAGTACTTCTCACCAATATTAATGATTTGGATTAGTGTACTTAATACTATAAATGGTTGCTTCCAATCATGTAACACCATTTTTATATGCTTAACCATAGTGTTTTTCTCTTGTCTCGAATAAATTACTGGGTATTTGATTTAATTTTATAAATGCTTATGTATAGAATGTTATCATTCATAAAACTCAAACAATATTTGTTGTGTTTATTTCATTTTTGTCTTAAATCCTGCCATTTATATTATGTATGTAAATATTTTTAACCCACATTTGTAATTATTTATATTTTTTTGGTTGAGTTATATTATTTCTAAGAACATACTTGATTAACAAAATGCATGAACAAATTATTAAGCTATCAATACCAAGTACCGTAAAAATGCTATACTTGGAGCAGAAATGGATTTTTTTAGGTTATTAGTGTCAGTAAAGTTACTTTATATGGAGTGATTAATTTAACACAAGATAATCATTATTTCATAATTTTTATTTTTATATTTTGAGGCAAAATATTCTTTGAAGTATTTGGATTTAGGTACCTATAGGTATAAATTAAATTTCCAACAAGTAGTTTTTTGTAGTTTTTGTAGTAGTTTATATGAGCGAAGTGGGTGAACAACATTTTTGCAGGGTGAACTACACTCGGCCCTCAAAACTAGAATGGGACGACTACGAGTTGGTTCCCAATTGTCGAATTGGTTCCTGGGTTGTCTACAGGTAACATACGAGTTGGTTCCCATGGGTTGTCTATAGGTAACGTACGAATTAGTTCCCACTTCCCACATGCTTTCATGAAAATACAACTTTGTTAAATTAACTTTTCAAACTATTAAAAATATATTATATTCAACCAGCCACAATTTTCATTTTATACAGATTATTAGGACTGTCTAGAATACTTAGATATGGTTAAAAATGTTGCTCAGTCTATATTATACATAATATAATATTATTATACTCTACACAGTACATAAACGTATTACGTATTTGTCAGTAACAATATTTGTGCTTGCAATAGAATACAGGTGTATAATAATATTTTTTCCTAACTGCAATAATGTACCTACCTATCATAATAAGTCATAATAAAATATAGCCAAATAGGTACCTAATATAAATTAATGTGCTATGAATTTACAACGTACATTTTTAATGAATTGTAAGTTCGAAATTTGGCCGTATTTCAATTTTATAATATTTTTGTCAATAAACTTTTATTTGGGAACTAATTCGAACAATTGTATACTGATAAGTACTTTTTTTCGGGAACCAATTCGTATACTTAATTTACCCCGGGAACCAATTCCGTATTACCCCTAGAATGTAATAGTTAAATTAAACTCCAAATATGTACCTTTATAATATGTGAAATAACGGTACCCAGCCTTTTATGATAATTTGTTATGAAGATATTATAAGTAGGTAAAGGTCAAATTTGGCACTTAAACGGTACTTGCGATACATTTTCTTAATATCTTAACAGAATTTATGAAGCTAAAAATATAGAAATATCTATATGTACAGTGAGACATGGGCCACACTAAGTTACGGTCCATAGTTCATGGTTTTATATCTTTTATAATAATAATAGCTTAAGTAATAAGAGATGTCGGATTTTTAGCGCACCATTTATTTCTCTCTCTAACCCACGTACAATAATAAACGCACAAACTAAAACTTATGTTAAAACATATGCTAACTAAATTAGCAACTTTATAACTAGCCATATGTACATGACCTGCAAGTACGCTAGAACCGCTAGTACGTTTGGTACGCAGGTACGCTACGCGTGGATCAAATATGAAAGACAAATAGTGCGCTGACATCCCAACCGGCAACCGATTTTTTTATTTCATCTCATAAGTCGAGGTTGTAAACCTATATCAACTGATACCCGTATAGTTTCAGCCCAATAGTCGAGTGGCCTTTGCAATTCAAGATCCTTTCCTACGTATTCGGCATTGTAACCTAACTATTCTACCTTCACCCTTCTTCTTCCCACTTCTCTCATAAGCTACCCCCAGGATCAGCCACCTTCTCCTTACACCTTCATACGATCGGTATTCTGCCTCAATCAATCTCTTCTTCAGTAATCTCACCCCTCTCTGTCCTCCTAAATTTACTTCCATTACCTAACCTTCTCTCACTTCCTCCTATCATACAGTGAACGAACCATCTCAACCTACTCTCTCTTGTCCTCACTACAATATATGCCACTCCTACACTACATTCAATTAATACATTTCTTATTCTATCTCCCTTTGTCCCTTTGTATCTCTTTCCTTATCCTTACCATACCATATACACTTCCCATTCACTCAGTCTCTAGTTACCCACAAGTCATCAATCATCATACTTGATTATCGGTGAAAATATTTAAATATCATTGAGCGAATTACCTACTCAAAAGAATTACATAAAAATATATATCATACCTGACCAATTTTCTAATTTTTATCACGACTTTATTGATAGCCGTAATAGTGTTATACCAGTAGTTACAAAATAAATAATTGAAAAGTTGTGGGCAATACATCCCCTGATAAATTAACAAAAATAAAAATAAACCTACTAAAAAAGAAGAAAGTACATACCCCTTGTGACAGACTCAAATTCTGCTATATAACTTAGTCTTCAAAACACTGCTATGTTCGCAACAGTCTGCTTATGATATACTATTTCCAGTTAGCAACATTTTCGCAGACGAATATCATTTCTGAAATAACACGCACCCTACAGTTAAATGTTCAAAAATATTCTTATGACCTACGTGTTACACATATTATATATTATTGTATAAATAATGTTTACCTGAAAGTCAATTGTTTACAAGCGTTTTAAGTTAGACATATATGATAATCACCCACTTACAATAAATTCTCATATAATGATTTTCGTATATTGTTGTTATGCTAAAACTATTAACTAGAATTTCCAAATATTTCGACTCGTTCAGAGGAGTGATTTATAGACATTTGAATTTTGAAATTTTGTTTATTATTCTATAAATGTCAATAAATTTGTAGTCAATGGGTCAACGAGTTTAAAATCATACATTAAATTTAAAAATTACGAATTACTAAGTAGTTAAAAATGTATAAAATGTTCAAATTGTATTGTTATAAGCAAGGATTCTTATAAATAGTTCATACTGTTACCAAAAAATTTAAAAATCTTATTGTAAAAGTTCAAATTGTTAATCAAATTTTTAAAACCAAGAATAACAATTTTAGTCATTTTGTTATAATTTCAAAATATTATTTGTTAATATATGAAACTTTTGAAGTATATCATTATAATTTATATACACGATGACATTTTCAAATTTAATTTTTTGGAAAAATGAATTTAATCGACTGTTAAAGGTACTGTACAAATGCCTAGTCATAAAATAAATTAGGTAGGTACTTTAATCACAAAATTATTTATTAAAGTCTTCGCTCCGAATTGTTTTTCGTTTGTTTGTTTGTATTTTAATAGTTTATACCTACATGGATTTACCTATACCTATTACAAATTATAGTAGGCGTGTTTATTTTATTTCAATAAATTATAGGTATCGATTAATAAATAATTTATTTAAACATTGTATTTAAGAAAATAAAAATAAATCTGATTACAATAAATTAGATTTTTGTAATGCACCTAACTATATGAAAAAAAAAAAATAGCAATTAATGCTGTATTCTTAGGTAAACAATATAGGTAACGCATTCGTGTATGTATTACATTATTTAGATATGTACCTACACTACTATACGAGTATATAAGTATATTATTCATAAGTCACTACGCACACATCAGAATAGACAGTATTGACCGTTCCGTGTAAATTTTTTTAAGCGTACATGGTTATACGTCCTTATAATCCCTATGATATAGATATTAGATGAATAATGAAATTTAAGTATGTTACACTAAATTAATAGTTATCTATAACTTATAACGTTGTATTTGGAAAAAAAAATACCACCTTTAAATTAAAATTGTATCTTAAGAGTCACAAAAACATTCTAACAAATCGACGTACTAAAACGCCACCGGAACATGTATGGAACAATATATAGTTATTAATTATTATTGGAAAATGAATTGAATTAGTTAGATTTAAATATTTTAAACCAAATTATTGTACATTTAATTAATTAATTAATGTATAATACAAGTTTTTAAATAATAAATTTAAACTAAATGCATATATTTTTTATTAATATTGAAAGAATATTTTGCCACACATATTTTTAGGACATAAAATATCATATAGGTATTTGGTATTTTAAAATAATATTGAGAGAGAAATATATTTCCTATTTTAAACGACTTAAAAATCTCATATTTTAAGAATTTTAAGAGAATATAAATCCGGTCTGTACTTATGACTTATAGATTAGAACATGTATTTCTATAAATTAAACCAAAATGTATATGTCTATTTCGAGTACCTATAGCATATAGGAATGCACCTATTAATTATTATAATATTTCTACGGCGTTTGTATTATTCGATCTGGTCTATTTTATACATTTCGAACTCGGAACTAAAATATTCGTCTACAACACTTGGATAGCACAATATTTTACTGGCATTAAAAATTTATTTAACCCAAGAATGTAAATTTGATCCCGAATAAGTATAAAACAAACTTACTTTAAACACCGACACTTTTGACGGAATCCGTGACGCGCGTATGCACTGCGTCGTCGCTTTGGAAACGCTCCAGATACATATCTGAAAATATATTGTGATTTGTGAAAAATAAAACCATACGAAGAATATTTTTTGTTCACGTCAGTTACGTTTATTAAAATTTTAGAATTTTTCATCGGCTGTGTCTTCTGCATCCACTTTGTCACTTTGACAATTGCCATAGATACTCGTATAAATGATAGATATTATATTATACGTCAATATGATGAATCCAAAGATCTAATAAAATGCAACTTTTTACAACAAAGAGTTCCATGTTTAGGAACAATTTGATGGTGTATAGATATTAGAAGGATATAGGCATATTTATTTTTATGAATCTTTAAGTAAAACTGTGATTATTAAGAAATGTAATTTCTGGTTTTTAGAGTTAATTTACAGGTTTATAATAAACACATCAAATTGACAGTGCATATACCTACCGAATATAATACCAACTAGATTTATAAAATTCTAAGTTTAACAATTTCACCATTGTTATAGTCAATAACACATCAAATGTACAGTACCGACTATAATGCCAACTAAATTTATAGGATTCCAAGTTTAAAAATGTCACTGAATACTATCGAGTTTAAAGTGAATAACAATTAGGTACCTATTTAATATGTTAATTTTCATTGTATTGGGTATATTTTATAATGATGTGTGATTAGAACGGTGTAATTTTAGAATGATGTGTTTTAATTTTTATAACCTATTTTTTCGTGTCTGTAGCTTTAATTTTTAACTTCAGTATCTTTTCCGACGGGAAAGTGAATTAAGTTGATGCATTCGGGAAGTCTAAATTTAAAATTCACAGTAGATTACAAATGTCGGGATAAACAAAAAAGAATTAAGAAAAAACTAGTATTTTTAAGCAAAATTGGTTTTAGGCAAAATCGATTTTGGTTTTTGGTGTTACTCTAAAAAAAAATACCGTAGATACATGCAATTTTTACCGAATGTTTATATTAGCATTTTCTATACACCAGAAATTATTTTGACCCATGTTGTGCTATTTATAGGCATACGAAATTTTCGATTATTAAGTTTTTTTTTTATAACTTAGATTTGAAAATTGAATACAAGATTTCTTATAAGTTTTTCTATTTTTATAAAAAAAATGTAAGTACTTAATTTAAAATTATTATTTGTGGGTTCTTAAGTATATTTTGATATACAAATATGACAATATTCAATATTATGCAAAGAATATTAATTCAACTATGTATAACGTATTAAAAATAATGATATAAAATATCATAGTCTGACAAGCCGTCTCCCGGTCACCGTTCCGTGAACATTTTTCTTAAGTGTACATGGTTATACGTCCTTATTCCTATGATATAGATATTAGGCAAATAATAGTTAAGTTAGTTACACTAAATTAATAGGTATCTATAACTTATAAATTATAACGTCGGATTTTGAAAAAAAATTACCATCTTAAAAATTAAAATTGTACCTTATGAGTCACCAAAACCTTCTTACAAATCGGCGTACTTAAATGACACCGGAACATATGGAACAATAGATAGTTATTAATTATTATTGGAAAATTAATTGAATATTAAATAAACTTAAAACCAAATTGTTGTAGATTAAATTAATTCATTAATTTATAATACAAGTTATTAAATAATTCATTTAAACTAAATGCATATATTTTTTTATTTATATTGAAAGAATATTTTGCTACACATATTTTTAGGACATAAAATATCATATAGGTAGGTATCTGGTATTTTAAAAAAATAATAAGAGAATGTATTGCCTATTTTAACATAAAAACCTCATATTTTGAGAATTTTAAGAGAATATAAATCCGACCTCTACTTAAAACTTATAAGTTAGAACATGTATTTCTATAAATTAAACCAAAATGTCGATGTCTATTTCAAGTACCTATAGCATATAGGTATGCACCTATTAATAATAATAATATTTCTACGAGGAAAAACGATTACGGCGTTTGTATTATTCAATCTCCCGTATTTTATACATTTCGTACTCGGAACTAAAATATTCGTCTATAGACTACAACACTTCGATAGCACATTTTGATTGACATTAAATATTTAATTTAATTCAAGAATATGAATTTGATCCCGAATAAATATAAAACAAACTTACTTTAAACATCGACACTTTTGGCGGAATCCGTGACGCGTGTGCACTGCGACGTCACTCTGGAAACGCTCCAGATACATTTCTGAAAATATTGTGATTTGTGAAAAATAAGACCATACGAAACGCAGTATATTTTTGTTCATGTCAGTTTCACTTATGAACATTTTAGAATTTTTAATCGACTTTGTCTTCCGCAACGACTTTGACAATTGCCATAGAATATAAATGATAGATGATATTTTATTATACGTCCATATGATGAATCCACAGATTTAGTATAATACAACTTTTTAAATTAAAGAATTCCGTGTTTAGGAACAATTTGATGGTGTACAGATATTAGAACATAGGCATATTGTTTTTATGAATCTTTAAGTAAAAATGTGATTATAAATAAAAGTAATTCCTGGTTTTTAGGGTTAACTTAAAGGTATACAATAAACACATCAAATTTATAGTACCGACTATACGAGTAATACTAACTAAATTTATAGAATTCCAAGTTTAAAAAAATTGTGTTTATATTTTTGGTTACAGAATAACCTACTTACGTGGAGCCTTGTTTTAAATGTTCAATCCTTAGCTGTACAATTTGAACAATTTTTAACTAAAAATTTTTTTATTTTTTAAATTTGATAAATTTTGTCAAAATTGCAACTTTAAATGCTTATAAAAAAAAATTGTGCGTTTGTATTTTTAATATTTTCAACTGATAGTGTAACAATATATCAGGAGCCTTGTATTACATTTTCACGATTTTTGGCCCAACAAATTTAAGTGACTTATTTATGTAGCAGCAGTAGTAGTGCCATTATTTTTGCATAATTCTCAGGTTGTACTGCTTTAGTTCTCCGACTAACTTGACATTTAGTATTATTTACATAAGACACTCATAAACCCATGCCATTTCAAGCCAATTGGTTTAGGGTATGGAGCTGTCGACATACTAACGCTAACCTGGGAAGGTAGTCCTTAATAATGAAACTATATAAAATAAATTTGTTGAATATAGGTTTACACTATACCTAATTACATATTACTAGTATAAATACAGTGAAACTTCCATTTAACAAATATACCAACCTATGTACGTAAATTATTTTATTCTGTGATAGATATATAACGAACTTCCTAATAACAAAATGTTCTGTTTAACTAAATATTTATGACAAATGTTTCAATACTATTTAACGAAATTCTCCATAGTATAAATTGCTGAGTGGCTCATGAAACCACGAGACTTAGTAATATGGATGTTTCACTGTACATATTATTTAACTTATAAAAAAACTTTATTTGATTTGTTTTGAATTGTTATAATTATGACCATGAATGGAATGTACAAAATAACCTTTTAAAATGCAGTTTAATCCGACAACAATCTAGCTATTACTGACTCAGAAAAATCAATCTTGTTTCAATCACACTTATCAAATATCTTCCAACCCCACGCTAATATATATGACCAACAACATCTAGACAATGTTAAAAAATACCTCGACTCTCCGTTACCCTATGGGCCTCCAACTAAATTTGTCACCCCAAACGAAGTGAAAAACACTATCCTGAAATACCCAAATAAAAAATCTCCCGGTTCGATCTTATAACTGCTGAAGTTACAAAATGCTTACCAATAAAAGCCATAGTCCTCTTAACATACATAATAAATGCAATTCTGCGATTGTCATATTTTCCTTCCTTATGGAAATTTTCTCAAATTGTAATGTTTGCTAAACCTAACAAACCTCCAGACTCACCGGACTCTTACAGACCTATAAGTCTCTTACCTTTTTTTTCTAAAATTTGCGAAAGACTAATTCTGCAAAGAATGTCTTCCCACATCAACAATAACAATATTCTTCCCCCATCTCAATTCGGCTTTAGAGCCAAGCACAGCACAATCCATCAAGTGCATAGATTAGTAGACGGCAGACGCCATATCAACTTCACTCGAACGAAAGCAATATTGCTCCTGTGTCTTCCTCGACATTTCTCAGGCGTTCGACCGCGTCTCCTCTTTAAACTGCGAAATTGCCTCCCATCACCTCTATTTCTGCTAATTAAATCTTACCTTACAGATATATACTTTCAAACTCGCGTTGGCTCGTGCATATCAGAAATGTCTCTAATCCAAGCAGGAGTACCTCAAGGCGGTATCCTATCTCCCCTTCTATTCGACATATATGCCTCAGACCAGCCCATAACACAAGACACCCTTGTAGCTGATTTCGCAGACGATAAAGCAATAATAGCAGTACATGAAAATCATTTAATTGCCTCAACCAATCTCCAAATTCACCTAGACCTTATTTCGAAATGGTACTCCAGATGGCGAATAAAACTAAACCACAACAAGTCGGTACACACGACTTTTACGCTAAAACACGGAATTTGCCCACCTGTATCTGTAGACAACATTCCTATTCCGTCGTCTGACACCGTCAAATACTTCGGCCTGACCCTTGACAAAAGGCTAACTTGGAAACAGCACATAAGGTCCAAACGACTAACTTTAAACTCTCGTTCTCGCTCCCTCAAACACCTCTTATCAAAAAATAAATTCACTAAACTAGAAACTAAACTTCTCATCTACAAATCATTATTGAAACCCATCTGGACTTATGGATTACAGTTATGGGGATCAGCCAAAAAAACTAATATAAATAAAATCCAGACCTTCCAGAACATCACCCTACGCAAAATAGCAAATGCCCCACCGTATGTATCCAATTTAACCCTCCATAATGACATGCGCATGGAAACAGTCGAAGAAGAATCGGTAACTTATTACAAGCGTTTCTTTTCACACCTAGCCAACCACAAAAATCCACTAATTAGGAATCTAAATAATATAACTTTGCCTGAGACACCTCGCCGTCGCCTGAAAAGGAGATGGTGCAGGGACCTCCTAATCTTATAACCTCCAACGATCTATTCCTCGTTATTCATCTCACTCTTATTCCCCACTAAGTCATAGATTAACATAATCTCTCATGCCAAGTGTTGCTAATGGGTGACTTCTTACCCCCGTATTATCCAGTGTTTTTTTTTCTCTCTGCAAATACGCTTATTGTGCTTTTAGTGTAAATTGTGTAACTTCTTATAAAAATTAAAAAAAAAAAAAAAAATGCAGTATACACATATTGAGAAAAATGAATTTAAAATATAAAACGTATACAAATCTATCAAAATGTAATTCAGGGTTGGAACGTATAATACAGTAAAGTATAAAACACGTATTATACATACAGTATAAAACTTAGATGAATTATTCTGCATAAAAATTTTTTATAGCTGCACTGAACTACAATATTATCAGGTATAATTCACCAAATTGATGTGATTTGTTAATTTGTTGTATACAAATTTTAAGCATATATTTATTAAAAATTAGAATCTACAATATTATTACAATTATAATATTAATAATTGTAAATTTCAAAGAAAACAATGTCTACTTAATATTCCTTATGCCTTGGTCGTTACTAAGTTTTATACGTTTTTGTCATTTTTATATGTTTTATTATTACCAACCCTGAGGGCCTGAGATGTATTAAGAAAAAAACAGTATTTTGAATTATTTTGAACCATTTACAAAAATGTGTAAGACCAAAGTCAAAAAATAATTCATAAAATGTGAGTACAAAGTTTTTAATTAGGTTTATGGTTATTTATCAATAAACTATATTATTTAATGTAATATTGAAAAGAATAATAATATAATGGTCAAATAAAGATATGCTATTTACACTCTTAATATTTTTTATTTAGTTTAAAATATATATTATACATAAGAGAAAAACCGTTAACTTAAAATTACCAAAATCCCAAAATTGGTCATGCAAATATTTATTCATAAATAAATGTAAAAATAAAATATAAAAATTATTTTACCAGTGTTTTTAAGAAAAACTTGTATTAAAATGTTCTTTTACTACAAGCGAAAACAGAAATCTATTTTAATTCATTTAATTTTTTCATAATTATTATTGTTGTTTAGTTTGAAGGAGGGGGTGGTGGCGGTGGAGGTGGCACTGCTAATAGTGTTTGCAAATCAGGGGGAGGCATCATCATAGTTGGAGGATTCATTGATGGTGGAGCCTTAGCTTGTTGTTGCTGCTGGCTTGGCCATGGTTGAGTAGGTGGAGGCCACATACCAGATACAGTTGTAGGAGCAGGAGGTGCGGGTGGTGGACCTTGTTGCCACGGAGGTGGCATAGATGTTGGTTGGTTGGGAGGTGGTGGAGGTGGTGGCATGGCCCATGGCATCTGTTGTTGAAAATTTTGATTTGATACTGGTGGTGGTGGTGGAATGTTAGAATACTGTTGATTTGATGGTGGCGGCATTTGCCAGGGAGGTGGAACATTTATTCCAGGAGGAGGCATGGGTGCTCCATTCATCGGTTGATTTGACCATGGTGGTGGAGGTAATGAATTTGGTATTGAATGAGGGGGTGGTATAGACATAAGTGGTTTTAATGGTTGAGGCTTATTAAATAAACCTCCATTACTGTTCCCCATCGAAGGACGCATGGAATTATCATCATGCTTTGGTGGTGGTGGACCTTCACCAAGTTCAGCCATCAAAGACATATATTCTTCATCAATTTTATTCTTATCCTGACTAATTGGGAAACTTGCACCACCAGTGTTTTTCATTCTACAATCTTTTGCAATATGCCCAGCACCACCACACTGAGTACATAATATACTGTTTGTAACGTTAGGTTTATCTTGACACTAAAAAAATAAACAAAATCGAAAACTTTATAGTTATAATTTTTTTAAAAGTTCTTATAATATAATTTGCATAATAATAACAGAAATCTTCAAACCATTTAATAGTAATAGAATTTATAGAATTTATTATAATGTATATCACTAATTGTGTGCGGAAAGATTAGGTCCAAGTATGAAGTAGGTAAAGAAATAGTAGAAACATATTACTTTTATAAGTTTTACCGGCACATTTTGACATACCAACATAATAAGTTATGAATAGATTTTAATATTGGTAGAAATAGTAAAATTTGAGTGGGCATTGATATTTAAACCTAATAATAATAATTTAATATTTAACCTGTATTTTTTTTTCATTTTCAACTTAGCTAAGAATTAAACAAACTCTGTATAATAATAAATGTGTTCATTGTTATAATATTAAATTGAAAAGTAATTATGGACTGTATGTTTACAGTTATCCATAATCTTAAGTAATTATAGTGCAATCAAATTCAGTAGAATTATAGTAATTTATTATACTGACCATCCAAGATTTATGATCAGCAGCACCACAATTAGAACACCTTGGTCCATCATTTTCTCTCAGGGTACCATTCAATAAAGCAAGTTCCCTAAGTTGCATGCGCCGCAAATCATTTTGACCTTCTGGAACTTCTACACCTTGTTTTATAATTTCTTTAATCTATAAATCATAAGAAATATAAATATTTAGTTAAATAATAATAAGTTTAAGAAAAATACTTTGTTCACAGCTTTTTGAACATATTCAGGATTGTTTCCAGTTACATAAGCATGTAAGGGTTCATCTTCTCCTGGTAGCGGTTGTCCGTCTTTACGGGCAACTTTTCCTTCTTTGACTGAACCTTTACCACGGATAATAATTTTTGCACCAGTCTCTTTTTCCATTGCTACAAAATAATGCATAAGTTATAACATGACATTTCGATGATAAATTAATTAATTTTAACAAACATTTTAATGTATTTCCACGTGGTCCAATTAAAAGACCTACAAAATTGATGTCTGGATGTTCATCTTGAGGTATCATTACTTTATCGCTAACACGAATAACTGGGGGTCTAGAATTAAGAATTTATATTTATTAGTTTTTACAACATTTATTTGTATTTAGAATTACTATTTACTTATAATCAGCAGGAGGCTTAAATGTAGGATTTATAATTGCCATGCGTTGAATAAGCCTATGGCGTTCTTCTTCCAACTTTTTACGAGTTCGATATTCTCTAGTATTCATTCGTTTACCATCACTGCTATAAATGGGTTCCGGTGAAGGCGATCTGAAACAATATTGGTGATTCTTTCTTGGTATCTAATAATTTAGCCATAAATTTATTCTTATTAAAAAATAAAAATGTTTAAGGTCACGTGGACATTACATAATATATCAAATTATAAATTGAATGTTCATCATATTAAGATATGAAAATTTTTAGCATCCACTGGAAGAACATGGTTTAACTCCAAAAATTAAAATATAAATGCTAAATAAAAATATTAATGAAAATTGTGATTAAACTTAAAATTAAACATATGCCTGTTTAGGAAAAATTGATTAATCACCTAACAAAATTAATGAAATCTTAATATTCAAGATTGAAGGAAGGTTCCACGAAACATTTTAAAATTAGTTTTTTATTATTTGAAATATTAAATTGAAGTGTAAAACTGTTAAGTACCATATTTAATTTGATGGCAAATATTAAAAAATGTACAATATTAATGATTTTGTGTTTTAAATGTAAAAATTAAATAGTGGAACTTTCCATGGTTAATTATTGACCCTAATCTTAAAATACTGCCTTTGGGAATTCTTTGTGTATTCTCTACTGAAAACAAAACAAATAGTATAATAAATGTCAATATTATGATTAGACCAAACCGTATAATGTATCGAAAGTAGTAGTGCTAAATAATAGTTGATGGATTTCCAAATCAGTCAAACCTTTCTTCAGGATTAGATGGAATGCCCAGCTCTCCTGTCCTCAGCTTGCGTCCGATTTCTTCTATTTGTAGTTGTACTAAAATGTAAACGGGTTAGAATAGGGCAAAAACGCCCGGAAATTAGTACATAAAGATTAACATAGCTCACACAAAATATTTTATAATAAAGATTTGAATTACTGTTGAATAAAATACTTTAAATCATCCATATTTATTTAGTGCCATGTTTTAATATATATATATACATGTATATTTATTTTTTTAAATTATAAAGTAATACTTAAAAAATTATTTTAATTAATTTTTAACATTTATATATTAATTAAATTTTATATGTATATCCATAGTTTTTCTAAGTTCTCATGCATGGTTGCAAAGTTTTAATTGATGTTGTGAAAAAAAACATTTATAAATTAACCTTTATAAAGTTGTAAAAAAAAAAAAATAGGACTAGAATTTAGATAGAATAGATGTAAGCATATTAATCATATTATAATAAAAATGAATACATGAAATATTACGAAAATTTCAGAAGCTACATAATAAATGAACTAGGGTAAATTAAGTTTATAAGAGCATAAAAAATATATAATATCATTAGGTATTTATTATTATTACACATAATGACAATTAATATTTAATTTAGACAAATATTATATAAAATTTTAAATATATTAAATGTAATGAATAGGGAAAATAATTCATACAGAACAGATTTTAGCATAAAGTTTAAATTAAAATTAAAATATTTGATTTTGGAACATGCAAGTTTTTATAAACTACCAAGCCCAAATAATAACTAATTAATAACAAATTAAAAACGTTGAATATGTTCTAGTTATATTATTACCTAAACCCAAAAATATACAAATCCTTTCATATTCTTGTACATCGGGTTAGGCAGATAGTAGTCAGTGCGCTGTAAAGAAAAAAATGAATTCTATTCCATACTTTTAAGTACATAATTATTGTATGTACATAGATTGAGCATGCTACTCATGGTATTTAATTTCTCAAAATCTTAAAAAAGAATAAATAACTGAACATATTAGCCTTATTTAAATATATATTTATAATTAATATGGTTGTAAATGAATATCAAACTTTAAATTGAAGTTTAATACACGTGAACTAGTTGGTTTACATCCATTAAGTATATAGCTTTACTACAGCTTATAAAGTATTAATGTATTATATAAGACAAGGCAAATAACAACAATAATGCCATATGTTTAAATCATTGTAACAGTTTGGTAGATATTTCTCAGCTAAATATTTCACTAAAAACAAAAAATAATCCTCATATTACAAAAATACAATATAAAAATGAACTTTCCAATGAGTTACATAATATTGCTTGTTTGCCCATACATACTTGGACAATACTGGTTTATTTAAAATCATTCACCGCAACTTAATGTTTTAGAATAAAAAACATAATCAACTAAAAACATTATTATCTTTCCATTTTTTTTTTAGATATTATTATTAATTTATTTCATGCACATGTTAAATTAAATCAGACATTTTTAATTAATATTAATAATACAGATATTGACTTACGAATATATGCTTCCTCTTGTTCTTTAGTGAGGTTATGAGGCAGTACAGTGGGCATGCCTGGTATAAATGTCTTCTCCAAGTCACTTCCACCCCATCTCGACTTCTTCTTCCGCTTGCGGTCATTAGCATCAGAACCTGAAAATCATATAGATGATTTCCAAAATGTAACTGCCTTTAGACAAGATATTTTATTCGTTAACTTACCAGATGATTCACGTTTGTTCAATGAGCTATCACCGTTCTGAGGTTGTACAAACATATTCATGTAGTTATTGACGCCCATGTTGGAGCTCATATTTTCAGCGGGAACTAATTCTTGTTGTCTGTCACGAGTTTTAGATACAACAACTGAAATTGTGGTTTATTATTAGTTGAAGCTTAGACATACATCAGTCAATGGTCGTCCGTGAACATGATTCGACAATAAATTATTTGTACGTCACTTACCTACACGAAAACGGTACAGAGCATAAAAATTAGGTAGGTTTGATAGACAATTCAGTACTTGACTATCAAACTATGATTTACGAAGTGTTTAACTATGAAATATGGATCATATAATAATGCGCGTGCGACCTCTGAACAAGACTTAACTCGGCTTAAGAGTTAAGGCTTGGTGCTTGGACTTCGGGATCGAGGATACGAGCTGGATGTTGAGACTTAGAGAGCCTGATAAATTTATTCGTGTTTGTTGACGCCTCCCAGCACGACTCGGTAGAGCCATTTTTCGTTAGATTTCTATTCCATGACATAACCTTAATTTTTTATCACCATACTTGAAACTTATCACTCGTAGGATGGTTTGAATTTGAGTCGCATGCGTTGTCTACTTGTCTGTATACACTATAGCGTATTGGTTCCTTAGTACTGGGTTTGTGTTTGTAAAAACTAAAAAACATTTGGTTTGTTCATCGTGTTTGATATTTAACTGACTATAATGTCGTTTTTCATACGTTCAAATGTTTCGAAACGAAAAAAACCACCTGTGCGCGTCATTAACAATAACATCAAGAAGAAAAAGACACAAAATCTAGCCGACGACGAGATCTCATCCGATTCCAGTGAGTCCGACCACGATGATCGACAACCGTATTCGTCAGAATCGGAGAGCGAAAAGTTTATTACGGCGGGTGAGAAAAAAGTTCAACTCGCCAAGAAGTATTTGAGTGAGATTGAAGAAGAAGAGCGTCGACGTTTAGAGGACGAGGACGACGATGAACAAGTTAATAAAAATGTTCTGAAACGTTTAAAAGACGATGTCCTCGATCAAAAGGGGCAATTGAAAACAAAATTGGCCGATAGTTTATCGGTTCCAACAGACATTGTTGAGTTGCGAAACAGGAAACACGCCAAGGCTATTACTTGCACGGTTATATCACCCGATGACAAGTATGCGTACTCCTGTTCAAAAGATTCTTCCATAATACAATGGGACTTACAAACCTGTAGAGTACACAAGTCTCTGAGCTATAATCGCAAAAGACCACAACACAATCCAACGCATCACCACTATTCAGTTTTATCTCTTGCTGTTTCAGAAAACTATTTAGTGTCTGGAGACATTTCTGGTCTGATCGTGGTCCGAAATCCAATCACGTTGGACTATATTGGATCGTTAACAGGGCACAAAGATGGTGTTACAGGCTTGACAATTTGCAACGAATCAAATCAATTATTCAGTTGTTCAAAAGATAAAAGCGTCAAGGTTTTTAATCTTGTTGACATGTGCTATGTGGAAACACTTTTTGGCCATCAGACTGAAGTCACCTGCATGGACATGTTACAAAAGGATCGTATAGTAACAGCCGGAGGATTGGAGAATATAGTTAGAGTGTGGAAGATACAGGATGAAACACAGTTGATATTCAACGGAACAGGTGGTTCAATAGATACTATTCAAAAAATTGACAGTGCACATTTTGTCACAGGTAGCGATAATGGTAGTGTCAGTATTTGGGGAACGCTGAAGAAAAAACCATTGTGTAATGTTGAAAATGCACACGGAATTAACAGTACTAACGATCAACCCAATTGGGTATCTGCAGTTGGAGCTTTAGCAAATTCAGACCTGATAGTGTCAGGAAGCAACAACGGATCTATCAGGTTTTGGAGATGCACAAACAACTTTAAGTCATTACTACCATTATTCAATGTTCCTGTTAAAGGTTTTATAAATGGACTTGTATTCACAAATGATGGTAGTCGATTGATTGTAGCCATCGGAAATGAACATAGATTTGGCAGATGGCACGATGTAACTGGTGTCAAAAACAGCTTGCATGTAATTAAACTGAACTTTATTAAAAAATAAATTATACAGAACAACTTTTGTCATTTTAATTTAAAAATATACAATTTTATAACACTAATCTTAAGACAGTTTTTGTAATTATCCATTAACTTAAGAATATTTTATCACAAAAATAAGATTACAAATAGGCAGTAGCCTCTCATAGCTACTAAAATGATCCTAATATGTGAACTTATGCATCTACCAATACTTGTTTGGTATTCGTAACATTTATGATGGTAAATTTTATTCTTCTTCTTTTTCAAGCTAATCTTTCAATCCCACATTACAAATTATCTCTTTTTAATGTTTAAATGTCCATCACCTAGGTAAATCAAAACGTAACCAATATTAAAATTTTCAAAAACAACATACATTTATAAATATATATTTTTTTATATCATTAAAATGCATAGAATTATATACTTTATGAATACCAAATTTATTTTCATTAATAATATTAAAAATTATTTCTAAGATAAAAGTAAAACATAGTCTTAACCAGATCTATCAACAGGTATCTCATTTAAATAAAAATATAATTTTACTTAGGTACATTTTTTTAATTTAAGATATGTTCAAATGTGTTTGTAGTGTTATAAAGTTTTAAATGCATTGTATCCAAACCATAAGTGATACTAAGTATGTAACTTAAAAACCATGATACTCATTTTTAAGATCATAAAATAAAATATTAAATGTTTGATAAACTTTTCTAAAATAACAATAGATGAGGAGTGGCAAGTATGAAAAATATGCACAAAGAGGCATTTAATTGCTGGAATCATCTGTCAGTCTAAATAAGACAGTTGTGATACAAAATTATACCTTTTAGCTGGGTGGCTGGGAGTCAAAAAAATGTTAACGAGAGCATAAGCACCCATGAGTTAATGACATAGTGGTACATTATGTACTCAAGACACATATTTTAAAAGGTTTGATAAACGGATTGTTCAGTCATGTTAATGTCAGCGCATCTTTCACTTCGAAATTGTAGACAAACGCCTTAACAAAGTCTGCTGCTATCTGCAAGTGTTGTGACTGATCTGGGTATTGTGGACAAGATTTCTGGTTTCCACGTTCCTGAATTTGAAGTTGAAACTGATGCCCATACAGTATAAGGTCTATTGTCTATAGCACTATATGCAGTATGCACACAATCTCTATATACTGTAGTACCTATATAAGTCTGACTATGCGGCAAACACACGTGCAGGTGCATTTAAGATAAAAGATAACCAAATAATTGAGTGATAACATTGACAACTGATAAGCGATTCCAGTTTGAAATTCACTTTTTATTCCATTAACAGCAGAACCATTTTAATTCAATACCTAGGTAAATCGTCCAAGCAGTAACCACTACTATATAGTAGCCATCATTTAATCGGTGCCGTTGATTATATAATAATGTACTAAATTACTTTGTACTTACTACTTAATAGTTGTATATTATATTATTATAAAATCAATGGTAGGTAGTTCGTAGTTGTAGGTACCTACACGTTAAATACCTTTGTAGTGTACTACTTTTTTATCGTATTGACTATTGACGTATTGCAATTTGCAGTATGCACATTGCTCAGTTGCAGACTGCATTACTGCAGTATCTATCATAGTAAAATAATGGTACCGAGTATTCGATACTGTATTATAATTTATATTCTATAATGTTCACCAACACCGTGCAACCAGAGGTTTTAATATAAAACTATATTTTATCTGTTGAGTGTGGACTGTGATGCAGCCTGTCCGTCTGCTCCTCGACTCTCGAATCTAACCTGAATCACCTGACAGTAGGCACTTAATCCGCTATTATTTGGTAGTTACAATAAAAAAATATATATTTGCCATTTGGTACCTACTCATTAATTCTATGTTTATCCTATACGGTTATACTATTATAATATATCAATATGTCTTGTCTACAATATTATACGCTCGATACCATCGACACAGGTACGTCACGACTCACGGCCACACGTGTGTGATCATGTGACTCACTGATTCTAGTATTCGACGTTCATATTTTAATGTTGATTATAATTTATAGCATACTATCAAAGCCGTCTATTACCATTTGCCAGTCATATACTCATATCTGCCACAGGTGTCGGGTGAACTAAAGGTGCATCATTACCCAGCGGTCGGCTTGTTATACCTACATTAGTTAAATAGATCGATTTTTTTTTCTGCTTGTAGTCAAATCAGTTATTTGTGGATAAAATTTTTTTCTAGCCGACAACGGTTTTCATCGAAAATATATATTATACTATATTTAGTTCCTATTACAAATTGTATAACAAATTATGCATACCGCTATTAATAAATATTCTTTGGTTTGTAATGCGACCAAAACCATATTATGTGGCTGTTTCAAACGGCGTTCGTCTCATTTTGTATATCACCCTGAACGGATTTCCAATGAACTCGGTGAGATTATATTATATCCATGACATTTTTATTTCTATTAGTTTTGTTTCTACATTTATTGTTTAACCCATTTTAGGTAAAACTAGTAAGAAAAATATGTATCAGGCAATCAATAGTGCTATGGATTTGGTACTGAGCAAAGATCCAAACAGTGGTAATTTATTGTAATGTAAATTATTAATTTTGTATATTAGTTAAGCTTACATTCCTAGTATTTTTTCAGTTACATTGATATTTCATACAAATTATTACAACCTTGTTTTTAACTATAATAGATATATTGTCTATCATATCTGGATGATTCTTTTTTTTCATGTATTAAACAATTTATGTATCCTGTTTCTTTAAGAATCCAATATCTTAATATTCTAATTTTCAGTATAATTAAAATAAAAACTACCGACAAATTAATTATAGTTCATTAATTCTGCCTGATGAATAAATCTCCACATGAATAAAACATACTAATATATTTTAGTACAACAAATTATACAACACTATTGATAATTATCCTGTATGTAAAATTAACATACATTTTCATTAGACATTTAATTGAAATTATCTATTTGCTTCGGCTGTTATTTTAACATTCTATTATTCACAATTAATATTTCTATTACAAATTATTAGTCCTGAAAAATGTTTGATTCTGACTTTGTTGTATAATAAAAGGAATATTATGTTAAATAGGTATGTATAAAATGAAGAAAAGTCAATGGGTTAAAAGATAAAGAGCCATATCTGTACATAATCTACTTTCATTAACTATTTATTACCATTTATCTAAGGTACATAATAATAATTATTGGGAATAAACAAACTAATTTTTTGTCATGTCTGATCTGAAAGTTTAATTTTTGATGCCATTTGAAGCTTTTTAAATTACCTTTCTCTGCCCAATGGACAACAAAGTAACTGTCTAAATCAAAATATTAATATACAACGGATATAACATTTTCAAGGAAGAAATTGTAATGTATCGATATGTATCGGGTCAATCTTGAGTGTTCAAGAAGTTACACGTAAAATATACAAGTAATATGTACTGACTTGTGTTTGACTCAGACTTAAATACGAGTTGGTATGTAACCATTTCCTGTCAATACATATCAAATTTTTTTTCTTGAAAATCTTGATTATCAATAATAATAAAGTTCAATATATTATTACATTTATATTTTATTTATAATGAAAATTTGTCATATGCAAAATAAATAATAATATAAATCAATTTATAGTGTATTTATATTGTAATATGTATATTCTTGCATAATATATTATTTTATGTATTTTGATATTTTAGTTGTGTTTGGTGAAGACGTAGGATTTGGTGGTGTGTTTAGATGTACTAGTGGCCTGCGTGAACGATATGGTAAAGATCGTGTTTTTAATACTCCACTCTGTGAACAAGGTATTGTTGGTTTTGGAATTGGTCTTGCTGTAGCTGGTTCCACAGCAATTGCAGAAATTCAATTTGCAGATTACATGTTTCCTGCATTAGACCAAGTACTTCAATAATTTTGCTCAATAATAATACTGCTAAATCGTCGTACATTATTTATTTTTAGTTGGTGAACGAAGCAGCAAAATATCGGTACCGTTCTGGTAATTTATTTGACTGTGGTAAATTAACTGTACGAACTCCGTGTTCTGCTGTTGGTCATGGTGCGCTTTATCATTCACAAAGTCCTGAAAGTTTTTATGCTCATTCACCAGGACTCAAAGTAATTATTATTTTTAATTTGTGTCTAATAAGTGTGTGCCAAACATCTCTACATTTTATTATTATTTATTATCAATTCTTAAATATATTCTTACTATAATAATAAACATTATTGTCTCTTATATATACTCTTTACATAATAAACATGAATTATTATCAAAGGCATTAACTAAGCATTATGAATAGGTACACAAACAATATTAATTAAAAATAATATTTATGAAACTTTTATTTATGTAACTGATTTTATGTAAACTATAAAAGTTGTGATAATAGTTTCAAATTTAATTAATTTTGTACAGAGTGTTTAGTGGTTTAGATACATTCTATGTCTTGGTATCCTTTCTAGACACTGAATTTAATCACAATTTATATTTTATGTTTATAATTCATTTTTACAAGCCTTTAAAATAATTTAGAAGTTCTTTATATAAAAATTATTACAGATTGTTATGCCTCGCAGTGCTCTAACAGCAAAAGGATTACTTCTATCTTGTGTGCGAGATCCAAATCCATGCATATTTTTTGAGCCCAAAATTATGTATAGGTTAGCAGTGGACGATGTGCCTGATGATGATTATGAACTACCATTAGGAAAAGCTGACGTGTTGATCGAGGGCAAAGACATCACATTAATTGGATGGGGTACTCAAGTTCATGTGTTGCTTGAAGTCGCAGAAATAGCTAACAAGGATTTTGGAATTTCCTGTGAAGTAATTGATCTGGTGACCATATTACCTTGGGATAAACAAACAGTGGCAAAAGTTAGAAGTCAAAAAATTTTGTATAAACATATTCGTTTTTATATTTATTCAATCTAATGTACTTTATTTAGTCTGTGAAAAAAACTGGTCGTGCTATAGTGTCCCACGAAGCTCCCTTAACTGGAGGTTTTGGTGCTGAAATATCTGCTTCAATACAAGTAATTAATTATTTGTTATATTAATTTTATTATTTTTGAACAATTGGTTTTTCAGGAGGAATGTTTTCTCCATTTAGAGGCTCCAATACGACGCGTAACAGGTTATGATACTCCATTTCCTCATGTTTTTGAAAAGTTTTACTTACCAAACAAATGGAAATGCTTACAAGCTATCAAAGAACTAGTTAATTATTAATAACACCATATTTTCTTGACTAGATTGTTATTAATATTGTTTTTTTTATTACTTATTAATTTGTTTTAATATATTTTTAAAGAAAAACTGGATTTCTTAAGTAAATACATTTTTTTATTTGATTTTAATGGTTGTAAATTGTAACAATTGTAAATGTATTCAATTTAACAAAATTAATATATTGAAAATTAAATGTTATGGCTGTTATGCCATTTAACAATGAATTATGAATGGAACAGTTTATTTATAATTTGTAGTGTCGGGACTGTATAAACTGTTAGATGATCTTTGTTGTTAGAAGATGAAAAATATTAATATTATATACATATAAAGATGGTAGCCCCCTCCTGCAACCAATTACTATAATAAAAATAATATATACATTAAATATTAAAATTAGGTTTGTGTTATGCAACATTTTTTTTAAGATATAACATCAAGAGCTTCTTCGAGACCAATTATCACTTACATAAATGGACAACAATTTTAACAGTTAACATTATTTTTTACAACCTTCTAAATGGGTTAACGTCAATTTATTCTAAAAATCTAAGATTATTCAAAAATTGTAAAAAAACGATTTTAGGTGAAAGCAGTTAATCTATATATTGCGCTTAGGTCTGAAGAAGAAAAAAAATATTGCCCTGACATAATATTGAGAAAACTTGAATTTGAAAAAAAAATAGGTTTCGGCAGGTGTTTGGTGTTGAGACGGGGGTAAGATTAAGTTATGTTTCTGTATAGAATCTTTAAATTACAAATTAAATTGTTTAACTTTTATTTATAGATTACTTGTAAAACTCGCCTGCGCTAGGGAAAAAAAAGCTAACATAAAATACAGCTCTATATATGTGTATCTCGATACATGTATTTATATAGGTACTTTAGTTCACCTGAAAATTGGCATATCGGGGTAATTCCGCAAGTCGCGAATTGGATTAGGCACTTGGTATATTTTTAACGTAGTTTAAACTATTCTCTAAACACAATCTCAGAATTTTTCATTCAAATCAATCGAGTAGTTTTTGAGTATCTAAGCTACAAACATACATTTGGTATTTTGGTTTTAACTTTAAAGATATAGTTTCTTTAATTAAGGCCATGTAAACGCGAGTATTTGATGCATGATTTTACCTCATCTGCCCGAGTAGCCATTTATGTCCAATATGAGAATAAAAGAAAAGACAAAGAATAGGTACAATTTTCTTAATGTAAAAGGTAAATAATTGAAAATAAATCAACATCTGTAGACAAATTATTAATACAGCGCATAGAGTGATCAAAGGGACTTGCATTGTAATCTGCAACCAACAGCAATCAATTATAAATAAAAATAAATAAATTTGGAAAATCCTTTCTTAGAGGGTTTCTTTATCATAAAACGAAACTATACTGACCAAATTTCGTGCTCATATAGCATGATGATGATTATGAATCAGTCAGGAGCTCAGGATCAGGACAAGTTTTTTTATATATTGAATTTGTATAGATAATCTATGTCGGAAAATAATTTGGTTCATACCTATTACCTAAATAATTAAATATACCTACGTCATTCATAACTCATAAGAAGTTAAAGTCTAATAATAATAATATTCTCACGTAGTAAAGCAACACATAGGTACACGATGTTACAACATTAAGTTTCAAATTGGTGTATAAATGATAAAACTACATACTACGTAGAATTCGTAAAAATTTCGTGGTGGGGGGGGGGGCTACAACCCATTCAATCACTCTGAAAGAGAAAAAAATATTTTTTTTCTTGTGTTTTTATTCAAATGCACAATTTTCGAATATTTTAGGATAAAGCATTATTTTGGTTTACAAAAAAATTGTCCGAGACCATATCTAGGACGGTGGCTAATTGATATGTGTTATATATTTAATTATAGGCTCTTAAAACCGCGGAGAACGGTAGAGTGTGAATTTCGAGTTTCATACTACAACTGGAGGATATTGCGTAGGTTTAAATGTTAATGGAGTACCATTAATATATTTGAGCCTGATTCCGTAGATGAAATTATTAAAGTCTACTGCGTTTTAAAAACTTAGTAGCTCATCAACGAAGTGCTTACAATTTCGCAGAGAACTATGATTTTATTGGTCCACGACTTTGAGATTCACATGACGGAAACACGCACACGAGGCATACGGGTCAGAGACTTTTTTGTCAAGTAATTAGACTATATTTTGTTTGGTTTCCAAATATATTTTCATTGTGTATTTTATTTAGGTTTATTCTGCCATAGGTACATATTAGTAGGTGTAGGTATATTATTAAATAGGTAACCATTTTAAATATTAAATCAGCAATGATATAGTAACAATTTTGATATACATTTTTTTATTTGAAAAAAATAAACAACAACAATTTTTTTCAATAGATAGTTTTATAAAACGCATTGTAATGTTTAAATGTATCTATGTTCATAGGCGTGACTAGACTTTATCCGCAGCCTAACTTATGACAGGCGCTACCTTAATGAACCGAAAAAAGCAATATGCACCCAAGGCCGTATTTGTTTAACGCCCCTCTCCCCACCCAATGAAATATTTATATAATTTTAAAAAGTCTTTATTATCTGTTTTCAGTACCTTTTAATAGTTTAACATTTAACGAAATGTTATTCATCTACAGCCTTCGATCACACCATTTAGCTACAAATCAAAAAAAGGGGGTCAAGTGGATGTCGCTCTGCTGTACAGTAGGTTACAAGTAGATCACTGTATAATGGATGGTATTAAATTTGAATTCAATGATATATCATTGTATACGAAAAACGATTCTGAGCGGGGACGGTATGTCAGTCTAGGATATTTGAAATTATATTGATATTGTTATTTTACGGTAGCTGCTAAGTTGAATTAATATTATTCATATTACTTAATTATTAACATAAAATTATCAGTGATGCTAGAAAAATATTATAATATATACTTGTACTCGTTAAAATTGATTTTAATATGTAATTTCGTCTAAATTGGAATTTAAAATGTCTATAAAAAATAACTGTGTTTATATATTTTTTAGATTTTTTGATTACAGTATGTACTATTTATTAGAATCTTTATTTTAAATTTTCAATCCTTAGTTATAAAAACTGACCATTTTATAATTGTTTAATTACAATAATTTATAATTTTTGAGATTTTGATGTATTTGGTCAAAATTCGAACTTTAAATGCTTTATAAAAAAAAATTGTGCCTATGTATTTTTAATATTTTTCAACTGATATTGTATTAATATATCAGGAGCCTTGTATTAAATTTTTACACTTTTTAGCCCAACAGATAAAACTTTATTGATATTTATTGAAAAAAAAACTAAAAAAATTCAAAACTGAAAATGTCCGTAAACAGCTCAAAAAGATTGAGCTACATGAGAAATCGAGTGAATATCTAATCTTGTAAAAATTTAAACTTAAAATGCTCATAAAAATTTATTATGACTTGCTTATAAACTTTTTTTTATTGATAAAATTAGGCAAACTTATGAGGAATCTTGTATTACATTTTCAAACCTTAGATTTAAAAAGAAAAATTTTTATGAATTTCTAACTCAAAATAAATTGCACATTTTCGTCATTTTTACGTATTTTGTCAAAATTTGAACTTTGATTACCTATAAAAAAAAATTGTGACTACGGATTTTTAATATTTTTCATCTGCCTTTAAACTATATATTAGAAGCCTACTATTAAATTTTCAAGATTTTTTACCCAACAAATAAAATTTTATTGACATTTATAGAAAAAAAAACTAAAAAAATTGGAAACTGAAAATGTCCGTTAACAGCTCAAAATAAGTCAGAATATTTTGAAAATGCTATGGTGTGTAGAAAATGCATATATAAACATTCTGTCAAAATTTCATGTCTCTACGGTCATTTCTTCTAGAGTTATACCAAAAACCAAAATCGATTTTGTCGAAAATTGGTTTTCCGTAAAAATTCCTGTTTTTCCCTTAATTTTTCATTTGTTTTTCCAGGCGCTCATGAAAACTACTGGGAAATTTTTAACTTTTGACCCCCCAAAGTACCAACTAGATTCACTTTACCATCCGAAAAGGTACTGTTGGAAAAAATCGAAGTATTTTTACTGTCCTAAAAGGACTAAGGAGATGACAGACACAAAAATAAAAAAAAAATAAAAAAATAAAAAAAAAAACACTCATCATTGTAAAACCAATACATTCATCGCTCCGCTCAGAATCTAAAATAATACAATAATAACATCCAACAACTGTATCGTTGTTTGTTTTAACAGCAAGAACGCTATCCATCTATTGTTGCCTCAGGCTTACGTATGGCGATGGCGTACCAAATTTTGAGATCACTTTTACGAAAAAAGTTCTTATTGTTTTAAAATCCATTTTTTTTTTGTGGTTTTTCAAACTTGAATAACTTTTTTTGTAGTTTCGATATCAAAAAAATTAAAACAATATTTCACAGCTAAACTTCTTCTTATGTGGTGAAAATTTCGTTTCTTAGACTGTAGACTTCTCGGTTCTTTCCCGCACTAAACACTTTTTGCTATGTTTTATATTTGAACGGGGACAACACATGCCGGTGTAGCGTCCTCTAAAGTCATTATAGGGTTTTCCAACGACAGGAAATCGATTCGACAATACATGTTATTAAAAAAATAAAAATACAACCTAATTTTGTAGGTAAATATCTTAATAAAATATCTTTATTAGTAGGTATTTCTTATAACAATGCATATTTATTATTTTTTTTTTTAAATAATAGTTGTAATCCATCTTACTAAAAACTCGATTGGCCGGCGCCTTTCGAAATTTCCAGGGGCAGCCCAGGCACTCTAGACTGTCACCGTAGACACGCCTATTGCCGAACTGCCCGTCCTGATGTCATCGTGAAACTCGACAAGAACGTAGATGCAACGTTTGTATGGGGGAGAGCAACTTCGATTGTCGCACGAGCTAAGTATGACACTTAATGTTTTATTTTGTAACCAATAAACGTGTTTGCGATCTGAAAAACTGTGTAGTATGATCTTTATTTCAGTAATTTAACGTTCTTACCTTTTAAAAATAACAGTGTCGGGATATAGGTACTATGTGTGCACGAATATATATGCTAAATATCTTCACAATTCGTTTATGTATTTTCCATTGGGGAGGGGGGAGGCTGGCCAAACGTACGTCGCTTTAAACGCAAACAGGAAGTCTGTAATCTTCGAATCTATTGTTTTTTTTCCAGGCTAGTATCTGCTAATTTATTGCTATGCTATTTTCAATATGTTTCATAATATATATAATAATACATATATTATTTTTGTATTGGCAAATGCTAAATATTTTGATACTATTATTATTATATTATAATTTAAATGCAAACTTTAAGTGTGTTCCACTAACATATTTTGTATGTGCCATTTATTATTATATATATCATATTGTACAATATTACTATTTATAGTTATATTAGTTATATATCGTCGTATAGGTTATATTATCTATGTATATAACAGGACCATGGTTGTGCATCTCACGTGACGTTCATAGTTAGGTATGTACTAATACATATGTACCATATAGGTATAATAAATTATATCAAAATTTAATTAAAAATTTACCGCTTTTCATTCGTCACGTTTAAATGCATTATAATATTCATAATACATTTATTATATATTATACATCCATCATGCATATATATATAGATATATATGGGATAGGCACTCGTAATATCGTTTGTACCTACGCGGCATATATGTCGTATATACCTCTATGAACATATAGGTATATTATGTATTTATATACAGTAAACTTATATATATCTACAGCACAAAAACGTCAACCTTGCCTCAGGACATAAGCGGTGAGTGTGGCAAGGCCGTCGACGAGCTCAGACCGCCCTGCCCCCCTAATCACCGCGGCCGACAAGCCACAGTGCATATTATGTATACCTATTACCTATATATTATGTATATACATGAGTATTATTTTATATTATGTTCTTCGGCTCATACGTGTACGAACACACTGCACTTATATACAGGGTGGATCACCAAGCTTGCTCACCCCCATTTTCCCGGCTATTAATGCAATAGAATGATAGGTATTCAAATTAAGTTTTTTTTAACTTTAAAATATACTTACACTTATAGGCAATGGCCGTATTTTTAAATACTTAGATTTATCATATACCATTCAAGGAGCGATATCTGACGATACCAACTTATTTTCTTCAAATGAGAACCATCCTTATTCCCGTAAATTATTCTGCACCTAATTTATTTTTTGAACACTTTGATGTATTTAAAGTTTAAACCGATATTCTAATTAGTGGGTTTTGAGCTATTTAACTTTGTATACTAAGGATATTATTATAAATAACCATGGACTTATTATTATATGGCTTGGAAGATATTATGAGGGCTGCTATGACGATTCGAAAACTTATTAAATAATTAATATTAATCTATTAAACATTTTAATATTTGTAAACATTTCCAAGTATCTATAAATTATAATAAATAGACTAAGTCCAACACTACATCTGTTTTAAATTTTTGTAAAACTATATTTGAGGACTTTTATTCTTAGTATATAATAAGTATTAATAACTTAAAAACAAATCATTCGAATTTTGATTCAGATATATAATTTAAAATTTTCTAAACATTTTTCTGCTAATAATTTACAGATAAAAACGTTGGTTCTCATTTGAAAAAAATAAATTTGTATCACCACAGCTGAACGCTCCTTAAATGGTTTAAAAAGTCTAAACAATTATAAATATGAAACTTATGAGTACCTTCCTAAACAAAAAAAATTATAAAAATCAGAATTCGAATAAATTCATTATTATTAAAACAAATAGGGATGAGCATGTTTGGTGAATCACCCTGTATGTATGTTAAATCTATAATATACGCGTATAATATATATATATATAAATATACGTCATATTATCTACACCCATTATCATGATCAGAATTGGGTCACTTGCGCGGGACAGCACTTTCAGTTTTCAACCGGTTTTTCGAATGTAATTCGATAAGTTCGCTTATTATATTTTATACTGTAGTACCTATACGTATATATTATATATATATTCTATATATTGTATCGTGTTGAAAATACACGAAAAAAACAAATTCCTCCCGACCACAATCATATTACATAATATTATTATGATAGGTACCTGGGTATTATATTATTATATAGTATATATTTGTATTGTTACAGTCGACACTCGACACACGAGTAACTGCATAAGGCCGTATCGGTTTGCACGCGATTGCCACAGTTGCTGTTGCTGTAGCTCCAGTGATCATAAGTCACAGCAGTACATATTATAGGTACCTACTGCAGACGCATTTTTCTGTTCAAATACAAGTAGGTAAAAATATATAATAGTTTATGAGTCGGAAGTACGCATAGGTATATAATATGATATATTATTAATTATTATATTTCGCACACGAGGGAGTAGCATTACACGCACATCTAGGTATACTGCATCACGTCATCACGTATCAAATGATGCAAAAGATATAATTTATTAAAAAACAAAAACATTTTGAAAATATACAACACCTATCATACATTATTAAAAAAAAACAATTATAGCTACCGTTTAAATAATTCAGGAATTCAGGGCTCAAGTGTGGGAAATGCAATGTTGAACTCTTGATTAATTATCTAAATCAGTAGGTATAGGTAGGTATATTTATATTTTTAATAAGCTATTAAGAAAAAAAATTTTAAAAAAATCGTAGGGGAATATGACACCCTCTTTCCCACCCATTAAATACGCCCTTGATATTAGTCCTAGGTAAATATTTGGTAAAATGTGAGAGGGGGCATGACATTTTTATCTTTATAAGACGTAAAAAAAGTTGTCAAAAATTTGTATTTTTAAAAAGAAATGACGTATATAATAATTGAATTTTAATAATGAAGCATAGGTATTTACTATTTTTTTACATTAGGAAAAAATAAGCCACTGCAGCCATGATAGAATTGAAGAAACTAATTTGAATTGTCAAAAACTTAATAATATAAATTAAAAATAAAAGCTGTTGATTATATTTGTGAAAAACCAGCAAAAACTTTTCATAAAAAAATTTCTAATCCTGATATTGATACTATTACCTCTAATGATACAGACTTAATTAGAAGAATTATCTTTCGAACGAGGTCTTCCATATTTTAAAAATTACCTACATCCATAGAAATAGGTAGGTACGTTCATGAATTATTGAAAAAAAATTATGATACAAATCATGACAAAAATGAACCAATTACACACATTATCATGTATTTATACTTGTAATACAAATTTATCTCATTTAAGTTTAATTAGTACAATTTATGTTGATAAAACCTTTAAATGTTGCTCAAAACAATTTAAATAAATTTTTACTATTCATTGATTAAAAGAACCAAACTCAAGGGCACCCACCGGGAGGAGGCAAAGGGGCCATGACCCCTCTGAGAATTTTACCGCACAATTTCTGACGTATCTTCAAAACTTTTTAGTTAAATTTAATAAAATTAATTTCTACATTTCTGTTTTAATTTTTACCTATGTTAGTTGATAGTACGATAAAAAAGCGCTTAAAAATTTAAAAAAAATTTCTATTTAAAGTTGAAAAGTTTTGAAGATAGGTACAT
This sequence comes from Nasonovia ribisnigri, assembly GCA_027563435.1. Classification (NCBI taxonomy): domain Eukaryota; kingdom Metazoa; phylum Arthropoda; class Insecta; order Hemiptera; family Aphididae; genus Nasonovia; species Nasonovia ribisnigri. The sequence goes on along the minus strand of JANEHU010005080.1, from coordinate 110,890 downwards.
CAGCAAATGTGTGGTAGGTTTTGTTCAAAAAAGTCGAATTGCCTGGGCCATAACTAAAAAAAATAAAAATGTAAGCCCCCCTCCTTTAAAGAGATTTTTTCATAACTTAAGGCATACCATCGTGTGACCTTTTTTTTTTCCACGGGACAGTATATTAGCCTGCAGTAGTTAAGTTACACGGACGATGCAAGGAGGGTGGCCACTGGCCAGTAGGTTTAAAAAATATGTATTTTAATATTTTAAATAAGCAAGGTAAGTAGGTACAACACTTTTTTCATATACTTTGATCTTGATTCTTTTACCTAGTTATAGTTAAAAATAAAAAGTAAGTACTTGTCCGTAAAATGTTTCAGTTGAAAGAACTTTCAGGTAATTACTCCTGTATATTTAGAGTTTTATATTTTCGACATTAATGCATTTTGCTAATTATTTTTTCGAAATTTGTGTTTTAACTTTAAAAGCATTGTGTTTGAAACTTTTAAAAAAAATCCTAACCTAACCAACCTAACTTTACCTTTAAGTTGATAAAATTAATTTTTATGGTACCTTAAGTGGACGCCACACCCGCATGTGTTGTCTCCGTCGTAAAACGTACCTTCTAATGTTTAAAATAGAACAACACGTCATTCTGATTGTGTTATTAAACTGCATGTTGCATCAGCTGAACTTATTTTCTCCGAGCGCTTCTGGTAAAGTTATTTGTGATCTGTAGAAATATATAGTAGTATTTTATAACTCTAGTAGGGTAGTATCTTAAGTACATTTTCTAAAATATTAAATACAGCTTTATACAAATAGGCACTAGTCGTGTATTTTGACGAGGAAGAGATTGAGAGAGAATATCCAAGTTTTATAAAAAAAATTGTTTGATCAATAAGAAGTTGTATAATATAGATTACTGTGGAATAACTAATTAAACCCTATTTGTGTAGTACCCTATATATATACATACACAGCGCATAACAGGTAGGTTATGTAGGTATTATTGTATATTATTTTGGAAATTATTCTATGTTAATTTAAACAATTAAATATTTTTTGAATAGTTTAAATTATTATTATACCTACAATATACGAAATGTATCTGCATAGTGATTCGACAGTAGCTATATAAAATTACATACCACAAAAAGTAAAACGCTATTACGTTTATTACCAGCTATAACACAAAATAGGTACCATAGTATTTATACAAGTCATAGTTCTATACTATTATAATATTATAATGTTAAAGATTTGATTACTGCAGTAGGTACTCTGCAGTACATTCCCGCATTGAGGGGGCATTTTTATCAACAAAAAAAAGATACCTGTTTGCCTACACAGTTCATATTCGTCCTGCAAAAAAAAAAGGTTAGTATATTTCCATTCTCTTCCACAAATATTCTTGGACAAGAATCATAATATGTCTATTTCCCTCCAAGTATAAAAATAATATATATTACATCTTATAATAATATATTTAATATGCTCATAATATTGTATTTTATATTTTACCGATACAAGTTATTCGTTAACACTCAATTACAGTCAAATAAAATAGGTTTTTAGTAGGTACCTATACATATTGAATAATATTCTTGCTGCCAGAATAACAAAATTATAGGTATTCAAATTCTTAAGAGGGTGACAATAATTTTGATAATCATGGAAAACGGAGAGTGGAAGAAAATGGATCATTTTTTAAAACTATTATTGGAGAAAAATTAACAGTGGAAGAATACGTTATATTATCATATTTAGAGAAAATTGGCTGCGCATCCCTTACATCCATCACTTACGACATATACGTATAACCCCACTGATAAGTAGAATAGGTTAGAAACATACGCCAAATTGAAGATTGCTACATAATATATTACGTACTATAATACGTGTGTACAAATGTACTAACTAATGAATATTTTTGCAACAGAGTAATAAAAGCAATTTGATAATAACCAGGTCAAATTCGGTGTCGTTGCTCCTATGTAGGTTAGCATAGAATTAAAAAATGATAGATATTTAAATTAATAAGAGGGTAACAATTTATGATTTTGATAATGATGGAAAACGATTGGGGTGCGGGGGAGAGGGTCTATAGATTTTTATTATTAAAATTAAGAGCGGAAGAATATATTATATTCTCATTTTTGGGAGAAATTAGCTACGCTCTCCTCATCTTCACTACTTACGACATCAATAAAACCTAGGTACGTATGCCACTACCCACTGATGAGTAGAATAGGTTATAGTTATAAACATACGCCGAATTGGCGATTACTGCTAAATAACACACTGCATTATACGTAGGTCGTATAGGTATACTAACTAAATTAGTTAAACTATAATGAATATGTTTGCAACAAAGTAATAAAAACAATTTGATAATAACCGGGTCAAATTCAGTGTCATTGTACCTATGTATGTACAAACTACAAATATATATATATGTTGTATGTACACCAGCAAGCTATATTATAATAGGTGCTGACTGCCGTCTGTTGTATTTGAGTGTGCACTATGCGCCTGTGTGTGCCTATACCCGCTACTATTATTATTATATTTTGTGATGTGTGTAATAATTGCTTTAATGAGAATCTCGTTAATTAAATTAAATGTTTATGCTCTTTTTTGTTAAAATGTCTATCGTTTTATGATTAAGGTTTAAGACTTACAATGACAAACTGTTAACGTCGTCGATTGGTGATATGATCATAACAGTACAATATATGCCTATAATATATTATATAGATACATAATATTATAAACTACAATGTAAATTTGTATACACAAGTACCTATATCCCTGTAATACCACTTGAAAATATGATTACGTGCGTTCAGACGTTAAATAACAAATTTTATTTCAAGGATGCATTAGAGGAGAAATATTATAAGGTAGACTATAAAAAATAAAAATCTATGTATAATATATTTTCAAATATCCACAGGATTAATTAAATAACACACACTTACACGCACACACCAGCGCCGGTGATTTTTCCATGGGGGAGAGAGGCATGTGGCTGATTTTTTAACATGCACTATTTGATCATCAAAAATATAATTTATGGTTATAAGTTTATAAATATTGAAAAAAAAGTCTTGGGGGTTCTACCCCCTCATCCCCTTCGTTTGACCACCACTGTCAAACACACATACAGGGCGATTCATCATGTATACTCAACCCTATTTGTCCATAAATAAGGAAATAATTATTCAAATTCTGATTACTTCAAATAATGCAATAAAAAAATGTTCCAGCTTCGATCAAATTACCGTTGTAAAAATGTAAATTTGAAAATCCACAAATTGTTTTGGATTTAAAACTTATTTCATGTTAAATTTAAATACTTACCTAAGTTTTGAAAATGTAATAGGTACAATGTTCTTCCGAAGTTGTATTTACAGTGATTTAAAAATACCGAAAAGACATGTGCACAAATTTATTAGTATAAATCGTATTCAAATTGTCCATCGCTTCAGAATTTTTTTAGTTCATACCTCATAATATGAGACTTTTGTGCCGTTGAACTCATACTAGACTAGACTGGTAGATGCAAAATCTCCGGTTTTATAATTTATTTTTAAAATAATGACAACCCGTTGCCATTCACAAAACACTTATTTCCCAAAATAATAAATTTTGTTCAGTTTATAATTACTAATAATACTAAAAAATATTATAATAATTTTCTATGGACATTTTGGACTATATATTTTATAAGGGAAAACAATATTATAATTTGAAAGGAATTTTCGTTAGATAAATATTATCTGAGGAGTAAGGGTTTATACCGATGTTTTGGTGGAGACTGTGCAGTGTGCACCGTCAAGCGTTACATAGTTCCCCATCCCTAACAGTCTTAACTAGTATAGTATGTTGTATCCATTTAGTTTATAGGTCTATGGTGTAACTTTTAGGTTGTATCTCATTAGTCATTATTCTTATGGCAGCACTCTATACACTCTCATACACTCTATTCTACATATTAAGTAAACATAATATTTGAGTAGAAACTTTTTTGTATGTTTAGTTTTTACCAAAATATCTTGATTCGTGAGTGGTTTGGAACGATTCTTCTGTTATGAATTCGAATAAAAATTGATTTTTATCGGACTATATTATATAAATATATAATATACGTATTATATGAAACTCACAATAACTATTTTGATGATGACGGTGTGATTTGGTACAAAAACTTTCCTCACAGGAAAAACTGTCAAGTCTCGTAAAATAGACAGATTTCGATATTTTTTTTGTTTTATTTGAAATATTACGTAGACTTAAAGGCTTACGCAGGTTGGATTAGATTTCCGTTATTATTTAAAGTTAATTAATAAATTGTATTCAAATACCACCTGAACAAAGTTTTAATCTTTAAAAAATGTATCAACATACAACTGTTCTACGAGGCAGGATTGTTTCCCAAGGTATAAAGTAATTCTTATCGTTGAAATGGTTTGATTTGATTTTTCTGTTGGGTTTATTATAATGTAATATGGCGCCGTGTTGCACGTAACTAGAAATTGCCTGAATATTTCCCCTTAGTAAATACCTGACAGCCAACAGCCAATGTTACAGCCAGTTTGTAACTCTAATTTGATTTCTATATCTACATTTTTTTGATGCGATATAATCATCATAATGTTTTAAAAAAATTTTATATGATAAGATCTGAGACATACCTCTTGCACTTAATAAGGTAGTTGGGACACTGCAAGTATATGAATCTGGTCTCTAAAATTAAGAGTTCATAAACACATATAGTCAATATAGTTTTACGATGTATTCAACAAATTATGATTTATGTTATATAACTATTGATGTAAGTTATTTAGTTACGATTTATAATTTATATAAATCATAATTTATTTTTATAGAATATAACAGATTATGTATTATGGTTATGAAATTTGTATAATGTTAACCTCGCCAAGTGTGAAACATTTAACTGACGATCGTTTTAAATATGTAGAAAACTTATATTCTTTCTATTTATATATCTACATTCTACACTATAATAATAATAATAATCATCGGTATGTTATATTTACAATTCGATTTGTATTTATTTATTTATTTGTATGGAAATAAATTCCATTTGTATAATAATTATGAGTAGGCACAATACATATAGTTACTGGTGCAGCCGATTGATTTAAACTATAGCTCTGTACAGTGTACATCCATGATCCATACTTAAAATTATAATGCCGATGAGTAGTATAAACACATTACACATTAATCTCAGAAACTTCTGGACCTATTTCAATTCAAGTTATATCATATAATATATCCAAGAAGTAAGAGTACTTGTTTGCTAAATTGCCCACATTTCCTTGTATCTTGAAACCTCCCCTTCAAAACAAGACTGGAACAAGTTCAGTACGTTAAAAACTGTGGTTACAGGATTTTTTTCTCGTGAAATATGTCGATCTAGTCTGCCGTGAAGTGCAAAATCCGCAAACCTCTTAAGAGTTTTTGGAACGCTATGAACTTGAGGACAATAAATTCAGAATTTCTCAAGTGTATTGTTACTGGAGATGAAACTGGGGTTGCACACTATACGCTTGAAACCAAGAGACGTCCTACCAGTAACGTCACACCAGTTCACCTTCAGCCAAAAAAAAAATCGTGGCATCAGTGTTTTGGGACCATAAATGCATCATATTGAATGAATATTTGCCTCAGGGGAGACCACCAATACAAAAAGGTATTGTGAGACCATACAAAAATTGAGAGGGGTCTGCTGACAAAGAGACTCTGCCTGCTGCATGACAACGCTAGCTCCGCACGGCCAACGTCTGCACGAAACAACTGTTGGATTCCTTTGTATGGGATATTTTGAACCGCCCACAGTATTCCTCAGACTTGGTGCCTTCAGATTACTATCTTTTAATTTCCCTAAAGATGCACATGGGTGGGAAAAAATTGCAAACAGACGAGGAGGCGAAGGCCGGGTCAACAAGAGGATGAAGGTAGTGCCACCAGAGTTCTACGAGGCAGGTATAAAAAATTAATCATCCACCTCACCATCTGCGTCGATGGCAGCTATGTGGAAAGATAACACACAAATATACTAATATACTAATGTAACCAAGCAATTATTTTTTTAAATACATTTTTTGATTCCTACAAAAACCAAGTATTCTTACTTTCTGGACATATTTAATAGACTATGACGGGGTTTTTAGTTTCTATTTTAACCCTTATTGTTGCTATAGGGTGGCTCACACACGTATTTTATTTTGGTTCACGAAAATTGAATTTTTTTTCATATAATTTATATAACATTTATGGATGTCAATAGGATGTGTTCTGGAAGTAAATTTTTTAAATCTTGCATTTTAAAAAGGTGCTCAAATCGGGATTTTTGGTGCACAAAAAATGTATATTTGTTTTGTTTGCTCAGGGTTTTGTTTATTCATTGGTTACATAAAATAAAATAGCTATTATAATGATTGTAAATAATTTTAGACCAGTATTTTATATTTAGTCAAAACCACCCCCAGATGACTGTACTATAAATATGTATATAAAGTTTACATTTAACGGAACTTATAAGACTGGGTAAATATATACAGTAATTATTTAATTTGTCACGGACAACGCCATGCAAGATCAGCTAGTATTTTATTATTCATAGTACCTACATACCTATTACCTATTACTTATATTGTAATTTTGAATAATATGTTGTTGATCATATATTTTAATTTATTTTTATCATTATAATTATAGTATTAAATACAAAAGCCGACAAGTTAAATCATAACAGGTACTTGCCATTTTATTTGCATTTTAATTATAATAGGTACCTAAGTAGTAAGTACTTTATATCATACATCTATAGTTATGTAGAGGATAGAGTGTAAAATATATAATAATAATATGTACCTAATCATCTCACTGTAGTCGTGTTGCTATTGACCTTGCGTCGTGGAATTAAAATAAGTGCTTCATATTTCGAATATAAATACACACACACATTTATATACTCCGGTGATCAGCATAAGGACGTAATAATAATTGCCAGTTGGTATATACCTACACAGACGTAATAAAATACAGACATAATAATAATATAATATATTATAATAGCGTGTTGTATACTTGTATATAATATATACATTATATGATATACATACATATAACATATTATATTATGATATATGTCATATTTCAATACTTCATAATGTATGATTATATATAGGTACTGCAATTATACATCTAGGTACCTGTTACCTATCGGCAATAAAAACCTATCTATCACGCGTGCGTGCTATATGACATACGATGCACGCCATATGAAACATTAAAACGTTATATTTTATACTTTTATAGTGTTGCCGTTTTTGCATATATCAATACATATAATATAAAGATATACCTAATAATTGAGAATTGAGACGCTATTATAATTTATGGGTATAATATTATTTTATGCATTACAGGTAATATCCCGTTTTGGTCAGGTTTTTGCTGGTTGCACATCGATTTTAAAGCAAAATATACTGAACGGCGTTGCGTCAGTCTTAAGGTAAAAAAGTAAAATCATTACAATCAAAGTTACTTTTTATTTTAATTTTAAAATATATAACTGTAGCTTAAAATTATAGGTATCTTATGACATTTAATACATTAACAACTAAGTAATTATAGTAAAAATATGAAATATTATACAAAATGTTTATTAAAGAAAAATTTAATTGTTTAACAATATATTTTCAAAATTAGGTATCATCTATACCTACTTGATTCAAAATAAAACTTTATTAGCTATAAAAAATGTAACTGATAAAAAATCGTACTTATATGATATATTTACATATATTATCAATTGGTACTTAAAATTTAAAATAAAATAAAATATTGAGTAACTTAGTAATTTTACTTCAAAAAAGTAATTTAAATGATGTACCTACTTACATTAATTACTTGGAGTAGGTAATCTGGTATTATGTAATTAGTTGACCATCAAATTACTTAAAAAGTCATTTCATTTCAGTAACTTATAACTTAAGTTATTACTTATTCCAAAACACTGCCTATAACGAGTGCGATAAATCATTTTTAACTAGTGACAGAGATTTTCAACTTTTAAAATTGCGTGGGTACTTACCTAACCTACCTATATAGCTATATTATTATACATATATGCGATATACCTATACACACCATCACAATATACGCCGTTTATATATCTAAACTGCATGGTTTACCTATATGTATATTATACTATATGGTGTTAAGGCGGAGAAGAGTCGTTTTAATATATATATGGCATATACCAAACGCACGGTAAACCATATAATATTATAATTATATGCATATATATTATATATACAAGTACGGGTTTTTTCTCCATTTTACGTCAAAATTAATATTATATAATAGACACGACAGTCTGAAAAATACCTGTAGGTATACACGTGTCATATTCACTCATACGCATACGCATTATTATAGGACTATATTATAATACCAAAGATTTCCTAATAGTATATACCTCATAATCATTTTAAATAATTTGTTATAACTTTTAATATTTGAATGTGAAAGTCGCAATAGTCATTTGCAGGTCATCGCGCATAAGTTTAACTTCAATCGTTTTAAATTATAACAATTATTAGTCATATATTATGTTATATATAATATATACAATATACATAGATATTCGTGAACAAAACAATGTTATTCATATATGTCATGTCACAGAGTTCTACAAATCTGTTTAGCTCACAAAACACATAATTTAAATACATTGTACATTTGCAAATTTGTAATTTTAACATTTGTAATAAACACGAGTCTTTGACCTATGAAAATAATAAAATGTTTTAAAAAAAAAGATTGTTTGACTAAACTTTTTGGTTTAAAGTGTCTGTGTAAAATATTTAAATATAAAAATTATTTAACTAGATTAGGTTAGGTAGGATACATTTTTTTTTAAAGATAAATAAACTCTTTAAATAAATTAAATATTGTACGGTATACAAACGTACGATATGCAATACATAAATTAGTGATGATTGTGTGTTTAATTTCGGTTGGTTTTAAAATGTATAAACAAAAAAAAATCTTATCAATAAAAATGTATATGTCCATTGTACCTACAAATATTTTTTAGATTCTGAGCGGAGCGATGAATGTATTGATTTTACAATGATATGTGTGTTTTTTTAAAATTTTTTTTTTATTTTTGTGTCTGTCATCACCTTTTAGGACAGTACAAATACTTCGATTTTCTTCAATAGAACCTTTTCTGATAAGAAAGTCAATCTAGTTGGTATTCTGGGGGTCAAAAGTTAAAATTTCCCAGAAGTTTTCATGAGCGCCGTGAAAAACAATTGAAAAATTCAGGAAAAAACAGGAATTTTTACGAAAAACCAATTTTCGACAAAATCGATTTTGGTTTTTGGTATAATTTCAAAAGAAATGACCATAGATACATGAAATTTTGACTGAATGTTTAAATAAGCATTTTCTACACACCATAGTATTTTCAAAATATTCTGACTTATTTTGAGCTATTAACAGACATTTTCAGTTTCCAATTTTTTTAGTTTTTTTTTCTATAAATGTCAATAAAATTTTATTTGTTGGGTAAAAAATCTTGAAAATTTAATAGTAGGCTTCTAATATATAGTTTCAAATGCAGAAGATAAATATTAAAAATCCGTAGTCACAATTTTTTTTTTATAGGTAATCAAAGTTCAAATTTTGACAAAATACGTAAAAATGACGAAAATGTTCAATTTATTTAGAGTTAGAAATTCATAAAAATTTTTCTTTTTAAATCTAAGGTTTGAAAATGTAATACAGGATTCCTCATAAATTTGCCTAATTTCATCAATAAAAAAATGTTTATAAGCAAGTCAAAATAAATTTTTATGAGTATTTTAAGTTCAAATTTTTACAAGATTAGATATTCATTCGATTTCTCATGTAGTGATTTTCTTATTTTGTTGCAATTCAAAAACGAATAACTGTTGTGATGTGAATAACACAAAAAATGAAAATTTCACTGAATGTTGATATAAACATTTTCTATACACCATCTAACTTTGAATATGTTTGAACTGTTTTTAAGCTTTTTACGGATCATTTAAATTTTAAATTTTTTTAGTTTTTCTTTATATAAATACCAATAAATTTTTATTTGTTGGGCCAAAATGAAAATTTAGTACAAGGCTTCCGATATATTGTTACAATAGCAATTGAAAAATATTAAAAATACATATGCACACATTTTTTTTATAAGCATGTAAAGTTCGAATTTTGACAAAATTCATCAAAATCTCGAAAATTATCAATCATTGTAATTAAACAATTATAAAATGGTCAGTTTTTATAACTAAGGATTGAAAATTTAAAACAAAGATTCTAATAAATAGTTCATACTGTAATCAAAAAATATAAAAATATATAAACAGAGTTATTTTAGATTCTCAGCGGAGCGATGTTTTATTGTTATTTTAAGTTCAAATTTGGACGAAATTACATATTAAAATCAATTTTAACGAGTAAAAGTATATATTATAATATTTTTCTAGCATCACTGATAATTTTAGGTTGATAATTAAATAATATGAATAATATTAATTCAACTTAGCAGCTACCGTAAAATAACAATATCAATATAATTTCAAATATCCTAGACTCACATACCATCTCCGCTCAGAATCGTTTTTCGTATACAATGATATATTATATCATTGAATTCAAATTTAATACCATCCATTATACAGTGATCTACTTGTAACCTACTGTACAGTAGAGCGATATCCACTTGACCCCCTTTTTTTAATTTGGATTAATAGTATGAAGACTGGTGGTGTGGGGAGGTAGGCGGAAGTATCTTTTTCAACAAAAGAGTTTTAATATTAGTTTACTCTAAAATAATTCTTGTATTATTGTTGTTTTTGAAATTTTAAAAATTGGTCATTAGTTTAATAAGCTGTGTTCAACTGATGATAATTTAAGGTACTACCTACATAGTTTTATACCATATAATACCATTTACACGGTATTCATGTTTTATGTAACTCAAAAATAAAATACCATATTTTAACAACTTTAGTAAGTACCAACCTAGTGACAACAATATCCCAGCTGGTCTTGGTCAGTGTAAATGCACTTATATTTATTTCAAATAATATTTTAATTTTTTAACAATTTCTCTTTGATGTCTTTTGTTGTTAATATTGAGTAAATTGATTTAAAATTATCTTATATAGTTATATACCTAATACAGATACATACAAGTAAATCATACTACAATACTATCATCAAGTATTTAGTAATACTTTAGGTGTATAATTATTATTTAGGTAGGTCCCATTATTATAATAAAGGTAGGTAACAATAAAGAAACAACTAAACAATTATACATCAATATTCAAAATAATTCAACAGTTCGAAAGAAAATTTTTAATTTTCCTCTATGATTTTAAATGTTTTTTTCTATTCAAGACTTATAACTCAAAAATCACAAGAAAAAAATTTTAATTGTAAATAAACTATTATAATTAGGTATGTCGATATTATGTATAAATTATAATCTATGAATGTGTTACAATATGATAACGTATACCTTTATTACAATTGAATTCGTGAATTACATAATTTTATACAAGTCAGTCGGTCACAATATCGATTTTCTTTTATTCAGAATTTAATTTTCATTTAACCCAACCGAACTCTAACAATAGAATGTAGAACCGTCTGGCTTATCCTAACAACATCCTAAAATAATGGATGATGACTATATAATATATATAAGAGCATTATCTCCGAGTAAGTATATTATATATGTACCTATTATTTTTATACACAGAGTGATTCACCAAGTATATGCGTTTATACTCTTTATTTTCTCAATGAAGAAATTCTTCCAATAACCAGATATGGGTAAAATCTTCTGTTTTCTCAAATGATAACCTCCTTTTTCCTGAAAAATTAATTAGTTGATAATTTTTCTGAGAATGTTGACGTACCCAACTCAATCAAAATTCGAAAGAGTAGTTTTTGAGTTATTTAATCTTGTATACTAATGATAATAAATCGATTATATTGGGTTTGTAAGATAAGGAGTAAAACCATTATTAAAAACTTTTAACCCTAGTAATTACTAATTAGTATAAACATTTTACTAACCGAAAAACTACTCGTTCAAATTTTGAATTAGATACCTCAACATTTTCGACAAAACGATACACTAAATAATTTACAGTTAAAAGTGGGGTTTCTCATTTGAAAAACAGAAGTTTGTATTGGGACGTGACACTCCTTAAGTACCTAGTATAAAAAATCCAAGAATTTGAAAATATCATCTAAGACTGTATATTTAAAAATTCCGAAAAGAAGATTTGGAATAAATTTACTATTAAATAAAATAATGGGAATATTACCATGCTTGGTGAATCACTCTGCATATATTATAGGTTTGTATTAAATATTATATTATTATGCTTATTACGGACATTATAAATTATAATACATATACATTATACATAAGTGAAGTTTATAATATCACAAAAATAAACTAAATTAAAAACTAAAATGATTATTGTAACTTGTAATAATGTATTCACGCAAATAAAGGTTTTTGTTAAGTAACTCAATAAGTTTTTAATCGATACATTATTAACTAACTCCAAAATAGTATTAAAATTTAATTTATGGCAAGTGTCGATATTATGTATTTTGGTTTTTTTTGTAAGAAAAACTCACGAAATACCTTGTATTGAATTTTAAGCTTTTTGACAAGTGGACAAAAACGTTATCAACGTACATGGAAAAAATGTTGACAAAACTTGATTGAATTTTGATGTTTACATTATTTTGCTAATGAAAATATCGATAAAAAAGCTGCTAGTTTTACTTTTTATAATATAAACAAAAACTAATAACTTATTGTATAATCGAATGATAACATTTTTCACTACAGTTTATCAAGTCACGTTAGCTATCTAAGTTTTTTTTTACTCGTATACCTTAGTCGTTGAATGTAAAACAAAAAGTTTAAACTTTCAGCGAGAATCTTGTTTTATGCATTTTTGTTTTCATTATTTTAATAGACCGTTTGGAAACATAGGAAAAGTATTTTCACTCTATAAAGTTACATAAATGTCATTATAATTTGTATTAACTTGGCGTTGTTGTTGTGTATAGATTGCTACAGTCGATATACACTACAGTACTACGACACATGTCTGCAGAAAGAATAACATTCCAGTATGCAAATATATACACACACAACCTTGAACCTTACTAATGCATAACACCGGATCGAACGAGTGTTTTAAGTTTATAACATAATAATATTATAGTGTATGTTATAATATCTTATAATCGTAAGGAGAAATGAATGTCATATTGTAGGTTTAGAGTAATCGGGGTCTGGTCCGAACCATTTTATGTCACTCTATACAATATATACAATCAGATGGACATATTGAGGTAATATTGGATAGTGCCTAAATATTTATACCTAAATAACGTACGTCCATATACAGTACTTATGCACTCAATAATAAACGACAAACGTGTTAGAGATTATGTTTTTGATTGTAAATTGTAATATTTTTTTCACGATAGTAAGTTGCGCACACACATATATATATACTATAACAAAGATATTTATCAATTCCAATGAAAATATTATTATTTATATTTATATTATTTTGTGAGTATCGATATTAAATAATCATGGTGTATATATTATATTATATATATTTATATAATATATAGTATATACATAGCTGCAAAATCAGATCGTCCTTGTAAATAAAAACCGCAAAGATGTAGATAATAAAACAAATTAAACAAGAAAGCAAATAAAAATCGCTTGTTCCGCATACAGAATCTAATACGAATTATGATTGTAATTTATAAACCATTACTATATATATTATATTGTATTATCTACACATAGGTAACTTACCGACTAGGTACATGTAGATACCTACACCGATTACGACGAATGCTGCACATGGATATTATTTTACAGGCTATGTCTATATGGCACATTAGTAGATATGACACACGCTGTCGATATTTTGATTTATTATGAATTCAGATAAATTCTTAACGATTAATTAATCACATATTATGTATAGGAGGAACTTATTTTATATAATTATGTTATTGTAAAAACTATAGTCTATAGATTATGAAAATATTACATTGAATGATATATAGAAGTATCGAGGGAGATGTCTGGACCAATAAAGGATATCAACCTAAACTAGGTAATAAGTGCAATAATGAGTGAAGAATAACAACTAGTAATGAACTTACTATAGAATTAATTATCCATCATAGACCCAACGCATCGTCATGGAGACGATAAGAAATAGAAAACTACTGTGCTTGGCGTAATGAGAATCCCTTGCTGCGCAGTGCTCATAGTATTAAAAAAGAACCCAGAAAGAGGCCAATTGAAAGACCTCGTATTCTACTATATACGATCGTTTGTGAGATGGGAAGGTAAGGTGATAATTGGTAAAAAAGCTTTGGGTGGACCTGTGAAAGATCAGAGGGGAAGAAACGAACATCCGACAGAGATGACTGGAGATGGATGTTTGACGTGATAGTCCTATGGCGGTTGTTTACCCGACGAAGAGGAACGTGAAGAAGATATTGATTGGCAACAGTTCGGGATTTTTAAGAGGCGATGAAAATATATTCTAACGGCATGTTCACAGCAAAGACAGTGCTGTGGTGTATTGTGTACCCATATTATTATCAATAAAACGGTTATTTCATAAATTACCCGGATAATTTGTACCTACATTATCTACGGCTGAGTGGGCAAATTACGTATCCTTTGATAAATTGTACGATAAAATAATGATTAATAAGAAATAACAATAATAATAACTTTTATATTAATAATTTAATTATAGCCTAATAATTAATAAATAGCTTTTTTAACAGTACGACTTGGTTTTTGTTAATAGAACGAATGTATAATTTAACAATATTATAAATATATATAGTACAGGGTGATTCACCAAGCATGCTCATTGCTCGCCCTTATTTTTAAATTAATAATGAATTCATTCGAATTATGATTTTTGGAATTTTTAAGTATACATCAAGCCGAAACTAGATTTTTGGGGCTAGTTAAGGGCTTTCTGTGGTGATATAAACTTCTGTTTTTTTAAATGAGAACGCCCTTTTTTTACTTTTAATTAATTAGAATATATAATTTTTTTTTTAAATTTTGATGCATATCTAATTTAAAGTTTAAACGAGTAGTTTTTTAGTTGTTTGAATGTGTATATTAAGGATAATAATCCTTAAAAATGGTTTTCAAAAATAAAAAATAGATCTCATATTGGATCTCGTATTTATTATTTACTTTGACCATTAACACATATTTTAACGATTGATATAAAAATACTAATTTCTATAATTTTCCAAATCACCATAACCCCCCCCCCCTATTTTCCAAATCCATTATTATGGACCTAACGCGTAAATCAAGTATCGTTAAGATTAGTATTCATTTTTATGTGCTTTCATCAAAAATAAACAAATCTTAGGTATAATAGTAGTCATTGTAATTGTGTATTTTATAATTTGTTTTTAAAAAAATACATGAATTTGTAAAAAATGGTATGTGCCATATTTCTATAAATTATAAATTTTAATAGTAATATAATATGTAAATATGTAACCAATAGCAATACCACTGTAATAAACAAAAAAATATTTGATTTTCGTGAACCTTAGCAACTTATAGTGGTTGAAAAAATAAGCTATAAACACTCCCTAAGTCTCAAGAAATCTATTGATAGTTTTTTATCTTCGAATATAAAATATCGATTATATATATATATATATACATGTTTCGACTGCTCTTCCAGTCTTTCGTATAAAATATTTTTACAAACCGTTTTCACTAAAAAGTAAAAATAAAAATAGTCGTACCTACAATATGTGTAGTTACATGACGTACATGATAGTAAATAGTAATAAATAACAGTTCGCAATAACAATTAATATTGATTTAAGTTATAATAATATGCACATTCATTAAACATGTTAAGCTGCTTCTAGGTTGCCTTATATAATATTTTTGTATAGTATAAAATATTGTATTATATACACCAATACACCATACAGCGGGACTCCCGACAACTATACGTATAATAATATATATTTTATTACGATCACCTATACGGTTTTATTCAATTCAGCTTTTACATTACATATTATGTAAAATTTAAATCACGAATCCGTGGATTCGTATGGTTATTTCATATCTTCACAACATAATCAAACGTTTTTTTCGTCAAGTGCCCTCGTTTGGAATTTGGATTCGGTGAATAAATTAATGAACCAAGTCAACTAATAAATATTTATTATAACTATTATTATTATCATCAGTAATTATGTTTACGTACGGTTAAATGTAATCATGATTGCGATACATAAAATTATAAACTTATAATTCATAAAGTGTAACCACTTGGATACTTCTTATTTGATGTACCTCATGTCATATTATTATTGTAAATAAAGTTTTAAAGATTGTATATTAATTAGTGGCAAATAAAAATATTGTTTGTATCACATTGTTACAACTAATGGGTAAATTATAGTGTAGCTAAAAATAAAATATAAAGTAAAGATTATCGTGTATTATGGCACTGGTCTATGGTCGTTGACCGGAAACTAATTATTCCCCAACATTTTTTTTTTACAAACTTTGATTGTTTATAGGTATACAGTTTTATTCATACAAAATATAAAAATAACTACACAAATGTATGTGTAGTACGTGCTTATAGTCAATAGCCATGCGCATTGTGTATTATACGATATAATGCTATAGTGCTTGAATAATAAATTGGAAAAAAAATAGAAGGGGATGCAAAAGTATAAGAAATATGTGTGTCCTCGAGCATTTAAATGTCAGATGTCTTATTGTTTAGTGAGGGGCTTTGAATTTATCAATATAAAATCTTCATTATTTTTGCTCTAATAACAACATTTTAAATAACCAATTTTTTTTTTATTTGCATTAATGTAATAAAATGGAAAAACGAGCCCTGAAAGTCCTATTCCCTGCGATCCATCATTAAGAAAAATTAGAAGGGGTACTCCGTATCCCACACCCAATTCAAACACTGATAATACAAGACTTAACTATTAAAAGAATTATTTGAAGAGAAAAAATGTCGGAATCCTTTTTTGTTGACTGAGAAATACAACAATATTGTTAATTTATCGTTATTCGGTGAACTCAGCCGTTTGCTCATATTGACTGTTTGCAAGTTCGCCCAGTCTAAATATTCGCTATCGGAGAAGTCGAAAGGTGAACAATCGCCGCGCTGGTCTGTTTTGAGGATTTGGGGATAATTAGCGCTGGGACTGTTTTTATAGTTTTATTTTTGGGGCAACGTTTTTAATGACCAACAATTTGTGGCACTCATTGTGAAGAAGATAAGAGACGTGAAGTCCGACCTTGGACTGCGCGGCAACCGCACGGGAAGTGGCGATGACCGGTCTTATGTTACCTACGTACCTAATAGTAAATTATTCGTATTTATACGACCAAAATACAAATCTAATTTAATAGTAAAAGTGTTGACGCCTTAGGTAGAGCGGTTGATGCACAACTTTGGCAACCCTATTAAAAAACTTAAATGGTGCCACTGAATACAACATATAATATGTATAAAGTGGAATAGCCAAACTAACATTAAAAAAAATATGAATTTAAGACAAATTTAGAATAATGTTTATTATGAGTAATGACAATTTTGCCATTAATTTTTTACACACCAATAATATAAATTGAGCCGTATAATATGTGATAAATTCAATGACAATACGGTCATGAAATTGGTAATGGTATATTTAATGACGAATATACGACGTATATGTACTATGCACTGAAACTTCACCTGACTAGAAATGCTTATACAAATAATCGTGCCTAGGTATGTATCATTAATATTTTTAGATAGGTATAATAAAACATTGTATTAACTAAAATAAATCAAATACAATCCAAGTGAAGATCGTCTACAACCAAGATTAACGAAACAATTTTTATTTTTGTTGGTTGTTTTAAAAAATACTGAGAATTTCAATTTCGATCTCCTAAAAATTCCAACTAGATCCAATTTGCTTCCTAAAACCTCTATCAAAATTTATGATAAGAGCATTTTTTTTACTAGAAAAGTTGAAAAGTTGAAGTTGTACAAACATTTTCAAATACCTCACCTAAACGTCTAAAATGATTAGACTGGACCAAATAAAAATAAAATAGTAGTTAATTTTCAAGCCCCCAATTGAAAAATCCTGCTTACGCCACTGAGAGTGTAACTCTTTTTCTGGAAGATAAATCACAAGTCAGGGTTTTTATTCTATTAGATCTCTTATTAGTTCTTATTATAGTCCTTCTGCTGAATTAAACAATTTTGATAACAATTTACAGAAAATACTGAACTTGCATCGTTATAGATATTATTATATTATTTGTATTGATAAAATTATCTGTATTACTGTGTTAGTGAATTAATATGAATTATATTATCTAAATTATAGTATAAACCAAGGCTTCCGCATAACATTAAATTGACGAATAACTAACAAGAGTGATTATAAACTGCAGTGTGTAATGCGTGTGACATGTGTGAACAAACTAGGTAACACATTAATATCGACCAATAACGATATTTAAAAAACAGCAAATTTTTAAATATACTATTTTAGATCTTATAAATTTCGAATTCTTGAGATTTTTTATAGTACTACTTATGGACTGCTTTGTGACAATACAATCATACAAACTACTGTCTTTCAAATAAGAATCCTCTCTTTTTTACTGTAAATTGTGGATAATTTTTTTCAACATTTTTAGGTGCCTAATTGGAAATTTGAACTAGTAGTTTTTCATTTATTAAAATGTTAATAGGTACCAAGGTTTAAAGTCATTAATAATGGTTTTAAAAAAATGCAAAGTAAGTGTAATGATGGATCTACACATCTAATGTTTAATGTTTATTATTCTTGGACCATTTTAACAAATTATAAATATTGAAAGATATTAGTACTAATTAGTAATTACTTATCAGGAACTAAATTTCTTAAATCACTATAGTTCAAAATGCATTATAATGGACCAATTGGAAATTATCCTTAGTTCATCCTAAGAACTCTTCGTTAAAATGTTGATTTTGATTGGTACGTCAACGTTTTCAAAAAAATGATCCGATAAATAATTTACTGTAGAAAAAAGAGTGGTTCTCATTTGAAAAACAGAATATATTATCTATATATGAAACTTAAGTAATACTTATAAAAATTCCAAGAATTTTAAAATGTTCTTTATGTCTTTAGGAACCCATATTTAAAAATTCCAATTACCAGATAGATTTTAAATAATAAATTGTGAGTGAGTATGATCGATGAATCACCCTGTAAAATACTAAATAAGTAGATAAGATATATAGTTACCGGATCGTGACCGATAAATTATTGAACGGCGCTAAAACAAAAATTATCATTATATAGTACACAGTTTTATAAAATTAATCTAATCATTGTATAAACTATAAATTATTGGTATACCTAGTTAATAGTTATAGTAGGTATATTATGCACTTCATCTTCGTTTATGCATCGTATAGGCACTATTCTTTTCGATAGACTGTACATAATTTTTCCGCAAATTAGAATAATAATTATAGTAATAATACTTTATAGTACTATAATACTACCATAGTACCTATTGGCTATTATAATGTATAGATACATAACATACTATTTACAAATACATAAAATAACTGGAAATTATAAATAAAGTATAGGTACATGCAATATGCATATAATATTTACAAATAAATTGATTACATTTTATCCGATTATTATTAATATGAAATTTGTATAATTCATATTGCAGCAATTGTAGCATTAGGTATACATATGTATATTATAGTGACTGAGACTAGGGAGTAGGGAGTTAAGACACTTGTTAATAATTTCATAATTTTATTCTACATATTATTTGCATTTAAAACATATTATTTTTAAACTTCTATAAATTTAATCACAACAAAAATAAACTTATATATATATATATATCTATATTCTATACTGAATAATTTTCGGTAATAGTTGCTGATTTAACGAATCACCTTGCAGTACATTATATAGGGTATTTACGATAAATATATTTGATATAACGAATTCATAAGGATTTTGTGTTTTATGTGCAAAAGTGGGAGCAGGAGTAAGGGTAGGCCAAATGAGTGGCAGGATGTATGGATGTATGGCAGGAGACAAATTGAATTGACCTTTATGCACTCCAGCTTTTTGTGGGTGAATGCAGTACGAATTATTATGCATTTTTCATATTCTGATTTTTATGAATTTCTATTATCATAGTACACTACTAGTAAATGCATATATATATATTATTTATAAAATATTAAAATATGAGTGAACATAATTGATCAAATGTTTGATATATAGGTTCATATTAGATACATAGGTACTTACATTATATACATAATACATAGTAGATGTAAATTTAAAGTTGGTTATTTTATAGAGTAAATCATAATAGATACCTAGTGATGCGTTTAATTTTATGTAATGGCTCTGAATCGTTTACATTTACATTTTAGTGTTACCCAAGATGCTACAATCAATAAGTATTGTATTATTGCATTGCAGGTATAATATCGTATGAAGTGAACACAACATTTGATTGATACTATTCGACAAAATAAACCCTCAAAATTAGCAGCACAAATATAACGGACACTAATAAAATATATCCAAAATATTTATTGGTCATTGTTGGACTTTATTTTCACTAGGAGAGTTGTAATTCCTTTTGTGCAGCCCACTATACTCCAACAGCACAACTTTGTCAGAAACATTTTTCAGAGTAAAAAATGTTGAGCTCGTTTTGTTGGACACTATTAGACCACTCTAATATTTTGTTGGACTTTATTTCCATCAGTAGAGGTTTTTTTAAGTTTGTGCCATCAACATTATTTTAACGAATTTTTAGGTGAATAAAAAATGTCAAGTTTAAGTTATCTTGACACTGTTCAAGTTGTTGAATGTATTTTATAAGTGTCTGTTATAGATGTGCTGCTAATTATATTATGATACAAAATAATAGTAATATACATATTACATACGTACCGGCCTAGTCCTGATTTACCATCAGGTTAGGTCTAATCTATAGGCCTAATGCAATTTGAAATCATGGGCCTCTATAATTATCCCACTCCGTTAATTTCAATACTACAATAACATTTTTGAAAAACGTATTAAAAAACTATTTATATAGTTTAATACCTGTCCTTAGAGACAAGTAGTTTTCCCGAACTTTATCCGATATTCATACCTGGAGACCGATCATTGATAAGTAATTGGCATAACTAAATTCTGCGTTCTATCCGAATTATTTGATAAAATTATAGAGTCAAAGCTTTCTAACATATTTTAAAGAATACAAAAATGGTATGAATCCTGTTCAACATGGTTTTTGTCGATCCAAGTCAACAGTCATTAATATATTTGTGTAGTATAATGATTTAGTATCTGTTGTTAAGACTATAGGTAGAATCGGTGCAGTGTCACTAACTTGCGAATAGTATTTGACACAGTGGATCACCATATTTTGATTTCTAAGCTTAAGTTGATAGGGATAGGTGAACACTTATTGTCATGGATTAGGTTATTTTTAATGTGAAGGAAATAATGGGTAAAAATAGCTAATAGTACTTCAGATTGGATTGATGTC
This sequence comes from Nasonovia ribisnigri, assembly GCA_027563435.1. Taxonomy (NCBI): domain Eukaryota; kingdom Metazoa; phylum Arthropoda; class Insecta; order Hemiptera; family Aphididae; genus Nasonovia; species Nasonovia ribisnigri. The sequence continues at coordinate 89,115 of JANEHU010005080.1, read as the reverse complement.
TTGTCAGGTGTTCCTAAAGGAGCTAATTTATTTCCATTATTGTTTCTTATTTTTATATATGATCTGTGTTCAGTTTTTTTATTGCTGTAAGTATTCTTATACGCAGATGACTTGAAGTGTTATAATATGCAAATTAATTCTACAGAAAATATTAATAACTTTCAAGCAGATTTGGTAAGATTGGTGTATAAATAATCGTCTGAATGTAAACATTTCAAAATTCACTCAAATGAATTTCACTCGCCTACGAGCTTATGAGATTTTTAATTATACTACCGGTAATCAATTTTTAACAGTTGTTTAAAAAATAAAAAAATAGGGATAATATTCTCCAGTAATTTATCTTTTGTCAATCAAATTCATGATTCATATGATAAGAAATAAGGCTATACGCACTTGACGTTTCATAAGGAGGAATCGTTTTGAATTTAATAATCCAATGTGCCTTTTAGTTTTACACACTGAGCTAGTAAGGTACCAACTAGAATATGGATTCGAGATTTGGAACCCATATCAGTAAGTGTAGTTGAAAACTTGAACTCATTCAAACAAGTCTTATATGTGTCCTACGGTGGAAGATGGGCAGACGGGATAAGCGATTAGAGCTTTTTGGTAATGAATTCAAAATGAAAAATTTAGAATTAAGAAGCAAATTTATTGATGCACTATGAATTTATAATCTTCTAAATGATAAAATAGATTGCCCTGAAGCTTTAGCGTTGATACCAATTAATGTGCCAAAGTTTTCCTTCCGTTTTGCTGCCTTGTTAATTGTTATATATACCATTACCAACATACCGTGGTAATTATGAGCTTAAGTCACCACTCAATAGATTAGATTATTATGTCCTTGTAATGAGATAAAATAATTTAACTTCTTTTATGAAACCAAGTTGAGGTCAAATTTATTTTGCTTATATTATAATGTATAATAATATTCTGTTAATTCCTAAATCATTATACATTTTTTGTTTTTTTTCTTATACTATAGGTACTATTTGCTTTTTTGGCGTTATTCCAAAATAAATAAATAAATAAATAAATATGCTCATGGTTGAGTAATAAAATAAAATACATAATACAATAAATATATTAAAAACATTTTTGTACGATAAAAAATGTGTATGTTTAAATATTTTTATTATACCTATACAGTAAATTCCTACATTGGCTACATTACATTAGGTATATAAATGTCGAAAGTAAATACTGATTAGTGATTACAAATTATTCATCTCGTTTTCCGTTTTGAAAATTCGACGATATTATCGTCAAAATTCATGTTTACTGTTATACTTTTTTTGTCTTTTAATGAATAATATTCCCAAAGCGTCTTAATTTTGATGAATCAATATTAATCTTAATCTATTTTTTTATATACATTTAAATTATAAAAATGATCATTCACTGGAGTCAGGAGCAGTAGTTGAAGGCATTGTGAAAAAAATGAGTAAACATAGGTAGATACCTACATTTTCATTTTTCACATTCTGAAATGCATGTGAATTTGCAGATTTTAATGAATTTAAGTTGATCAGCATAAATCTAAGATATTTTTTGAGAAGTTATTAAACCATAAAACTAAAACCATTATTTAGAAAAATTATTGAAATCCAAGTCTAATTTACATCATCTTGCGTTCATTGCGATAAGTTGTTTGATACGACCCACGGTGCTCCGACCGTTTGCTCACTATACCTAAATTCAATTAATATAATACTTTTATATTGGGGTGTAGGTACCGTTTGTAATGAAGGCATTTTTTAAAGTACTTACACATTTTTCTTGCTCTGGTCTGAGAGGGACTGTACATTTATTCTCTTAGGCCAATTCTACCAATGAAAAATATTCAAACTGTATATTTATTTCTGTATCAGGCTATGTACCAGTATTATGGTATTAAAGTATTAGGTGGTCTCACAGGAAATGCTATAAAACCATTTAAAATACAACAGAACCACACAATCAGAATTTTTCAGAAAAAACATATCGGCTAGGTTCTACTCCACAAAACTATAGAGAACTAAGAGTATTTATTTAAGGGTAATTTACATCATAAACGATAATTTACTAATATTTCATAATTCAAATTGAATTTACCGTATTATTATATTAATATTATTTAACAGCTGGTACTTTGGTAATAAAAAAATTCTATGTACCTAGGTACATTGTCATATATAATAATTAGAAGAATTTTGAACATTAATAAATAAAACATAATTATAAGTTAACATTAGAAAAAAATGTATAACAAACATACCTATTAGTTATGATTTATGAATAACATAGGTAGGTATAGGTGCTATTTATTTCTTTGCTGCTAATTTAAGTTTCAAATGTTTCAATACAATTAACTTGATCTTTTTGATAAATCCTATAATTTGTTTTTGGTTTAATCAAACACAATATTATTATGTATTAAAATACCATATCATCAATAAATACGACTGATAAGACGCATCCGAACATATTGGGGGACGCAACTGACCTATCGTAATATTAGAAATTCTCATCAACAATCTTACTGGACGCAAGTAACATACTAACATGCAGCCACCAATATTCTAGCTACCGCTCAAGGGGTTATTTCCGAAAACTATAAATTGTGTTTATGTATATTAACGACAATATTTTGTAATCAATTTCAAATTTTCTCGCGGTTACATTTCTATTCCGTAACATTATAAATACATGTGTCATAATTATGAATCGCACGTTTCCCACATTATAATACAAGTGTGTACATCTCACAGTACTTGTTACGTGGCTATATATATATATATATATATATATATAATACAATATTTAGGTACGGTGTGTACATATTGTACCTTTCGTCTGGTCGATTGCTACCTAGAAAAAAAATATCCGCATTATAGAGTTTAACGAACTCGACTTGTGTTGCTATAATAATAATAATATTAGAATCATAAATTGAACTGTTACACACGAATGGGGGCAGCTTTAAAGTTGATGAAATAATATATTAATATATGATAATAGAAACTGTAATATTATAATTAGATAATTCCACTATTTTCACGCAATGAAATAATCGTATAACGAGATTCAGGTCGAAAATAAGTATCTATGCCTAATTTATTTTTAAAAATTAAGTGAAAATAGTAGTTTTATTATTACATTTCGTAAGAAAACAGTAAACCTACCTAAAATTATATAACATGCATGTATGTAAAGAATTTCATCTATTGGTATCATAGAAAATTTAAATGATACTGATTTCTGAGTGTAACAAATTAATTATTATTTGAACTGGCAATGTTACGCAATAAAAAAAACCCACAAAAAGTTCTCGAGAAATTTAAATAATGCACCTATAGGTGCCAAACTTGATTTTTTTTTTGAAACAAGACGTTTTGAATTAAAGAATATTTTTGTTAATTTTTAAAAAAAAGTTTTTAGCTGGGCTGCACATTTTAAGTCTCCTACTAAGTTTTTCAAACTAATAAAAACAATTATTCTCATTTAATTTACCATCGCCACTCGTAATCTCGATTTTTACGTTATACTGTCATAAAAATCTGTTTGAAAAATTACGAATAAAAAATAACAATATTCGATTAGGTAAAAAATTTGGTACCGCTAGCATGTTACAAAGTTACTTTTAAAATAAAATTTAAAATTGGATGTTGGTGTTAAATTTTCTAAAACCATAAAATGATCTTAATAATTAAAAATTGTCAAAAAATAATAAATGTATGACGTACGTGGCGTAAAAATGGAAATACCATACAATATCAGATAGCTCAACTACACGTATATTATACCTATATCACGCGTAGGTTTACTTTGGTACTTAATATAATTAATGGCTCTCGCTCTTATCAACAACTACAATAAACATGCGGGTCGTGCTCGTGCCGTGAAAGAGGCTGTCTGACGTACACTGACAATGATCTTGATGACGCTCCGGCAGCCAAGGATGTTCAAACACCAGAGACACACTTTTAAGATTTAACCACGGTATACGGGATTGCAGCGATGACGCAGTTGGTGTATTAAATCCAGATTTGAAATGTTCATAGAAACATTCAAACATCATCCCCCGATTCGATTCCCGACTAATCTGAAAGAACGGAACTTTTATTTTTTTTACCTCGTCGTAGTGGAAGATCATTCTTTGCACAAAATAAAACCGACTATATTATGATAGATCGAAGTTTCAACCCATTTGCTTAAATTTTCTCCACGAAACACTGAACCTATTTTCTCATCATGGACACACAATTGATTTCTCTCTTTCCAAAACTTTGCTAAACATTAGTAATTAGTTGACTACTTTCACGAGTTTGTGAAACCTCATTCATTTTTGATATTTGACGCATGGAGAAACAATGCATGTCCCTTGTACACAATGATGTATACTTGATATGAAATAATACACAATCCCAAAACAGCGGATATACCGGAATAATCTAACCATGGGTAAATTTAAAACCATTCTGAACAAGGTATTCGCTTAGAATCTTTTTTCAAATCGTATGTTTTCGGAATAATCCACAGCTCTTTCCACAATTTCAGACGTAATTCTATTTACAACATAGGAATACGACCAATATCTAATCTATAATATATAGTATCAATAATAAACTTGTGATGGACTTGTAGCACTTTCTTTTGATTGTCTTTTTGTTGACTAATATCTAAAATAATAACTAAATTACCTGTGTTATGACTTATGGCTGTCTAATTAGCTTCAGTTTCTTTAAAACTTATACATGGTTGGTACTCTATCTAAATTTTACGTTTTTTAGGGAAAACATTTCTTATGCCACTAATTTAATTTAATTTAATTATATTCATACAATTTTACTTGCATTATTAGTTAAATTAAACAATAATCTATATGTATATAAAAATTAATGTTTGTCAGTCTGTCTGTCCTTTATGTATTCTTAAACAGCTGGATTGATTTTGATGACATTTTTTGTGTATCTTTGAGTGGTTCTCAGGGAGATCCTTAAAGAAGAAAGATTTTGAGATTTACAATAAACATTTTTGTATTAGGTTCTAGTGCAGTAGTACGTAATGGTGTTGGCATTTACATAGACATCTAAAAACATAGATGAATTAATATTATAATAAATTAAGTGATTTTGTATTTAATTCTATTGTAGGTTATTTGAATGTTTAACGAAAATTGCTCATTCTCATTTCTCACAGGCCACAGCTAATATTATAATCAGTCTAGATTCTCTTAAATACTTTAAATCTTGTTTTATATATTATACAGAAGTAACTCGATCAGAAAAATATCACTTTCTAATATTTCTGAATTATGTGCAATTATTATAAGTCCATTTAAGATTCAATGATTGACAGATTATAACAATACAATATATCACAGCGAGTATTAGATTATATATATAGGGTACTTTTACGTACCTAGTAGTTTTAATGATTAAAAACATAATTTATGTATGAAATGTAGGAACTAACTATTTTTGATACCTATACTATGCTAGTACGCTACAGATTTAAACAAATATTATGTATAGACAGTTATATGGTTATTATTAATAAAAAAAATACTATTTACATGATGGTTATAAGAATAGAATCATGATTACAACAAAATAACTTGGACGTTTTTAAAAATAATAATAATATAATTTATTGCAAAACATGTTGAATAACTGCTTGATATGAGTGATATGACGGTTGAGTATCTTTATGTCGTTTGGTTAACTTTCAATAATTTATTAAAATTCCAAACACAACTTTATTTTCGTCACATCAAAAGTTTTTCGGCTGTTAGTACCTACCCGAACGGCCGAACAGAAGGTTGAGCCAATATTAACAATAATTCAGTTTCTAAAATACCGTATTATAATTTTTTTTTTTATATAAGAATTGTACAATCTATTCTTGACTAGAACAATAAGAGAATTTGAGTAAGAGTAAGAGCATGTGAATCTTTTGAGGGAAAAAGCCAACTATTAGTTACACTACCTATTATTATAAATTGTAATCATAAACTTCAACACATATGGAATATAAATAAGTATAATATAAATCTATAGTATACAGACATGCTCGACAAAATAAATTAGTAAATTACCACTTATGTATACAGCCTAATAAGGCTTCTAAATACCTTAGGTACGTGCATCCGGTGATGTTCCTGGATTTTTTTCTGGGTGGGGGGGGGGGGTGATCCTTTGATAGTATCTTATAATATGTTTAACATGAAAAAATATTTGTCCATTAATCATTTATTGATTTAATTTTAATTTTGATAACACAATATGGAGTCATGGAGATGTGAATGTCTATAGTGTTTATGTTATAAATGCATTCTATCGACATCTATTTGTGTACTTAACCGGCCGCCGCACAGTGCGTCACAAAGCTGATATCGTGCATACGCTCTTCAAACTATTTAACATGTTTGCTTGTGTGCGTATACGTAAGCGTATGCATTAACTTAACGTGACGTCCCCCCCCCAGCAAGACGTGGTGTAAAAAGTGTAACGCTATTACTTATTAGAAAACGATGCCAAACTCACATCTCGTACAACCTCCCTGAAAACAAATTTAAAAAAAAATTGTTTTGAATTATGTGCATCTAAAGTCCATACACATAAAGTAATAAATAATAATAATATATATATATTTTTTTAAAAAATAACTACAAATTAAAAGCATTCAAATACTAATTTTAATTTATGAAAATTACAGGTGAAGTGGTTTCCTACTTGTCTCACAACCAATAGTCCACTACCCCCACCCCCAGCAAAAAAAACCACCACTAAATCAAAATGTTCCATGGCGTAGTCCTATCTAAACCGCAACCATCATGGTTGAAATCACAATGTATACAGAACATTATATATTTTTATTTATTTATGACTAGGTACTTAGAGATGTAAGATTCGGTAAATTTTAGTGGTAATTGGTTAATGTACTCGTATATATACTTAAATTATACAGAGGTTTTTTAGCAGGTAAATTTTATTTACCGTTGTTAAATTTGAGTAGCAACTGACGACTCATTTTAAATATGTTAGAAGCGTAATAACTATATTTATAGGCACCTACAGATGTACTATTTCGGTAGTCTTTAAGCCTTTAGTAAACGCACCATAACAGACTACTCTGAATCGTTTTTGAACCACTGCTTCGATCATATCACCCCAAAATAATTATTCAAATATTGTAATATTCCAAAAGAATTTAATTTTAATTTGTTTAATATAAAACGACCAATTACCTATAACAATTGACAAAATAGTTTTTACAGGAGCTCTGATTCATTTCGTTCGAATTTAATATAATTTGGAAAGCATAATGTATACAATATAAATACGTGTCATTACTAACAGTTTTTCCATTATTCGAAATTAAACTAAAATAAGTGTTATTGTAATATGTATTTGTTTGTTCAAATGCATACAGATTTTATACATGTATACATTTATAACAAAATAATAAAAGATTTTCATTACAAACGATAAAATAATGATAATATAAAAGGTACATATAATAGTAAAAGGAAAAATATTCATCATTTTTTAATATTTTGGAACTATTTCGAGGTTTCTAATTATCAACTTGGGAATGTTCAGTAGCACAGAACACCTGCAGCAGTTGCACCGATGCTGCAATGGTGCAATACGTTCGAATCGGCGCATCCGAGTTGGGTCCCGAGTATTAAGGTTAAATCGCAGGTACTACACTAGTTGGGTCCAGGATATTGTTAGGTACTATACTAGTTGGGTCCGGGATTTTTTTAGATACTACACTAGTTGGGTCCGGAATTTTTAGAGGTACTATACTAGTTGGGTCCTGGATTATTATAGGTATTCCACTAGTTCCTGAATATTTTTTGGTAAGTACTCCATTATACTAACATTTTCATTTCCATTTTAACAGACTGTCTATGATCTATTTAGACCACAGGTATGGTTAAAAATGTTGTTTACAGTTATTATACAATAATATTAATACAATTTTATTAAATTGAAAAGTAAATGAAAAGTACTTATACGTATATAATGTGACTATTATCGGATATTTCTCTCATGGATTTTTCGAACATTCGTGTAATAATATCAGTGTTATCGGTAATATCTGATAATTTTTGACATATCTTATAATAAACTATCTGGAACAGCGATAAATGCCGGTTAAACCTCGACGAGTTATCTATCAACATAGCTTACACGGTGCACACCTATAGTTACATGTTGGTAGTAAGTGTTCTGCATTCTAACCACTAGCACTATGGAAGATTCTAACGTTATGTTCAGTGAAAAGGGCAAAAAAATATATATTATAGAAGGATATAAATTTTCATTTCACAAACTTCTGAAAAATGATATTGAAAGATGGAGATGTATTCATAGATCATGTAAGTCATTTTTTAAATATAACGAAAATCAATTTATTGATCAAAATTTGACACATAATCATAATTGTGATTCCGAAAAAATATTAAATAGGCAGATATTAAATAATAATTTAAAGAGAAAAGCTCAAGATGATATATGTGAGAAACCTTCTAAATTATTACATTCCGAATTAAAAAACAATGATATAGATACATTAACACGTTACGATTGTACACTTATTAAAAAAAATATTCATAACGCGAGAAAAAATATTCTACCAAACATTCCACAAAGTTAAAACTGTAAAAAACATTTTTAACCATACCTGTGGTCTAAATAGATCATAGACAGTCCTAAGTCTGTTAAAACGGGAAGGAAAATGTTAGTATAGTGTAGTACTTAAATCCGGGACCGAACTAGTGTAGTACCTATATAAAAATCCGGGACCCAACTAGTGTAGCAATTTTTAATTTGGGACCCAACTCGGATGCAGCCGTTAGAATCTATGGACTTTTTTTTTCAACGCGTGTTAAAGGTATTATTTAATGTCATATTATTTTTTTTTCGGATATGACGTACTCATTAAATAGACAATTAAAACAAAAACAAAAAAATGATATGAATGCCAAATAATTATCTCGGAAAAAAACGTTTTGCTGAGTATAATATAAAAATAAGAGATAGTTGAGCAAGTGACTATATGGGCTACTGGGACAGTATCGTGCCGGTGTGTAACATTTGAAACGGGAAATCATCGCGTTCGAAACACAATTTATATTCTTACCGGACCTATTTACCATAGTTATAATAATATGGTGTGTGAGTAGGGCGTTTTTTTAAATGTTAAGTGCTTATAAAAAGGATTTACCAGTGACGACACTATCTACAATCCACTAATATATTATGATACGACCATAAAATACGTGAGTACCTATACACCATTGTATTTAAATTTAAAGTTTTAATGCCAAAGTCTAATACTAAAACTTGTAGGTACGCCTATAGTATAACAGAAAGCTAAAAATTAACTAACCAAAAATAGATGTATTTTCGAGTCTTTTTTATTCATATTTTTGAAAAATGACTTTCCAATCCCAAACGATTATTCTATACCAAGTACCAGCTATATTATTACACGTTTCATTTCCAATTAAAATCTACTAAAAATTCGATTTAAGAGCAATCGACCATCGTATATATAATTATATAAAGAATAAAGAAACTATAACGATAAACTACCTAGGTAAATAAAAAAAGTAAGCAAGTCGTAAAGAAATAAAGAGATATTTTAATTTTCTATTATACTACGAATAGTAAGAATTACAAAATTTTCAAACTCTATAATGTTTATAAGGGTACCTAAAGGCTATAAGGGTATATAATAATTGATAGGTAGGATCTATATTGTATCTGTATATAATATTAATAGCGTATTCCACGTGCGCACATACTTTACAGGTAATTATGTAATTACTTGTATAGTGTATATAGGTTATTTAATTTCAGCACTCTATATAGTATATAATATTTACTATAATAATATATAATAAAAAAATTTTGTTGCTGCTCTTTTTCTCATCCTTCACTCTATTTCTATTCCTGAATAGAATCTAATAGAATCTATAAGTGAATCTATTCCTCGTATTTATACTATACGCGTAGGTAGGTGACGTTGCAATAATCAAATAAAGGATACACCTACAAGCTTTGCCTGCGATTGTCCAACATTAATTTCACCAGACACGAAGGTATTGAAGAGAAAATTGCAACATTATAATATGCTTTTCGATCATTTCAAAATACGAATACCTATACTTACATTTTTTGTTCTTGATTATCTTACCAAAATAATTAAACACTCGTACAGTATGAAATATTTATAACATGACGTCATGACTTATATAACTATTGTCTATTTGTACCATAAAGCCATGTAGGTAACTTTAAATGAAAGCTGAAAAAGATTTAACCATTTATTTTTTAACCGTGCAGTTCCTACATAGTAATATTATGTATATTGTATATAGGTAATGAAATACAAATTATATTTATGGGTTACGCCTTACTCAGAACACATTTTCAGGGCTGGAGGGGTCAACTCCCCGGGTATGGCCTTGTTTATGGGTATTATATAGTTACAATACTTAGAAGTATAAATACTTGCATTTACTTACTTAACATTTGGGCAAATGTTGGGGGGAGGGGGGCTTGGAAGGACTTAGACTATCAAAACTATGTAATGTCCTTCAAAATTAAATCCTTATCAAGTAAGTACTTAGTAAATATAATATGTTTTTATAATTTTGTAATAATTATTTCAATGTTCAACCCAATAAATATTATTTAAATAAAAGATAATTTAAAATGTTGTTTTTACACTATTTCTATAATAGGTGTCGTAATGACGTAAACATGGACAATAATAATTTTTGTGTTTTCCTTAGAAAATGTTATGAGAGAATAATAATGACTATAGTCTACAGTTTAATATTTTACTATAATGTGAGTGTTTGTCAGCTTTTAGCTGTGTATTTTACTCAGATTTTTCAATTAGATAGATATTGAATTTAAATTCAGTAAATAATAAACTGTATTTGTATGTCGATAACTGTTATAGTTGTGATAACTTGTAGGTGGCAAGGGCTTCAGGGCTACGCCACGCGTTTTTTTTATATCCCAAAAATATATGTCAAAAAATATAGCCGATTTGTAACTATACTACTTACCATTTTTAACAATCAAGTAAATTATAAAAGAACAAACCTTTTTTTTTATGTATATCACGTTTCTAATAAAACTAATATTTTAAAGTCAACATTTTTAACTATTTACTTTTTACAATATTTTTTGCACCCTATTTTCCCATTTTTGGCCAGTGTGGGAGAAAAGGGGAGAACACACTCTCATATTTTGATGTACCTGTAATTTTTCGGTGAGGTTTTTAATAATATTTAACGATTTTTATTTGTATTTATTTTCACGGCGTGGCCGGGTTATATACAGTATATTATATGATTGTTAATAACTGTCAATTAACAACTGTAAGTGATAATAATATGCCTAGTAACATAGGACAGCTAAATAATAAACATTTTAATTGTATTGTATAGTAATAATAGTATAGGTACAATTATTAAGTATTATGAGATATTTAAGTAAAAATGGCCTTATGAATGTTCGATAATTGATTTATTTATGAACTACACACCTGTTAGAAGTAGATAATATGAGAAAAATATCTCGGACTGTAATTAAATAACGGGATTGGATTAAATTTGCATATTAAATTATATTAAACGGCATGTCTATATTATAATATTATGTACCTAGTTATTTGGCTCATGGCTCATACAATTATTATTTTACTGAAAAGTAAATTCGTCCCAGATATATTATAATATAATTAACCGTGTAGCAGAAAAATTTGTATTTCGTTGCGTTTATTTAAGAAATAAATTTTTAAAATCGCATCGATAACACGTAAGTATGTAACGTTCAATGATATATCGAGTGGATGATATTAGGGATATATGGTAGCGGCGTAGTGCACAATAGTTATTCGTTACTAAATGTTATTGAAATTTAGATCGCAGGACATTTTTTAGTTACGCGTTATATTTGTATATGTATAGTAGGTATATGTACTTGTACTGATTACTTACTATACCTTTATATTATAAATGTAACAGGACTATTTAACAAATTTCCATTACAAAGTTGCTTTATTTGTTAAATAGTCCTGTTGTATATATATGTATATATTAGCGAATAAAAATATAATATATATATAAATATAAATATATGTATAGGTTATAGGTATATGTATTTAAGTATATAGGTACTATATAGGCCGAGGACGAGGACGAGGATGCGAACTTGATACCTACGTCAAATCGCACCGAACGCATAACTTATTATTGTTATAAACGGTCGTTTTAACGCGAAGTAATTGCGAGTGTCTACATACCGATAGCGCATATATATATAAAATACATATATAACCTATTTACGAACCAATACATATTACATATATATGTAGTGAGTTCACCTTCGGAAACACTTGATCGCTATATAATACTATCATCGGATCTTAACGATGCAGTATTCTTCTCATTGTATGTATAGGTATCTGGGTATCACTATACGCGTGTATACACAGTACACCCTGTAGTGACGTGCGTTAAACTTGGTGGAATGGTGGCCCTAGACGGGTAGGGCCTATATGTAGGAGGTGGAGGTCTCCTTAAACACAGCAATTAAATTATCACATCTTATTGATGCTAGAAGCTAATAAAAACAAATTACAATAATAATAATCTCCTTGAATTAAATTTGACTAAATCTAAATAATATAATGTTTTTTTTTATATTCATAATACTGATCCAAGCTTTGAGCATATGTTATTAAGCTATTCATAATACCTTTTGTCAGAAACATAATTATATTAACTGTACTTCCTTAAACATCATAGAAAGAGTAAAATATTCTATTTAATATCTAGGACTATTAATTTCCAGTTAAAATGGAAGATTCATTTTGACTATATCGTGTGACTAAGTCGTAAATTATTTTTTTTATTTAATAATTTGAATCAGTATTTAATAAACAATAGCTGGTCTATCTAAGAGATATTTATGCATCGGTTGTACAATCAGTTATTTCATATGAAGTCGAAGTATGGGAGGGGGGAATTTAAAATGTCCATTTAAGCAAAGTAAGAATAATCCCAAATATAAATTATAAGATTTATTTGAAATTTACCTAGTTTTACTAATACTGATTTTAGGTATTCCTATGAGAAATTAAAATTTAAACGTTCTCAATTTTGATAAGCTGTTTATCAAATGTACCCCGATATCAGCTTATGAACACAAAGTATATGTACCAATGCGTAATCATAGTTTCAAGTCATAACATTAGACTCAAAAAAATATCAATGTAATTGTGCCATCTTATAATAAGCATTTTGGCTGCAAATGTTCCTTAAATAGTGCAATAATGTTTTTTAGGAGTTTAGAAATAAATTTAAATCACTGACTTAATCTGTTTAAACGTTAGGTACTTAGGTATATATTAAAGATTATGTAAATTTGTAATCACTGATCTGTTAACATCTATTATTTAATATTAAATGTACAAATGTAAAGGTGTTAAATGTCACACTGCTCTACATCTTGGACAGGTAATGAAAAAAAAAATTGGCCAGGGAAAACTTTCTGTGTCGTCAAAATATGTTTCATAGGTACTAGTTATATTTAGTGATTTTTTCTAGGGTATAAATGCATAAATATATTAAAGTTTTTTAGAACATGTTGCCATCAAATTAGTAACTACCATAGTAACCTACTATAAACGAAATATCTCATCATTTACAATTAATAAAAACATAATAGGTATATAATATTTAGTCAAAAAAAGTTGTATGCAGATACTTTTATATCTTATAAATCATTTTTATTTTAACAGTATAATTTAGTGTCGACAATTTCTTTAACATCAATATTATTTAATACATTTTTCTCTAGATCCATAAACGGGAATTATTCTAGTTGTTGTTTGTATGAACAACTATACCTGCAGCCACGGCCAACCGGGAAAAGTCCCGATATCCCGCCACTATTTACTATACCTACTTATACATTTATGTATTCGAAACAATATCATTCCATGTACTTAAATTAAGTTTTCAAGCTTTATCATAAAAATAATAATTTATTAACGTTCTTTTTTTTAATGTCTTAATAAAAGTACTGCGCTCCTTCCATCTCCACAACTTAACGCACCAAGGGGACCTAGGATGCCCCGGCCTAAATACGCCAAAATACGTGTCACTGAGTATGCCTACGACTTAGGAATTCCATAAGTCCTGAATTTTACAGGATTGTACATTTGTACCATATTTTATTCATCCATTCCGTGTTAAGCCCCTTATATTCCTAAGCCTGAGGAAAAATAATGTACCTTTTACATTGAGTAAAAAAAATTAATTTTATTAAGAACTTGCATGACAAAATATTGTATTTTATATTTAATTTATTAATTTTTTCTATTCAGTGTTATAGCTAAAAATCAATTGTTCAATGTCATTGGATAGGTAATAATTTTTGAGTTGATAACTAGTTTTGAGGGTCTATTATGTCCTTAGTGCCCCTATGACCATTGTTCCACTTATATGAATTAAAAGTATGATTTAAAATGTCCAGTATTTAAAAAAAAATTAATCCGAGACTCCAACTATACAAATTATGGAGAAGTTATTCGATTTCATTTAAAAAAATCCTGCAGGGCAATATTCTGTCAGTCTTATTCTCTTCGCAGAAAAATGTAATGATTGTAACGAATTTTGAGTCGGCGCGGAGATCACGATTCTGAGCTGAATATATAAATGGGATTTAGTTTTCATAACACATATTTTCTATTATCCGTATATTTTATTCCATCCCTCTATTTGATACTACTCTCAACAAATATATTATTATAATATGCGGAAAATGAAGTATACTGCGGATATTATGTATTGTTATTATAATGTATTCTGCATTTCATTATGGTAATAATTGATCGTGATGATAAACGCATCATGGTTACTATAATATATAGTAATAGTATAAGTATAATTATTATATATTAATATTAATACTAAATAAATAGTGAATATAATGCACCATATTATTATATGATAACAGATTAGTGTTATTTATATTTCTTAAGGTTCTGTCGAATTAAAGGCGTAAGTTGTAGGTTTATAGGCACACTTAAAATGTTGGTTTAAAAAGTATCTAATTAGAATATTATTGAAATTTCTGGTTCTATTAAATCCATACTATTTTTAATAGTGATTACTACTTTTTTTTGTATTTTTTTTACCTCGGTAGGTATATGTGATAAGCTTTTGACACACATCATCACATTATGACATAATCACGCAATATTTTTGTGCGATTTACGCATTTGCTGTATACATATATATCTATCTATATAAATCTGTATATATACACTATTATAGTAGTTGCAGTGCTCGCGAAAGAGACTGGCGAAAGGATTTTTTTTTTCAAATGGGGAAGAATCGAGAATTATTCCTTTCACTATATAATATATAATAACGAAGAGTAATATTTACACACATATATATATATACACGCATACTTTAGTGTGTGTATTATATTGAAATTATGAACGCCTGAGAGGCCATATCGTGATCATCTTTATAGTTGTGTAATATTATTATTCTATAATCGACGATGTAATGGATACGCGCGTATTATCATTATACGTATATTATACAAATAGCAATATTAATACCTATATTACATTATACTCATATATAGTTGATTGACGAGGTTTATATTGTATATATAAAGTTATCAACGATATTTGTATTTTACGAATTGAATGGGTAATTATAAGTCTTATGTCTTATAATCACAATGCCTGTAATAATTTTTAATAAACAATTATGGGTAAGATGTAAATCTCTAAATAGCAAATAAATCATGAGATGACTTAATAAAATACCTAAGCATAGGGCGCTGATTTAAATGCAAATGGAATTTTTTTTTAATGTTCATCAATCACAATATAATTTTAATATATTGCTTTCCATGGACAATATTTGTTCCACACATAGAAAAATTAAACTTTTATTTTGAATTGTTCGGGCAGTTTTTAAAATTTGAGTACATTTTTCGTATATTTTAAAAGAATGGATGGACTTTAATAACAGTTTACGATAAGCTACATCAGTAAAAAAAAAAATTGAATAGGTGGATAGGTAGGTGTTATTCATTTTTCTTCATAATTTATTTTTTATTGCGTAGGTAGGTATATTTTTACTTTTATGTACTAGACAAAACTTTTGTTTAGCCGGTGGCGGATACACAACGGGCCGACGACCGACAAAGGAAATTGTTGTCACATGCAGGCAGATATATATACGTAATACGAGTATATTATATAAATAAGTAGTTTTTTTTAAGACATGCATCAATCGCGATAATGCCAACTTACGTAAATTTAAATAATAGAAATAGATTTTTAAATTTTCTGTTTAAAAAGATATCAGCGCAATATTCGTTTTCTCGAACATAGATCAAACACATTCTCGTAAAACCGTTTTTGTTTTTGTAATTTTTGAGTACCTATTATCTTAGAGTAAAATCACCAATCATAAAAAGGGGGTCAAGTGGATGTCACTCTGCTGAACAGTAGGTTACAAGTAGATCACTGTATAATGGATGGTATTAAATTTGAATTCAATGATATTATATCATTGTATACGAAAAACGATTCTGAGCGGAGATGGTATGTCAGTCTAGGATATTTGAAATTATATTGATATTGTTATTTTACGATACCTGCTAAGTTGAATTAATATTATTCATATTATTTAATTATCAACCTAAAATTATCAGTGATGCTAGAAAAATATTATAATATATACTTTTACTCGTTAAAATTGATTTTAATATGTAATTTCGTCCAAATTTGAACTTAAAATAACAATAAAACATCGCTCCGCTCAGAATCTAAAATAACTCTGTTCATATATTTTTATATTTTTTGATTACAGTATGTACTATTTATTAGAATCTTTGTTTTAAATTTTCAATCCTTAGTTATAAAAACTGACCATTTTATAATTGTTTAATTACAATGATTGATAATTTTCGAGATTTTGATGAATTTTGTCAAAATTCGAACTTTACATGCTTATAAAAAAAATGTGTGCATATGTATTTTTAATATTTTTCAATTGCTATTGTAACAATATATCAGGAGCCTTGTACTAAATTTTCATTTTGGCCCAACAAATAAAAATTTATTGGTATTTATATAAAGAAAAACTAAAAAAATTGAAAATTGAAATGATCCGTAAAAAGCTCAAAAACAGTTAAAACATATTCAAAATTAGATGGTGTATAGAGAATGCTTATATAAACATTCAGTGAAATTTTCATGCATCTACATTTATTAGTTTTTGAATTGCAACAAAATAAGAAAATCGCTACATGAGAAATCGAATATTATTCATAAAAATTTATTTTGACTTGTTTACAAACATTTTTTTATTGATGAAATTAGGCAAACTTATGAGGAATCTTGTATTACATTTTCAAACCTTAGATTTAAAAAGAAAAATTTTTATGAATTTCTAACTCTAAATAAATTGCACATTTTCGTCATTTTTACGTATTTTGTCAAAATTTTAACTTGAAATGTTTATAAAAAAAAATTGTGGCTACGGATTTTTAGTATTTTTCATATTTTATTGTAACAATATATTAGAAGCCAACTATTAAATTTTCAAGATTTTTTACCCAACAAATAAAATTTTATTGACATTTATAGAAAAAAACATACCGTCTCCGCTCAGAATCGTTTTTCGTATACAATGATATTATATCATTGAATTCAAATTTAATACCATCCATTATACAGTGATCTACTTGTAACCTGCTGTACAGCCCCCCCCCCCTCCCAGTATTTTTTTTATCCATTTCTAACCTTCAAGTTTCAGTACAGTGTTCAATTATCGATTTACAAAATGCATATACACAGTGCCAATGACTGTCAACATTAAAAAACATAATATTATACTATATCCACTTAATAGTTAACACCTCCTACCTATTAAATATTTATAATAGAAATGGGTAGGTAATAATTTATGACTAATAGTTTTAAATTGAAACGCTCTTTGAAATAATCGTGCAGTATTACTGTAGTAGGTATAAAACTTTTTTATGGTTGTGAACTTGTGATGGAAAAATACGGCTCTACACTAAATTACTATTTTTGTAAAACTATCTTTGTTATAAGCATTCTGTATAGTAGAAGGTATAAAATAAAATAAAATAGTTTTAAAATATGATTATGGGTGGGATTGGTTCACATGCGTTGAGCCTTATCAATTTTAATTAATTATATTATTATAACATCAAATAGTTAAATGTTTGTACCTCACTATAACTGTCGTGGCAACGAAAATAATTTATTGAAAACAGAAATTAATTCACCAACAATCGAACATTTTTAATTGACGTGAGCCGCAACAATAAATTATGATTTATTCAATACATGACAATAACTTTCGGTTTTCTATTCGGTTTGTACGAGTCGTGCAAATCAAACATTTACGGAATATCGATATGATGTAGGTATGTAGGTAAAGAATTTGTTAGGTTTTGGAAAGTGTTGGAAAATGGCTGTGCTATCAATGTACGAGTGGGCAAAAACAACACAAATTGTTAAATATTGTTTTATATTGTACAATGTACTTATACATTATACAGTATACACGCATATAATATACATTTTTTGATAATATTATTATCGTTTATAAGTTATAACATTAAATATTATGTTATTTCCGAGTAAAAGCCAAAAGGGACGAATGGCAGTTTTTATTTTCGACATATATGAATATATAACCATTTAATAATAGCGTTTCGAAGTATGGCAAACAGTGATTCACTAATGGACGCTATTACATTTTATATATACATTGTATTCATTATATATTTACATAAATATTATGTATCTCGTTTTATATTCCGTATAAGAAAATATGCATACTTTAACCCTTAATATGTTGTTGAATAACTTTTTTTGTCGAGAAGTATATTATATTACACACATTTTGAAATATAATATAGGTAGGTTCTAAACTTCTAATAATGTTTTGAAATTCTTGAGAGTTTTTGTACTACTCAAGGAGTATCCTGTGGAGATCAAACTGTGGTTTTTTCTCAAATAAATACTCACATTATTATTATTTTTTTTATTTAGAGGATAGTTTTTCTGAAAATGTTCACATATTAAAATCAAAATTTAAACGAGCAGTTTACGAGTCATTTATTTTTTTGAACGAAGGATAATAGGTACTTGATCATGAGTTTCGAAGATAATATGGGGAATATGAAGATTTAAAGTTTTTTTATAATTTATATGAATCTATCAACATTTATAATTTTTAAAAATATTCCAAATATAAGATACAATATTAAATCTGTTTTATATTTTTGCATAATAATTTTTAATAACTATTATCCTTCGTAAAAACAATTTAATAGCTGAAAATCTACTCGTTCAAATATTCAATTAGGTACATTAAAATGTATGGATTTATCTCTGTAAATGTCGAGCTGTCATAGTTGTATACTAATAGCTAATAAAATAAAAAAAAAAAAAAAAAAAAAATGTATGGATACAACTTATCCACTAGATAATTTACAGAAAAATCATGTTCACATTTGAAAAACAAAAGCTTATATCATCATAGTAGTACAGCACACACCTAAGTATCTACTTATTAGTACAAATAATTTCAAGAATTTAAAAAAAAATATAATTTATTAATAAAGTTATTTAAAAATTCCAAAAATCAGAATAAATTCATAATTAGAGGAAAAAATGGGGATGAGCATACTTGGTGAATCATTCTGTATAATATACATTTACGAAATACTCAATAATATGCACTATGCGATTGTTTTCTTATCAGTTAAAAACCAACGCTTGCGATGATTAATCTTTAGTCAACAAGCAATTTATTATTTTATGCCAATATCATAATTAATACCTAAAGGAGGTAGGTACCTACATCATTATATTACAATCGAATCATTTTCATGGTCGACAACATAAAAAAAAACAGTCTAATGTCTATTATTGATGTAATATTAATTAATATCGAGTAAACTATAGAACAATTGACTAATTTCTGAAATAGTAATTTGAAGTTGTTTCAGTAAACTATTTCGATTAGCTCGCTAAAAGTTCTTCGAACCAAGAATTCAAGTAGGTACTAGGTACCTACTATTGTAATAAAATATTATTGAACAGTAGTACGTAATGAATACTTGTTGTTCAGCCAGTGTGAAATGTCAAGGTCATAAAATAGAAGATACGATTTTTAATTAAGATTGTTAACTCATCCAATTTTAATGATAAAAATAAATAGACTTTAGAACAGTAAAATGTAGACCATAAATCCATAATATATGCTTCACGCAAGTACCAATATTTGACGTAACTTGATGAATTTGTGAGTGTTGTAACTTGGCACTTGCAATAAAATAACAAAATATTATTTAAATTACTTTGCTACAGCTGTAAAACATAACATAACCTATTACCAGCTACGTACACATGAACATAAGTTTTGGATGTGAAATAAAGAACATTTTTTGTTCACATATTATGCTTCTATGTATCTATTTATATTATATGTATAATATATAATATTATAATTATTGGATAGAGTTAGATTGTATATGTTTTTTTTATCATACTAAACTCTTTTTCTTAATATTATATAACGTAATAATTTAAACATGAACCAATCACGGTTTTTTCTTCAATGGTGTTCTATTGTCTAGGTCGTAAGAGTATCCTCACTATTTTTTAAGATTATGTTAATCATTCACACATAGTGGATCGAAAACATATTGAATGTATAATAACTCATGGTGTGATTATCGTTGGTTATTTTGTCTCGTCGTTTTTTCAAGAAGGACGAGCGTGAAAGTTTAATATATTATCACTCCAACACTACAATACAATATTGGACATTCAGGTTAATGATACAATTTTCAAAACACTACCAAAATATAGGAAAAATGTTTTATATACCTACAGACCGGGCTACAGTAAAGTTGATGTTGAAAAAATTTTTTTATGTTCGATTGAAAAAAAAAAATTGTCAACTAATATTATTATGTGTATACAGTATACACTATACACTATACACTATACAAATGTGATAACTTTTGAATTTTTACAAACAGATAATGTAATATAATTTCGTTTGGATACTTATATACACTATTAGGTAATTATTTGTAACGAATTGGTAGGTATAAATATTTATAGACGTGAATACAGAATAATACATAATTATAACTATAAAGATAGCATCCACCTCATATTATTAGTAATATTGGCTTATAAGTGTGATTTATAAAATTTTTACATATACTCAAAGGCTTTGATGGGGAGATAAAGTATAGTATCGTGTATCTTCACAATTCTTTAGTCCAAAATTTGATAATGAGCTGAAATGTGTATAATAAATTATTATCGTAAAGAGTTAAGTTCAAATTTAAGGTCAGATGATAATACTATATTTATATTTTAAACCACAGGAAGTACTAAATGATAATAATATGTTACACCTAATGTTTTAATAGTCCGGAGTGCTATCGCGTTATATAGTAAAATAATACAATATAATGAGCATTCGTCGATTTCTTTCATGATTCTTAGATTATTTTGATAATCTTACTAATATTTTCGATTATTTGAAGTAAATTTTTATTAACTGACGTCACAATCAATTAATGTTAACCTAATTCTTTAAAAAAAAAATTGAATAGCTAAATAATTAGTCCATTCATTCTCTTTTTAGAAAGGTCATAGATCTAATAACGAATAACAGCAAAAAAATAAAATTTATTTAATCAACTAAACTATACAAGGTGTCCCGCGAGGATTTACCCATTGCGATATGTCCTGAGATAATAAAAGATAATAATAAGATAATAATTTAAATCTATCATAAATCTGTTTTTTATTACTCACAGAGGCAAGGACTACACATGTTTTATTTTTAATTTAATTACATTTTTTGGTAAAAAAGTAAAATAGTAATTATTTTTATTTTTGAAATAGTTGAAGATAGCCATTTTTTAGAGTTTATTTTTGTGTGAAAAATTTGAGTTTTCAATATTTTATTCTCATTAATCTTATGATTTTTAATAATATTTTTAATTTATAGGTAAAACGGCAAATAACCGGTTTTTGTCCGGGTGGCGAATCCCCCTCTACGGTTAATGGGTATATCCTCACGAGACACCCTGTACATATTATAACGTCAATAATGTGCTTGTTTACTACAAAATCATCATCTAAAATAATGAGGCAGGTACGTATTATTATTAATAGTATATTAATACCTTACTAAATTAAAAAAAATGCTAACACTTAGATAAAAAAAAACCTTTTATTCCCATCAATTTATTTTTATTCGTATACAACATGAACTATATACAATTTTTTTCAACGAAATAAATTAATATATTTTCACTTATATATATACGGGTACAATAATTTTTACTATTTCTGCACATTTGTGTATATGAGAGTACTGATAATCATATTAATAATACATGGAGTGCAGCACATGTATTACTTATATTAACTTACCTGGTTATTTTGGCTACCATATTTTTAATAATTGTAAAAGTTGATAAACTATAATCGCCCGATGAAAAAAATCGATTTAAAGTGGGGGAAGCAGTACATAATATAATAATATGGTAAGTGCATCGCGGGTGATCACGTCCAACTGTTCAAGAGAAACGCAGGAGAATACGTAACCCGCAAACGTTTAATAATGGGCACGTTCGGTTCGTGGCTTTCGAAAAACCAAATTATTTTGGACCCGAAACAAAAAAAAAATAATTAAATATCATATTACAATACTACATGAAAACGTGAAACAAGGGATATTATTATGTTCTGATGTTCAATTGCTTAGATCGGTCACTCTATTACCACAGTATTTGGACTTTGAAGATAAATGCAGTCTATTCGGGAGAAGTCATATTTCGTTAATATCAATATAATATAATATAATACACGTTTGATGATCGCACACATCGTCAAAACAACGAAAGTAGATACTTAAATTCTAACAGTTATCTTATAAGCAGTGAATTATATTGCTCGTAGATAATATGCTGAAGATAACTATTTATTACAATACATAAATAAGTAATATATAGGGTTATTCACAAAGCACCAGCACCCTTATTTTTTCCTTTAATAACAATTTAATTTTTAAATATAACTTAAAACTATATTTTCAAAGTTTTAAGATTTTTTTGTACTTTTTAAGGAGTGTTCCGTGGCGATATAAACTTCTGTTTTTCAAATGAGAACCCCATTTTTTCTGTAAATTATTTTCTGGATAATTTTGATGTACTAATTAAAATACGAACTCTTAGTAGTTTCTCAATTAATACAATTTTTATTCATTACACCAAGGATAAAAATCCTTAAAAATGGTTTTAAAAAATTATATAATTAGATGATCTAGTACATATTATAGGTACTGCAGCTTGGACTATTCTTACAGTTTATAAAATATATTGATAGATTAATATTAATAACTAAGAATTTCCTTATATCCCATACTATCATCTTCCAAACCCATCATTATAAATGTTATAAAATCAATTTATTTTTATCTTTAAAATTGGATGAGTTAACAAACTTAATTAAACATTTTATCTAGTAGGTATATCGATCAAGTACCTAATAAGTAGTCATAAAATTATATACTATAATAATAGGTGCTTGAATTCTTGGTTCGAAGAACTTTCAGTGAACTTATCGAAATAGTTTACTAAAACAATATTAAATTAATCAATTATTATGGAGTTTACACGATATTATTTAATATTACTTAAATAAAGGACTGTTTTTTATACTGTTTTGTAAGTTGTGGACCATGGAATTGATTCAATTATTATAATATTATATACCTACTTCCTATAGGCTATAGCTATAATTAATATATTGAAGTAAAATAATAGATTAATTGGTGACTAAAGACAAAACCTTACAGACGCCGGTCGCCGGTTGCCGTTCTATGATTGATAAGAAAACAATCCCTCGTGCAGTGGAAATTATTGAGTATTTTGTAAATGTATAAGTACAGTATGATTCGCCAAGCATGCTTATTCATAATTTTCTTCAATAATGTATCAAAATTATTGATTTGAAATAAAGTTGAGTTGAATTTTTAAATAGAAGATCATTTATTTTAAAATTATTGAGATTTTTTTGTGCTACTAAACGAATTTTATGGGACGATACAAACTTCTGTTTTTAATGTAAATTATTTTTTGTAAATGTTGATGTAGGTACCTATGTAATTCAACATTTTAACAAGTAGTTTTTCAGTTATTAAAATGTTTACACAAAGAACTATAGTTCTTGAAGGATGGTTTTGCAAAAGCATATAAAAAAAAAGATGCAATATTGGATCTAGTGTTTACTATATTGGGACCAGTTTTACAAATTATAAATATTGACATATATTAGTTATTAAAATATTAAAATCACTATACTATCATATTATTTTCCAAACCATGGATATAACATTATTATCATTAGTACACAGAGTTAAACTACTCAAAATTTGGTCTTTAAAATTTGATTTTGATATTGAAAAATTTTTAGAAAATGTATCTGCAATATAATTTACAGTAGAAAAAGTGAGGTTTTCATCTGGAAAACAAAGATTTATATCTCCAAAATACATACCTTAAGTAGTACAAATAATCTAAACCATTTTAAAATATTATTTTTAATATTTTTTTTAAATTCCAAAAATCAGATTTAATAACTGCTTTATTGAAGACAAAGGGGTGAACATGCTTGGCGGGCTGGTCTGATGGACGACTACGAGTTGGTTCCCAATTGTCGAATTGGTTCCTGGGTTGTCTACAGGTAACATACGAGTTGGTTCCCATGGGTTGTCTATAGGTAACGTACGAATTAGTTCCCACTTCCCACATGCTTTCATGAAAATACAACTTTGTTAAATTAACTTTTCAAACTATTAAAATATTATATTCAACCAGCAACAATTTTCATTTTATACAGTTTATTAGGACTGTCTAGAATACTTAGATATGGTTAAAAATGTTGCTCAGTCTATATTATACATAATATAATATTATTATACTCTACACAGTACATAAACGTATTACGTATTTGTCAGTAATAATATTTGTGCTTGCAATAGAATACAGGTGTATAATAATATTTTTTCCTAACTGCAATAATGTATCTACATTCTACCTATCATAATAAGTCATAATAAAATATAGCCAAATAGGTACCTAATATAAATTAATGTGCTATGAATTTTCAACGTACATTTTTAACAAGTTGTAAGTTCGAAATTTGGCTGTATTTCAATTTTATAATATTTTTGTCAATAAACTTTTATTTGGGAACTAATTCGAACGATTGTATACTGATAAGTACTTTTTTTCGGGAACCAATTCGTATACTTAATTTACTCCGGGAACCAATTCCGTATTACCCGGTCTGATATGGTTCCCGAGCCCCAACCCCACGTGTCGATTTGGTTCCCGTTTAAAAAAGGTATTAAGATTAGCTGAATTAGTCCTCGATTAATTAATACACACATTTTACTTCTCTAATTTACAGGCTTAGGACTGTCAATTTTAAAGTAAGCTTTACAAAATGCGTTAAAGTGGAAGTCGACCGTCATCACCTATAGGTATACAAAATAAAAGTAATAAAATATAGGTTAGGTTAAAGTGTTAAACGAACGTTGCGCATTTGAAGCAAACTTTCTTCAAATATTCTATTTGTGTATAAGTTTCCCATTAATGTACTCTACAGTCATTCATAATTTGGTAGCACGCCAATATAACAATTTATTGCAATTGTATTGTATAAGCTATAGAGTGTATTTACATTTATATTTTATACTATCTAATTTTTATTTTCTTCCAACTATATATCTACACACATATGATTTCATATTGCAAAAGAATGCTTAAAATTGAAAATTGTAACCATTTGACCTGAAGGCGTCTTAAACACAAACGGGAACTAATTCGACTTAACTTAATAAAATACCTTTTTCAAATGGTAACCAATTCGGCCAAATGGGAACCAATTCAGCTACTCCCGCTTGGTGAATCACCCATCTGCAGCTCACCAAGAAATGGTGAACTTGCTGATAATTGTTTCTCAGGCATAAGTGATATTTTGTATTTGTGAAACGATATTGAAAATAATTTATACTCAATTTTTCAAAATATTTGAAACTTATATAAAGATATATTGTTAAATATTAGGCTCCCGCATAATAAAGCACAACATAAATTTACCGAACCAAAATATTATGTTATTCAGAATATTGTAAGTATTGCAGAATTGGTCTACCGTCTACCTACTGAAGTATGCAATAACTTTATTGTTTTACGTTATTATTACGGTTAGGATGTTTATGATTTCACATGTTTTTTAGGTTGTCCTATTGCATATATTCTTAGATAGACATTTTTTTGAAATTATTTTTTATATTTAGTTTATAAATGCATATTTTGACATTTTTCTAGATCTAAACACTTATTTTATGGTTTTCATTTTTTTGATACAATTTTTTAAAAAAAAAACGTAATCAACTAAAACTAAATCTAAGTTGTATATCTGCATTTTATGTAGATTATATAAAAATGATCACTTATTTACTGTCGGGAATACCAAATTACTATTTGGAGATATATATGTTGATACACAATCAAACATTTAAAACAAACTATATTGTTGTTCAATTTAACTCTCCTAACTAAAAGATTCTAAAATAAGGTTAAACTGATACTTTTTTATCAATCTTTGTGTTATCATATTATTTATTTGAATATTCGCTATTTTATGTCACATTGGAATAGGTTAGAGGTCAATAACTGACAAAATAAACGTTATCATTCTTACTTATTATTACTTGCAGTATATTTACAATGCCAGACAGAAAATTTAAACATGTTACATTTTTTTTATTAATAATTTATAATTATCACTTACTTGTTTGTGCACAAAAAATAACAATTTGTCATTATTAGCTTATCTACTTAATGTAAGATGAAGTTGGTAGTA
The DNA here is from genome assembly GCA_027563435.1 of Nasonovia ribisnigri. Taxonomy (NCBI): domain Eukaryota; kingdom Metazoa; phylum Arthropoda; class Insecta; order Hemiptera; family Aphididae; genus Nasonovia; species Nasonovia ribisnigri. The sequence continues at coordinate 62,049 of JANEHU010005080.1, read as the reverse complement.
GAAACTTATACGCAGGCTAAGTGCAATATTAATTGTGTACAAAATGTATAATAAATTCAAATGTAGGAAGTTATGCATTAAAAAAGTTTAAAATATAATTTAAATTTATAGATCACAAAATATACGAACATTATCCATGGAAGACATAATAATATATTGTATATATACATATAGATAGCGTACATATAATGTTTATGTTATACGTAGGTGGATATTAAGTTATGGATCATGAAATATAAAATTATATACAAACCTTTTAAACATTAATCTTATAATTTATTCTTAAATAATAGTATATTAGGTACCAACTAAAAAATATGTATTTGATATAATAAAATTTAAGTTATCATGCGATGTTGTCACATTTAGGAAAATTATGGTTTAACTGTTGCGATATCGAATTAGTAAATAATACATATTAGGTGTATCAAGTGGCGTATTTTAAAATTTTTTTTTTGGGGGGGGGGGTGGGTCTAAAAAATATGTAAGTGTATAATATTATAAAAATTCACATGAGTTATGAATTAATATCTAATTAATAATTATATTATTCCATTCTGGTTGTAGGGGGGAGGGTTCGAGTTCTAGACTATATATAACATTACATTTTAAATCTTATAGCCGCGTATGTGATAACCTTAGAGGGTGTATAAACTATAATCATGTTTAAAAATCAATGTAACGAAATTATTAAATAATTTGAAGGTTATTAAAGTATTGGCATAAATAGGTATGTATTATAGGTATGGTAAAATAATATGGTATATTGATATTTATTTAATACCTAGTGCAATGGTTTATACTCAAACTATTTAATGCATTATATATATTCCATGACATTAATATGTGAATTATTTATTAAAATTCATCTCTATTATAGTTAGATAATATTTTGTACTTTTGATTTAAATTAGCTTGAATAATTGGATATCTACTTATCTGCCCACATTGCAATCTAGACAAGTTATACTTACCCATTAACACATAGGTAATGGTATAATATAATATAATTATCACGAGTCATACATTTATGACTAATATTCACTTTATTTGCCTAGGTATTTAAAAATTTTAATATTTATTTTTCAGAAGGTTATTTATTATTATTTCTAATGTATGGTTTTCAAAATCAATAGTCTATTAGGTAATAAATTATCTAGCCAAACGAATCATTGTGGGTAGAAAATTCTGAGTGTAATAGAAATCAATATAAAACAAAAGTTAACATTGTAACTGTACCTAAGTTATTATATATGTTGCAAGTTCCTATATACCTATACATTTATTCAAGAAAATGGACACTTAAACGCATGCACCGAACTCCTATACGAGCACTGCACATTGTCGATGAACATCGAACAAACAGGTATCATGATAATTTCTCTGTAATTAATTACATTTTACGACCGCATATAAAATTATAAAACACTTTTTGCAATTCATAGTACAAATGTCAGCTGTGCAATATCATGCTGCGACCAACGACACCCGAATATACCAATAATAGAAAACAAAATTAACATGTTCTGTAACATTGCTCTGTACTTTAAACGCATATCTTATATGTATATAAAAAACTGCGAAAACAATTGGGGCCATTTTATTATAATTCACTAAAATTATTAAAAGCTATGCCCCGCAGACAACCCGTGGCGAGACATTAGGTTAAAAGCACCACGTCCTACGCGCTCGACGATGGGCGACAAGAGACAGCGTGAGGGAAAAAAAGAGTACTGTGAATGGAGATAAAATAGCTATAATATTTGACCTTAGAAATAATTAAACAAAACCGAAACGGGTTTGTGCGCTGTTGTGTCCGCTTTTCGTTTACGGTTCGACTGCGGTAATATATAATATTTTAATTGACTATATTATTACCTTTATGTAATTGTATTCAGCTTTTTCGGGCGGTACAGTCCCTTCGAAACATAATATTCGAACAAACAATACTTTAATACGTGATAGTAGCCGGTATTTTTTCCGAAACGTATTTCGATTGGACTTCCTGAATAATTCTGAACGTTATGTACAACAAAATGATTCACCAAGCATAATCATCCCCATTTTCCGTTTAATAATGAATTTATCCAAATTCTGATTTTTGGAATTTATTTAAATACACTCAGACTATATTTTAAAATTTTTGAATTTTTTTTATATGACTTCAATAAGGACTAAGGAGTGTCTTTTTTTCTGGAAATTATTTAGTAAATTAATTTAATTTTAAATGCTAATGTAGGTAAGTACTTAATCAAAAATTTAAACAAGTAATTTTTCAGCTATTAAATTCTTATGCTAAGGATAATAATCCTTAAAACTGATTTTATAAAAATATAAAATATATGTAATATTGGACCATTTTTATAAATTATACACGTTTATAGATTAATATTAATTATTACTACAATTTTCAAATCACTGTAGCGTCCATACTTCCATAGAGTATAGACCATATATAGCTCCCATATCATCAAATTATCAAACCCATAAACATAATGGAATTTATTATACTTAGTTGAATATTTTCATGATATTTGGCAGCGAAAAATACATCGATTGCTGTTAGTTATTCCAAGTTCCGACCGTTTAAATATATTTTGAATCGTTTAATATACCTACCTAGTACCCATAAGATGTATGTATACCTATTATACTTGTATAATTGGCTATCCGTTTAAGTTATATAACATCTAATTAATTGATTTGTAATTGAATCGCATTATACCATGCATTTTAAGCAGTTATGTAAACAAATTGTAATTATTAACGTTTACTTAACTATATGCAACTAATAATAATATCAGTAAACTAGGTATGATTACTATTGTTGAAGTTCTTCTTGGTCTATTCGATTTCTGCTGGTTTTTTTTGCAACTCTGATATACAAATGTACACAACGTTTTTATATATTTTACTATCAATTTTGACATTTATTAAAAATTCTCTGAGACTCCACACATAATAGACCTTCAATTTATTAAATGTATCATTTTATATTTAGCGTGTAAAGCGTGTAATATGTGCATATTCCAGGTTCCTATACATTTTAAGCAATAATTCACTCTATAACTCCTCATTTTTATTTCTCGAACAACCGAATGAACAAGCTTAAAATAAATAATGTGATATGATACCGCAATAATACCGATTTAATTACACTTTTGAATTAAAAATTAAAAATTAGTTTTTATCATAATGCTCCAGATTTTCTTTCCCAATTTAAGACAAATCAATTGCACACCAGCTAATCAGAGACAATCATTTTTATTGCTTAGTTTTTAATTTTTTGTTTAGGTGTTATCGTGTAGAATGTGCATTATGATAGTATAAAACACTAATAATACATTTGTAAGGTTGACGTTTAAAAAAGCGTGTAGTAAAGATGAATGCTAAATTTTACTAACTGTACTTAATTATAATTGGCAAACTTAGTTTTAATTAAATTTTTATTGTATATTTTATACTTAAGTATAATTTTGCATAAAAATTTAAATTTGATTTTTTTTAATATTCTGTGTAATTCACATTAATTTAGTAGGAGTTTGCATTAATTTTTGCTGGTCAAAAAATGTACCGGTGGAATTTATATGTGACAGAAATCTGACCCTAAAATCAACTACCAGACATATGGTAGAAAATCCTACCTCTATTATTAGACTTATTATTTCCAATCAAATAACTAATGTCAGGGTTACTCACTTAATAATTTAATATAATTACAAGTACCTCGTATAGTAGCGGCATGAATTAAGCGATTGCTTCATATAAATATGGAGGTGGGTATTTTAATGATAGACTCGTTTATAATTTACTAATAATTTATATGCTTTTATTAATTGGGTTTAGTTTTGGGGGTGGTGTGTGGGTTAGCCATCCACATTAAGACGGGAAAAATTGGTGGATGGGTACTTATTTTAAATAGCCGATTCATAGAAAATAAGTGTTCACGTCACCGTCACTGAGTAGGTATACCTGTATACCTATACGTTTTAGTGTGGGTGTTAAGTGGGTACAGTTAAGCAAAAAAAAAATGAAAAACCCTGTCCATTATATTATTATGTACCTAATAAAGCATACTACTATTTGTTTAAGTTTCATAAAACTTGCTCAGCATAGGAAAATCCAGACAACGTTCTCATGTACTAAGGATAATAGGTCCATGATCATGAGTTTAAAAGATAGGAGGGCTGTGGTGGCTTGAATATTTTTATAATTAATATTAATATAGTTTGTAAAAATGGTCCAAGTATAATTAACACTAGACCCAATATTCAGAAATCAGATTTTAAATAACTGTACCTATAGGCTGTAATTGAAGAAAAAACGGACGATAATGAATGGCAAATCACTCTGTGTATAAAATTTGTAGTATATCAAAATTCGAAATTACAATAAAATCTACAACTAGTATCTACAAATGTATTATATTGAAATTCACTTTCCTTAAATACAATGAAATAAAAAAATTGTACTTGTATAAACGTAATAAATAACCAAATAAAATTAACTCCCATAATATTCTCAAAACATTGAAATTATTACAACTTGAACACGTGCATGTTACTTACATGTAATGAAACCTAGAAATTAGATTTAAAAAAGCTTTAATTGTATTTATTTCAATATGACTGAAACATAGTTTGGAACCAGAAGTATAATTCCTAAGTAAATTAATGGGTTCACTGAATCTATATAAATACTATTAGGCTTATAATCAAAACTAAGGGCCGTATTCATAGTCAATGCTAAAGAGTTAGTATTACTTAAGTTAATTTTGAAAATCTGAAAGTAAAGGTGCGCAGTTTTTTACAGTTCGGAAAATAGTAGCTACTCAAAAGCACAAAGCTAATTAGTACCTTTAAGTATAATATGTATGTAATTTAATGATTGTTCGCTTCTTCAGGGTTTCCATTTCTTTAATCAATATTTAGATGACTTACTTTCTTTTTATAATGGACATGCAAAGCATAAGTTTCTTGGAGGACAATCAAATAAGGAAAACTTTTTACTATCTATATATACTGAAATTTGATCACATTGTAATTAAATCAGGTACCTATTTAGTATTTACCATAGACCTATAATTGGCTATAAAGAACCTATTAATATATCCATGCTTATTACTTATATATATATACTATATAGATAGTTCATGTTAAATTGGTGGGCATCAATATATTTTTTACCAGATAATATTATACTTATTTTTTTAATATTCTTTTAACTTCCCACAAATTGTATAAGTTTACGCGGAGCGGAGCTTTTTGGTGTACAAAAAAATGTTTGTCGGTAACCATTAGACAATATATCAAAATCTTTGATTGTAAATTATAATATTAGAAAAAGAAATATAATATGCATTTATATTATTTTATAATTTTCCATTTCAAATTTAAATTTAATTTTTAAATGTATAAAAAAAATGATATTTTTACTTACCATTTAACTAAACTAAAATAAAAATTGTAATATTTAAAGGTTTTTTTTCATTTATACGGACATGTACCTATGTATATTATACAATAATTTAACGCATATTTCAGTGTTTTTAAGCGCATGAATGAATGCATATTTGTGTAGTTTTCGGTGCCTATACTTCCTGTGCCTATATCACATATACATATAGATGATTGTTAAAACGCTTCAAGATTAAAATAAATTATAATTTAATTTTCATCTACAAGTTTTTTTGTAAATTATTTTATTGTTTCTCAGACTGATTTATATATTTTTCTGAAATTAAAATGTTTTTATTCCACAAATAAACTGGTAAAACAACAAATGTTTAAAATGCCCATAGCACGGTACTTATATGGGGGTACTGCTGGTTTAAATAGGTTTTTAAAAACATTTTATTTCAAGGGCTGTGAAAAAATGATTGTGTCCATATACCTACATAATATATTAATATATATAGTACTTTATTATTCGGCTTAATTCGGCCGTGTGCGTATTTAGGTATAGGTTTATAATACTTTATAATCGTCCAAACGGCAATCGTATAGTGCTGCTACTACAGTGTTTCTCAACCCTTTTACTATGGTGACCCCCCGAATGAATATTCAATTTTTAAGTTACCCCTAAATATACCTAAATATATATTTTAGAAACATGTCGTATAGATATTAATATAGGGCTCGGATTTTATAGTAAATGCTTGTTTTGTCGAGAAGTAGAGTAGAAAGATAATAATTTTAAAATATTATTATTCTAATATTATATGAATACATTCTGATTGCTATGAAGACAACTTAATTTTTTCCACTAAATGTGCTTTTTTCCAATTTACCCCATATAGTATTTTTTCTAATTTTTAGATAGTTAACATGAACATTTTACATATTTCTAAAATTGTATTTTATTATTCTACTATAATATTTACAAAAATAATTTAAATTGTCGTAATATAATAGATGGCTGATAAAACAAGTTTATAACGTAGTAGGTACCGGAATTTCAATTTTATCAAAGTGACTGTAATTAAAATTGTATTTACGGTTTTTGAAAAGAGTAACATATATACGTCGTAATCTATTATTGTCGTAAATATATCATGTTTTTATAGCACGTTCAAATACTTTAGTTGATTGGTAATCATCAATCAGTAGTTAATGTGTATAATGTTCTAAGAAATTTGATTTAACATTTAAATATGACGTAAAAATACGAAAATTTTAAATATACTTGTGAGAGAATTCGGCAACTTGTTAATGACTGACAAAAATGTTATTCTTTGTAAAATGGTATATAACTTTATTTATTTATTGTTTGCCGTATATTTTGTATTTTATTAGCTTAATGAAATAAATACTTTTTTATTTTTGTTTATTAACGATTATTTTGCAACAAAATCAGAGTCCTACATTATCATATTACCATTAAAAATAAATCATAGGTGTTTGTAAACTTTGACGATCGCAGTGTTAAAGTGATCCTCAAAAATAAATAGCCCCAAATAAATGCTCATATTAATATCTTAAAATTAATAATTATTACTATAGAGTCCGCGTCAAACGTGTTGATGGTTGGTGACTCCTCTAGGTATTACTTCTTATTACAGAATTATAGGTTTTCAACTAACCTAATCAAAAACTTATTTTTATAAAAAAGTGTTTACTGAAATGGATATAATTTCATAATTCTTGTCAGGTAAAATTTAGATTTAAGCCAAGAACACCGACCTCATACTATATGTATCTAAAAATAATATTATTTTGTAATTTTTGTTCTAAAAAGTGTTATTTTGGGACTTTATTAGCACAGATATTGCAGTTATTTTATTAACGGTTGGAAGCGGTTATTTGTATAATTGTATTACCATAAATGCATGTTTAACATATCACCAAATATTAAAATTCATTATAAAGATTCTTAATAGCTTTGTTTTTGTTGATGATAAATGATTTTGTCTATCCCCAGGATAGAAAATAGAAATGTTAAATTAATTATCATAGTAGTTTAATTTACTACTTAGACGATATAGGATTAGTATGATAAATTTAATTATAATTATGAGATTCCAAATCTTTTGTATTGATTTAAATCATATATTGTATTATGTTGATGGCCCTAAACAATCAGTTGGTGATCCCCAGGTTGAGAAACAGAGGTATAGTGGTAAAATCCAAATAGTCTTAAAATCAAACCAGCCTTCATTTTTACATACTATAGATTTCACGGTAGCTGCAGGTAGATATATGATAATTGAAATAACAATGTCCTTAATCCGCATAACATTTACCATAGAATGATGATGTTGACTGCAGATAAAAGGCAAGAGTATACCAAATGACTCTTTTTTTAAAAAATTTTCTATTTTTGCAGACAAGGATCAAGGTGTTGAGCAAAAATGACGTGCTAAGGGAAAACAGAACAACTCCAGTCAATATGGTTGTTAAGAAACAGTAAACAAGGTTTTTAAAAGTAAATCAAGCCTTAATAAAGGGTGGGCAAGTTGATGTCACTCTGCTGTACAGTAGGTTACAAGTGCGTCACTGTTTAATGGATGGTATTAAATTTGAATTCAATTATATAATATCGTTGTATACGAAAAACGATTCTGAGCTGAGACGGTTTGTCAGTGTGGATATTGTATTTTATATATTTATATTGTTATTTCATATTATTAATACGGTAGCCGATAAGTTTACTTAATATTATAAAATTACAACAAAATAACTAAAATCGTTATTCTTGGTTATTTAATATTTAATTTTGTCCAAATTTGATCATAAAATCGTTATAAAAGAAAACTGTGTGTTTATATTTTTGAGATTTTTTGGTTACAGAATAACTTACTTATGTGAAACCTTGTTTTAAATGTTCAATCCTTAGCTATAAAAATTGAACATTTTATCAATTTTTAACTACAAAATCAAAAACAAATTTTAAATTTGATAAATGTTGTCAAAAATTGAACTTTAAATGCTTATAAAAAAAATTGTGCCTATGTATTTTTAATATTTTTCAACTACTATTGTAACAATATATCAGGAGCTTTATATTAAATTGTCAAGCTTTTTGTCCCAACGAATAAAATTTATTGACTTTTTAAAAAAAAACTAAAAATATTGAAAAACAAAATATGTCCGTAAACAACTTAAAACAAGTAAAAATATTTTGAAAATTTCATCAAGTGTAGTAAATCATTGAACAAAAATTGCATGAAAATTTCAAGTACCTATGATTAATAGTTTTTGATAAACAATAAAATAATAAAATCGTTGTATGAGAAATCGAGTGAATATCCAATGTTGTAAAAATTAGAACTTCAAACGTTCATAAGAATTTAATTTGACTTTCCAGTAGGTATTTTTATTTTTTTGAAATAAGGTAGACAAACTTAGGAGAAATCTTGTATTAAATTTTCAAATCTTAAATTTAAAAAAAAAATATTTATGAATTTCCAACTGAAAATAATTGGCATATTTTTGTGATTTTTACGCCTTTTGTCAAAATTTGGAACTTTAAATGCTTATAAAAAAAAATTGTGACCATGGTTCTTTAATATTTTTCAACTATCATTGTAACAATATATTAGGAGCCTTGTATTAAACTGCCAAGCTTCTTTACCCAACAAATAAAATTTAATTGACATTCATAGAAAAAAAAAACTAAACAAATTGCAAACTGAAAATGTCCGTAAACAGTTCAAAGCAAATCAAAATAATTTGAAATTTTTATTTTGTATAGAAAATGCTAATTTAAATAACCAGTGAAAATATCATGGATATACGGTCTTTTTTTTAGAATTCCGCAGAAAACCAAAATCGATTTTGTCAAAACCCGATTTTGCGTAAAAATTCCCGTTTTTCCTTGATTTTTCTTTTGTTTTTCACTGCGCTTTTGAAAACAATTAGGAATTTTAAAAATTGTCCTCCCGTATGAGTAAGATTCTACCAACCAGATTCACTTTTCTATCAAACAAGGTACTTTTGAAGAAAATCGAATAAGTTGGACTGCCCTAAACCGTAATGACGGGCACAAAAAAAAAAAACTAAAAAAATACACATCATTATTCGCTCCGCTTAGAATCTAAAATTAGTTGTACAAAAAATGTATTAAAACTTGTTCTGATATATCTAATTTTATAACTGGTTCTTATAAGAATTGGTTGAACACTTTTAATTTCAATGTTTTTGAGTTTTTAAGGAGAAAATGGACTTAATTCAAAGTTCTATATTCAACTTTGGACTCAATGATATCCTAAAATCACCGCATAAACGAATAGGTACCATTTTCTTTTTTTTACCCAGCAACGGGTTCGAAAACCTTTTGAGATGGAAGAGCCAAAAGTTACAATCTACAAAATTTCTCAATTTTTAAAGAGCCACTAAAAATGTTAGTTTCGATATTATTATATTTTCTATATAACTATTTGATTTTCTGTGGTAACCAGTTTTAACGGCATTTACTATAGTAAATATTTTTCATTTGATTAAATAAATATGGTTTTCCTGAAGTACATATGTACCTACATATTGAATGCACTTTTAATTTTAGTTGACTACAATAGCCTGTGCGGGTACTATCAAGTTATGGTTGTGATATATAATTTCATATTTATAAAATTCTAAAAACATCAAAATAATATGTATTTTTTTTTTTATAAAATAAAATAAATTTTTGCGTATGGAACTGAGGAGCCGCTACTTAAGATCAAAAGCGCCGCCATATGGCTCGTAAGCCGCAGGTTAATGACCCCTGAATTAGCTCATTCTCTAAATGCCACTTGTTCTATAATACCAGATTATTTCATATCCTCAATTTTCACTTCAATTTTTCCCTTGAGTGCATAGGGGACCATAAATGAGTTTTTAAATTGTATTTTTCATTTTATCTCAAAAAAAGTAATCGAGTAATATGATTACAAGGTTTTTACCTAATCGAATATTATTATTTTTAATTGTAATAATTCAAACGGATCCGTATGACGTAAAAAACGTGATCTGCACGAGTGACTACGGGCCTACGGCAAATTGAATGAGTATCATATTTTTTCAGATTAAAAGTTCACTTAGAAGACTGTAATTGGGCAGCACTCCAAAATTTTTTAAATTTAATAATTTATATTTTTTGGTTTAAAAATTATTCAAAATAAAATAATTTAAGAAAATTTTATAGGTACATGTTTTTGATTTTTTTGGGCATAAATTAATTTTTTTTAGGGTATACCTACATTCTCCGCCCTATTTACATAAACTACTTGTCCAAAATTTGTATTAATCAAACTACCCCGGATAATATTCTTCAAAAACGTATATTGTCAATCAAAAGATTTAAACTTAAAAAATAATAACGACAAAAATAAAACCAGTATTTTATAAACGTTAGTGTTTTCTGAAACAATGTGTGGCTTACGTTAAATGGATCACACCGTAGGTACATGTATTCGCTGATACGTGGGATAATAAAAATAATAATATACACACTACACTCACTAATGTCTACTATAAATGACGTGTATATCTATATCATATATACTGGTATAATTGGTATAATAATAATAATATGTATATAAAATATATATTTATATGTATAAAATTATTAATAATAATTATATATCCGAGACGGAGAGTGTTTTTCTTTGCCAAGAGAACGGTGTTATATGTACCTGCATCTGTGTGTGTGTGTCTGTCGCGAGAAGTTCGGTTGGCCAACATCATAATACAGCGTCCTTGTCCTGAATACCGCGTAACTATAATACTGCAACAGCGGATTGGATTGGATTGAATTGCACTGCGTATGAAAAAATTTTGCTTAAAACAAAAAAAAATTGTATTTATAAGTAATAATAAGTTATAACTAATAAGTAATAGCTATATAGGGCTGTGCATTTAGTGCATTAAAAACCTTTTAAAAATGTACTTATAAAATCTAGTAAAAATGCATTAAAAATACCGAAACAGAACCTTATAAAATATTAATATTATGCTATAATCTCAAAATGCTGTATAAATTGAACTGTAAGTATAATTTTATACCTACTCATTAAGAAATAATAAAAATAATTTAAAAATAATATAAAATCTGTCAAATGTTAAGTATTTTAAATTAAAGATAATATTAATTAAAATACGACATGCGTTCAGAACATGTACAATATTTAATAAGATGAAAATTAAAAATTAATCCATAAAATGTGTGTGAACAGTTTTAATTAACAAAATTATTAAAAAAGTAATAAAAAAGGGGATAAAGTTGGTATCAGCTTTGCTGTACAGTTATATGTACCTATATGTGTTCAATTTGATCTCAACCATTGCTTACCTTAAAACGACTTTGAGAGAAGACGTTTTGTCTATTTTGCCATATTATTACTAAGTACCTAGGTGTACTTTAAGTATGATATATTTATATTGGTAGGTATGACCTATAGTAATTTATTTTACAATTAGTAATACGGAATACGGTAAGTTGAATTAATTTTTGCCAAAAACATTGCATTAATTATATTATTATTACTTAATTATTATATAATAATATATATTTATATCATAATTTATTACTGTTATTATTATTAACTTTTGAGTCAAAGCCTTTGACTTACCGAAGGATGGTATGAATATGTTTGTGGTACGAATAAGCAGTAGCATAAAATATATCTAAATGCCTTGAAAATGTTATTGTGGCATTGTGTTTATAAAATATAATATTAATATATAAATGTTACAAATCCACACTCATCATTTATAAAAAAAAAACCAAAAATGTCAAATGTAATATGATTAATGTATAAATTATTTACAAAAATGATATTAAGAGACGTATGGACTTAATAACAGCGTGACAAATAGACCTACTATTGGCAGACCTAACCTCATTGGAATTTTGGCAGTGTTGGTTTTACGGGGGATCTACGGGATCTGAACCACTCCTCCCCCAAATAGGTTACGAATAAATTAAAATTTTTTTGTTGAAGAAATTACTTAAACAAAACATAAGTACTGGTATGTGAGTAAAAAAAATTGTTTTGTTTGTGTAAGTTAATTAAAATTAAATAAATAAATGAGTAATGAGTAAATATACTATAAAATATCAAAGGAGCCCCCCTCTAGAAAAAAATCCTAAACATACCACCGGATGTAGGTATCTAAGATAGTAACTAGTAATACATTTAGAAGCCACATAATAGGTAATTTATTTTTCCAAACGCCCTGCCACAGCTAACACCGTCCTTGCGTGCTTACATAATTGTTATCAATGGTAAAATGTTGTTGATACCAATCACCGATGATTCGAATTTAATTATGGTTAGGTTAGTAGTATAAAGTCTATGTTAAATTCACTTTTCACGTCGTCCCATGCATGTTTATTGCACATGATAAATGGGCGTCGGACGCATAAACTTATTCTGTTCTACGGTAGGACGCTTAAAAATTAGCTGAATAGCATTTACTGGGATACTTGTTTATTATTTATATTCCGATGGCTGCTAATTTGAAGAAACACTTATCAACATTTTCTCGACGGATTTGAAACGGATGATTTATACTAAATAATCCGATCTCTCTACCATCGAGGTGGAATAATCACTACAGATTCTCGAAAACATAATGCAATACCTAGCATATTAAATAATACCTATGTAATATTGTAATTTTCACATTGACCATTGTAAAAACATTAAACTGACCTTTAGGTACCTCGTCATTGAATAAGTCATTATAATGTACGATATATCTATGTGAAATTATACAATACCATTGCATCCGAAAAACGGTCTTACTAAATTTTTTTTATGATATGTTTATATAGTAATTTTTTTTTTCTATTAGTAATACAGTAAATTGAATATATTTTTCCAAAAACAATGCATTTACAGTATTATTATTAATACTGTAGAACGGCGTGAATAGGTTCGTGGTAACTAGGTAGTATTATGGTTAGCTTAATAGTATAAAATTAATATAAATACATAACTGAGTCAAAAATATGAATGATAATAATATCATTATGATATTCCTTAATACTTAATATAATACCTAGTGATAATAACGGCAATATTTGTTATTTAGTATTGGTATTTAGTATAGGTGCCAAAAAATAAATTGAAGAATTCTTTCTAATATGAATCATATGTATACAGCAAATTAATACATTCGCTTCGCTCAGCAATTTAAAGTTGAATTATTTTTGAATGTACAATTATAATATGTTCAAATGAATAACATACGGTATCCACCAAATACAAAGCAACGTTGCGGAATTCCATGATTGTAATCATTGACGATATAGGTGTAAAAGCCTTTGTTGATGCGTATAAAGTTGTAACCATTTTCAATTTTTTTTTTCTACAGCAGTTATATGAATATCGGTAAGCACGTTTCTAACTTTCTAACTATACACATTTTCAGACGATTTAGCAAATGCCGAAATTTATTTTGAATATATAATTTTTAAGTTTCATACAATGAATATACTATATTATATTGTACGTATAATGTATATGAATACAATTCATGTAATAAATATTTATAATCAATTCAAAATTCCTTTTATTTTGGAATTATAACTAAATAATAACTTTTTTTAAATAATATATTGTTATATATTAAATAGATAGTATTTTAATTTTATAATTAAATAAAAAAGTAATTTGTGAATTAGTTAAAAATTAAATTGTTCGATAACTTATTGTAAAATAAAAAAACTATAATGGCACTATAACTTAAAAAATTTAATTATTAGAAAATCAATAGAAAAAATGTTTTATAATGAAAATGTACAGCTAAGCTAAGTCTATAGATTATTATCATACCTGTTTATATTCTGTATATACGTTGAAGTTTTTCTATTACAAATTTGCAACCTATAATGTGTTTTAGATGCTGAATTGTTACTCTTAGTTCAACCTTCTGTTCGGGTACATTAAACGAAAGAGAACAACCAGTTCCACGATTAATGAAAACTAAATGATCATGGTATACCAGGAATAAATCAATTGGACATACATTACTTCTTAGTGTTCAAGTATTGTACGCTGCAGGTGTCATGGTATATTATATGAAATAAATATTAAGAATATGCATAATCTAATGTTATCATTTTAATATGTTATTAATATTATGTGATATGACATAATTACAATGATTAGCTAAACAGAAGACAAATACGTATTGTGCACTAAAATAAAAAAAAACGCAGCTTGCTGCTTGATTTTTTCTCAGTTAACACTGAAAAACGATGAATTGTATAATATGAGTTTTTAAAATTATGAATAAAAAAAATGTATCAACGGACAACGTTTTAGTTATGGTAACGTAATTTATTATGTTAATCATTGGATCTTAAAAGCAAACCCTATTGTGAAAAAAATGTATCCACATTTTGCTGGTCTGTCTTTTTCTTCAGTTGCTATATACGGTACCTGAAGTAATTATAATATTCATTAGTTGTAAAGCACAACTAGATAAAATTAATTAATCTTTTTTATTGTATGATTGCCATAAAAACTGTAACTTGGAATCGGTCAGAAAAATTGTAAATGTCTATATAAACCTCAAAAAGTGTCAAAGTATTTAGTAAATTAAACCATGTGTAGAAAATAATAATATAAACATTTCGTGAAAATCAATTACAGATGTACGTCTTTCGATTTCAATTACAAGAAAAAAAGAAAATCAATTTTGTTAAAAACTGGTTTTGCGTATAAAATTTCCATTTTCCCAATTAAGACAAGTATGGGGAATTATTCGCTTTTTACCACCTAAAAGTACCAACTTCATTCACTTTCTTACCAGGAAATATATTGAAGTTGAAATAGATGCATTTTTTTCTACTATATAATAAGTGTCTTCGAACCACGGTTATCTACTAATAGATAATCGTGCTTTACATACAAACAATTTTTTTTAAAAAAACACATATTTATGTACGATTATACCAAAGCTGAAAAATAGGCCAAAACCTCGAAATATTCAACTGTAGTATGCAAAATTAAATTGCATATATTTAATTCCGTCACTTTCAAACAAATATCTAACCTAGCATTTAATAAGACTTTTCAAAATCGATATGCAAATGCATGAACTTACGAATCCTGCTAATAACTTACTCGTTTCTAGAATATATATTATATACTGACGCTTAATCTGAAGCATAGAAAATAAATTATCTATAATATAATATATCTAATACATAGTATATTATGTAGTATAGTATATGACCAAGCATGCTAACACCCTTTTTTCAATAATAGAGTTATTCAAAACCTGATTATAGAAATTTTTAAATATACTTAAGTTTGAAATACCATAATTTTGTACTACTAGATGCATACTGGGTAAGTGTGTGTACCATTGCACATAGTGCACTATTTTATACAAAGTGGTTAAATAAGCGTGCTCAGCACCAGCGTGTTCCTTTAATAATTAATTCATTCAAATTTCAAAGTTTTTGTTCTCCGCTTATAAGGAGTCTTCTCTAAGTTTGTATAAACTTCTGTTTTTTTTTCAAACCAGAACACTCTTCCCCTTCAATTATAAACATTTTAAAAAAATTATTCAATTAATAATCTAAATTAAAAGGTGGTTTTCATTTGAAAAACAGTCTTTTATATCGATACAGAACACTCCTATCATAAATTTATAACCACAGTACAAAAAACCTCGAAATTTGAATGAATTCGATATTAAAGGAACATGCTGGTGGTGAAATCACAGCAGGGTCGAATCAACCTGTATAATATAGTGCACTACGTACACGTCATACACTGTACACACGCACTCAATATGTGACTCTATGTTCACACTAAAAATGGTTTGAGTAGATATTTTTACATTTTGTTTTTTGAAACAATAAATTCTATCACCGTAATATTGTTGCGCCGCGTATGTACACCACATACGTATTATATAAAGTAGCATCAGCGTGATTCTTTAATGCTTTCCCTTTTTAATGTCAACGACACTTTTTTATTATCACATAATGCGAACAATTATACGCAGCGCTGTATTCGTTCTCTAAACATCAGATTCCATTTAAGATATCATTATACGCGCATAATATGTATACTCGTATTTACCTACACATAACCTACCTATAGGATATAGGTTCGCTCGCTAAATCTTTTTCGATTGCCAAATATAATAAAATAAATATCTATAATTGTCCTCGATCTAGAAACCATTTTTTAAAGTCAGCAGAGTCTCTAATCGGAGAACACACATTACTATTAACGTTTTTTAAATTATATTTTTTAATATAATTAAGTAGCCATCTTAATTTTTATAATGACAACATTGACAATGTAAACATTTTCAATTCCCCCTTGCAAACCACCATGAACTTGGCCTTCGACTTTAACATAGAGACTCCAAACTAGTGCCAATATTTAGCAACCTTTTAGCAACCGAGTTTAAAAAATTTGCAAAGCTGGACATTTATGAGAGTACCTACCTACCTATTTATACTTCAATACTTAAAAACTGAATTTTGGGTGAGTATCTAACATATAGTTACAACTTATAATTTATAACTTATACGAGTAGGTATTTAAAGTTTCGATGAGTGGAAAAAAAAGCCCACACCTAAATAATTAAAAAATCGTTGAAAATTTTATTTTCATTAAATTTTGACTTTAATTCTCCGAATAATATTCTGCATTGGAATATGAAATGTATATTGTTATTCAAAAAACTAAAAGTTAAAGAAATTATCACGGTGTGAAAAATTCTAAAATTATTGTTTTAAAATGACTTAAATTAGGTAAAAAAATATATTTCCTATAAACCTTAATATACCTATAGTTTTTGTGAAATAATAAGTGTTTAAGTCAATGATTCACTTGCTACATTATAGTATACGCTATATAGTAAAATACAATATAATACTATGCTTATCGATTCGTTTAATATTGAGTAGAGTTTTGTTTGCTCATGGTTTTACTATTTTAACCACGGTAAGAATTAATAAATAAGTTTAAAATATGTTTGTATATACATTTTATAATAATAATTATAATATCGCTATTAATAAACCTACTTGATAAACTTTCTCGCAATTAAGTACGTACAATTCAATGTAATTTGTTCACATTATATAGTCTTAACGAATATCGATGCATAAGAAATGTATAAGCGGGCAGGCGGCACACGATAAAAAAGTTTACATAGGCGCTTTGTTTACATGAAACTTACTACGTACCTACAAGCGTACTTAAAATATTAATAAATATTTTTCTTTAGATACCTATTTAAGTATAATAATATGCAACTATGCGATAATATGCACAACAATACCATAATGTTACAATAGAGAACTGATACGTTTTAAATTTTGAAGTTTTAAGAGCATATTTAATAATTTTACTATTTTTCAGAATATATTTTATGATTATTTATGCAAATTTCGTTAAAAAAAATATATATGAATAAGTTGTATTATATTAATTATAATGTACCCACATGCATTTTGAGATTTTTTACTAGTTATTGTGTTTTTCAAATCTCTAGTTGATATACAATTTCCCGTTTTTATTAAAATAAATGTATTGGTAAAAAATTATAAAATATTAAAATATGTTTTAGTAAAAGATTTGTAATTATGAAAATTATGAGTAAAAAATAGAATAAGTGCATATTTTTACTTAACTGCATAATTGCATTCCACTGAACTGAATTCAATGGTGCTTGCATATTTAGTACTTGTATTATTAAGTGCATTATGTTCTGAGCCCTAACGATAAACGTTTAAAAAATGTACTTTTCCAAAATAAAACTTTCATAAATACCATTTACAAAACTGTATTTTATTGTAGAGTATAATCTATTTATCTATACATGTGTGGGTAACAAGGGCATCCACAGGAATTGAGCTCAATTTACAATTTTCTTTCGTTGTTGGGCACAGTTAACTTTTGTTAGATATTTCGTGATTATTTTTTCTAAAAAGGGCTTTTTTTTAACACAATATATTATACAGTCACAGTGGCGTATTTACGGGGGGGGGGATCAAGGGGATCAACCCCCCCCCCCCTATAGACTGTATACACACAATTAATTATAGTCGTTACTCGTTATAATTTGACGATTATTATTTAAAATATTATGAATTTTTTTTTTATCAATAATTGATTACATTTGCAAGAATTAAAATATTATGATATATTGTACAGTATTCTCATTGGTATCTGGTCACTGGTCTGTGGTCAGTGATTATACCGGGTCATAGACAGTATCATATGGTCTATGCGGTCCGTATTATCGTATTATCGTCGTTATACCAGCTATTCTTAGAATAGCGCTCCGTCGTTTCGATGCATGTTATCACAATTGAATTATCATTATCATTATTTTATTTAATAATTTGCATTATTTGTTTTAGACACGTTTAAATGGATTAACACTGTTGTCAATTGATCGAGACATACGCTTATCAGTTGAAGAAGTTATAGATGAATTATCAAAAAAAGCAAGAAAATTAGATTTTGTATTGTAATAAGATTTTGGTTTAATAAAAAAATTAATTAATCTCAAGTAATGTGTTGTGTATTATAATTTTGGCAAACATATAAAGTATGTTTAATATTAATAAGCTTTTATAATTCCTGCGGAGACTTGGGAGGGGGGTGAGGGGGTCGTAGCCCCCCTCAAGTTAGTAATTATGGTAAAAAGTCATATCCCCCCCCATAACAAAAACCTAAATACGCCACTGAACAGTCATACAGTAATACAGTTAATTCAAAAATTAAATAAACGGTCAATCATACGACGCTCATCATGATCATGAACTGACCTTTTTTTGAAAACATATATAACCGTATACTATTATAATTATACCTATACTTATCGGAATAATATAATATAATATCGATACATGAATAATTGTGTAAGAGATAATTTAATAACTAATAATGAATATACTTTTTAATGAAAATAAATAATCAGCATGATGCGTTACCCTACCTATATATTGTCTATCAAGTTAAACGAACGTATTAATTATTACAATATACATACATATAATATATATATTATATATGTATATAATGATTTACCATAATAAATTATCCATATTGTCTGATATACTGATACATATATAATTATATGACTAATAAGCAATGACTATAATGCTTTCATTATTGTTCATCATAATGTCTGTAGGTACCTAATTATATATTTTGAGTAAAGTTAGGTTATCAAACATGTTGCAACTTGCAATAACTTTGATATATCAACTGACGCAAATAGGTAGGTACTGTTATTAGTTTAACCTTAATATTTCACTTCATTTTTAAAAAAAATCATACTTTCAAAAAAAAAATTGTTTAAATTAATTAGTTAGGTACTTATACGAACTGAAGTCACCTAATATATTTATCATTTCTCACGGTTATACAAAATCCTTGTACCTAAATTTTTAAATTTCACAAATTAAATATGAAATTAATATTTCAACTTGTGAATATGAAAATAATACTGTATATAGGTAAATCGAAAATCAATTTTCTCATCTAAATAAATACCTAATTTTACAGGTATATATTTTTCTTATTATCTAAAATTTAGTTGTCTTAAGCCTTGACGTGACCTAGAGTATCAGAATTATATAAATAATTGGCAATAATAACTATTATATGTATTTCTCAAACTTTAATTGAAAATATATTTGTATAGATTATTATTTTTTCATGTACACACGCCCATATACTTTCATCGAGCTCTTTCCAGCGTATGATATAAACATAAAAAATAATAAAATATATTGTAATAAGTCAATATTAAAACAGGTATCTGAACGATTGGTACAAATGCACATAATATGTAAGTAATATTAAAATCAATAACTATTATCATCGATTTCAACAGCATATTTATAAATAACACTAAAATTTTAATTTTAATAGGAAAGCCTTGAAATTTTTTTTCTTAACTTCTATTTATATTAAAAGATAATTATCTGTATGGTTATTACAAAAATATAGTAAAATAATTTTTTAATAAATAATATACATGAATAAACTATTATTAGATTTCTGTATTTTTCTACTAGTTCGGAGATAAACGTAAGTGTTTTATGGTTTTTTGCCTTAGCTAGTTAGCTGAAATAGTAATAGTAAAATAGAATTAATATTCATAAAATAGTACCCTGCACAGTTTAAATACATAATATAATTTAAATCTAAAAATTCTAATTAAAAATAAAATAAAATAATTATGTAGGTACGGACAAAAATCATATAATATACTTATTAATTATTTTACCATTAACTAATGTTAAATATTATCTATTATTATATAATATTTTATCAATATTAAATATAATTATTAATTTCTCTATAATAAAACCGAAATTTAAAATAATTGACTAAATTTTTATTTTTCAAAAATAGCATTGCGCTAGTAATTAAAAAAAAATATATTCAGTAGATTGATAATGCATTAATATTTATGGCAATAGAAAAAAATGCACATTCACATCATTGTCTTCGCTCCACTCAGAATCTAAATTTAAGGGAGGAAGAATATATTATTTCATTGTTTCATCTACTCATATATTATACTTGGTAAATTTAAAAATAATATTCTTTAAAATGTCATAATTTTTCGTATCGACTATAATCTCTGATTACTATATCAATAGGTCGATAATACTGGACGCGGTATAATATGCCGATTCCACGGGTGGATGGGAGGACTATAATATAATATTATTAGTCTTGATTCTTGAATGGCCGTGGTCCGCGGCCCCTCCTGTGACCACTGACCAGGATAAAGATTTTTTTTTTCTTATAATTTATAAGAAGATAATTTTATCGACAGGTATATTTGAATAATGACGGTTTTTTATTTCTGTAATTTAATTGCCTTATTTAGCAGGTATTTTTTAGTACCATAACATAGACATAATATTACCTATGAGTAAAATAACATGATAATTGTGCGACGGTTTGAAAACAACAAAATTCTCGACGAACGTTCGGTAGCAAGCGGTGAGCTAGCGAGTGTACCTACTATACACTCAAAGTACTCTACACGTATACACTTTGGCAATAATAATAATATATACGCATACTATTAAAGTATTAACATATTATTTTTATGATATAATATTATCTGAAGTAGGTACCATCAAAAACTCGATTAGGACGTCCGTACAGTGGTTTCGAATGTTTCGATAAATAATTGTTTAGCACGATTACAATATTGGATAGGTTACCTACAACATTATTTTATACATTTAAATTTTAAACATAAATAATAAATGTGTTAGTAAAAATGTTTTAACTTTAAACGGTCTGCGGTCACTGGTCGGCAGATCATTACTATGTATTGTATTATTGAATTATACCAATATACATTATATTATTTTATAGGCGTCATCGGCTCGCTTTTTTGACCTTGACGTTAGATATTGCAGGTGCATGTGCTGCAGGTGCAGGTGCATGCAGTGTTCAAATAGCGGGGGGTCTGAGAGATTTTCGTTTCCGCTAAAATAAATAAATGTTTAATTTTCATTTCTAGTTCTTCCAAAATTATACTTCGAAAACCGTTTAGATTTACAATTACCCAGAGGTCACCACAAGGAGGCGTGGCGATGATCGTTGACCCCCAAAATTTGTTTCACGTGTTTTATCTATTGGTTTAATTTCGTCTAATGCATATCATATCATAATTTATAATTATTGTCTTATCTTAATAACGTTGTTATTGTAATTATAATTTATAATAGATTATTGCATAGTAGTTGTCTCACTGCTGTTTTCAAAATAAATATTCCATTCAGTTAATAGTTTTAGTTTTGTACTGATGATTAACTGATCAACTGAAAGTTTCGATATGATTATAATTGCTCGTCAATTTCTTCGGGGTGTTCATCCTTGAAGTTCTGTGAGTGTAGCTACTAGGGCGGGACTATAGTCCTGTATTACCACTAGCGGAAAATTTTGGAAGGGTGGCACATATTTACTAGACCAGAAAATGTGACAAATATTTTATATTTATTTTTATGTTGAAAAAAACAACAAATTATGTCACCGCATACATTTAATTACAAAAAAATACTAATGGATTTAAGCATAATATATATATTATATATATTCTATATATATACAGAGTGATTCACTAAGCATACTCACCCACATTTTTTATTTAATAATGAATTTATTCAAATCCTGATTTTTAGAATTTTTAAATATACATAATGACCATAATTAATAACTCATTATTAACATTTTGTATTAAGGATAATTCAAGTCCATGATAATAGATTTGGAAGATATGGGGCTATGGTAATTTGAGCATTTTAGTGATTAATATTAATCCTACACAAATATAAATTTGTAAAAATGGTCCAAGTATAATAAATACTAGATCCAATACAAATATATATATTACATATTTTACTTTTAATATTTGTAATATCATTGTTAAAGACTATTATCCTTAGTATAAACGTTTTAATAATTGAGAAACTACTCGTTCAAATTTTGAATTAAGTAGGTACCTACAACATTTTCATTTAATAATTTACAGTAGAAAATGTGGGGTCCCATTTAAAAAACAGAAGTTTGTGTCACCACAGGAAAATCCTTAAGTAGACAAGTAGTAGATACAAATTTAAGAGCTTGAAAATTTGTTTTTTGAATAAATTTACTATTTTTAATAAGTTTAGAAACCGGGAATCTGACTGCACGCTCACAGATTGAGCTTTCTTACCTTGTTTATATACATAGATATGAAAAATTTACACAAAGTTTAAAAAATAGCTTAAACAATTTAAAAAAAATTATCCAAAATAAAAGTTTCATTTTAAAAGATCTATTTGATATGTGAAACGAATTCTGTGCTTGGAAACCAATGTTTTTGAACAATCAGAAAAAAATTCAATTTGAATTTTAATCCACGCCCCAATAATAATAATATGATTATATATTGTATATATTAGTATATATTATAACCTGTGCGTGGATATTTTATAATAATACTAATACCTACTATAATATAATCTTTTATACCTACCTCCATAGGTAGGTACAAGTGTCGTAGTTATACATCGTTCCGTCGGTGGCGGTGTATAATAATATAATGATGAGGGGAGGAGGTTGGGACTTTCTGGAGTTGTCAACCCTCTCCCCCCTTACACACACACACACACACACACACACATACATGCAGAACACTCGGAAAGGGGACTCTCGCCAATTTATATAATGTAAGTATATGTATAATACTATAATGTATATTATATTATATTATAAGTATTTACTGACTATATGTACACGAGACAAGTGACCTGGACCGGTTTGCATCCTACACTTGACTTCTATAGAAGTTAATTTTCAATTTTTAACGTAGAAAAATACTCGTACCTTCACGCACACTCACACAGCTTACCTGAATATCGTTCTATTTATATACTCACAACACCACATAATAAACGTTAGGTGCACGAGAACCGGTTCGAATACAGGGTGATTCACGGGAGGCTACTTTATAGTTGCGTCCCACGGTATAAATTTCTTTCGCGGGCCGAGATTTTTTGGAGTTATACATAGGTGATCATTTAAAAAAAAGTTGGGAAAGCTCACTCTGCGAACGTGCTTAATTCCCGGTTTTTAAATAAACATCTTAATATCAACAATTGTAATTCGTGACTATACGTTTAACGGACGGACACATCGAAGATACAAGGGTTAGAACCTTATGTTGAGAAACCTAAATGGAGGTAACTGTTCTGCTATATGTGGTGGCGGTGTACATTGTCATTAAGTTGCCTATTCTATATAATATTGTAATATACTCTACATATTATTATCATGTGTTAAATTTTTATTCACTGATTTAAATGTATCTATACGATGATAAAGCGATTCTGAGCGAAGACACTCTTTTTGGTAACCAAGGTTACAAAAAAATATTCGATTTATAATGTTACAATTTTACCAATTGTTCCTACTTTTTTTAGACTTCCCTGATTATTAAAAAAATTATTGAGAATTTTCAATTTTGACTTCCTTAAGAGTACCATATTACCTAGATCAGATTTTTTACAAGAAATCCCCATCGATGTAAATTATCAAATCATTTTTTCTACCTAGAAAAAAATGTTTTCAGACACACAAATAAAAAAATTAAAACCACACATCATTGTAAAATTACTAAAATCAATAAATTATATTCATCACGGTGCCCAGAATCTAAAACATATATTTTAGATGGTAGAAGATTTTTAAATATTTAGATACATACATTATCCTTCCCATTTTTATACGAACTTATTAGGACTTGTTAGAACTTATTTAGACTGTTTTTAGAATATGTTGTACTTTTTTCTGATTTTGTTATATTATGGCACTTATTATAAAACCTTATTTAATATTTTTTTTATAATATAGAATTTTTAATTTGTTTTCTTCTAATAAAAAAAAAAATAATGAATTGTCCATTTCACAATCATCATAAAAGTATCCAGTAAAGATCTGAGCTTCAGCCCCCCAAATATCTAACACTATTTGTACCTATATACCTACCTATATTATTACCTTTTTATATTTTTCAAAATATCTATATGAACACAAAAATATTTGGATGTGCGCGTGGTAAAATATCTCGTTGAACTTTGAATGAAAAACCTCTCAACTATATTAGTAGACCGCATATAGAAGTCGTTATAGGTACTCATTATTATTAAATGGGTAACGATAATAATTAGGAAAAGATCGCTACTTACTAAAATGTTTATGGTTTTGCATATTTTTTTAAGTATATTACATGTACTCTTAGATAAAAATTTGTTTTACTAATTAGATTCAAATATCAAAATTATAATTTACATGTTTAAAAATATAAGTGAATAACTTTTTTTCTGGTTTTAATCACTTATTTTACGGTTTTCAGTACGAATTCTGAAAAAGAACGTAACAAACTAAAATTGAATCTAAGTTTGTATACCTGTATTTTATATAAATTCTACAAAAATGATCATTTATTTATTGTTCTAAATTCTATATTTCAAAGTACATATACATATGTACATTATACATAGTCAAACTCTCTAAACTAAGAAATGAATAGTTGTAATTGCAATAAATAATTAAATTTTTTTAAACACCGTCTTTAATTTTTGTTAAATAATTAAAATGAAATATGTTTAATGCATATTTTTCATTTATTCAAGCATATTTAGCAATTTTTTTAGTGCATAAGTGCATATATATTTTAATATTTATTCGATTATTAGTACATAAACATCCTAACAATAATAACAATATTATAGGTATGTAGAAACAAAGTAAAATGAGCAAATATTAATAGAGCCACACGGAGCTACTCGGATAGAACGTTCAAAAACCTGACCGAAATTCGGGTTGGACCGTTTTTCTTAGTTATTTTTGGTACACACTTAATACTTATTATGCAGCCTGAATTATAAACCACGCTGCTCACCTTGTATTTATTGTAATAATGCATTTATTTTAACAATTCTGATCATTGGAATTTTTAGTATACTCAATGACCATATTTTCAGACATTTATACAAGGTAGGTATAACATATAATAACCTGACAAATGAAATAACTTTTTTCGAATCAATATTTAAACATTTTTTTGTGTATATAATATATAGACCTTTACGCTTTATGTACAATGTAAAACTGTTTAATTTCATTTTTTAATATTGAAAATTTTTAATTTTTAATTTCGTTTAATTATTTTGGAAATTTTGATGGCAAAAACGTTAATTTAAGTCAAGTTTACTATATATAATTTTTTATTATATCAATATTTTTTAGCATTAATTAATTTGAAACGTAAAAACTTTTTTCAAAATATTATTTTAGTGAATTTTCAGACATAATATGTAAATCTGAAATTATTCATTATCCCTGTAATTTTCATAATTTTTTCATAAGTTCAACTATATATTTCGTTATTCATTTTTCATTTGTCATTACTTTCTGTTACACTATATATAAATATAGTTGAGTTTCTTCTACGGTTTGAGGAGTGTCCTGCGGGCTACAGTGATACAAACTTGTTTACTTTCCAAATAAGGACTTTTGCACCTCGAATTGCTTAGCAGATGATTCTTTTGATTCCTTGAAAATATTGCTATAATATTTTTGATATTTATTCGGTATTCCGATGAAAAAGAACGTCTCGTATTAGTTTTCGAATACTTGAACACAACAATACAACAATAGTGATAGAAGTATAGAACGAATGGTTAATTAAATATAAATATTTGAAGTTTTGATCTTGGAAAGAAGAATAGGATGTGTAGTGCAATAATGTAAAGATTGACAAGTCATCCCATAAACTTCAGCTCTTGTATCTTATGTTGTTTAAAATTAATTAACGATTCATTGTTTCAGGTTTTATGCACATTACATTTTATAGAAAATACATAATGTATGTCTAATAAAGTGAATTATTTTTGGCTTGTTTACATAATAATTTGCATTTTATTTAAATTTTATAATTAAGAAGATGCCAGAGCACCGTTTGTTTTCTCTTTCTAGCCCACACTCGATATAACGAAGTTACTCAAAATCATTTTTTTATGTTTTAAGTATTCTTAAGAGCAAAAATCATTCATTAAGTACAACAATTGGGTGTACATCGATTTCACTGAATAAATTACCTTTTTTACCTGTCAGAAACTTATCGAGTGCTTCGGCTATCGACCTCGACGAGCTTATTAATGTGTTGATACCACTGACTTTATTATTATACCCTTTTACTAAATATCGATGATGAGATTTTAAAAAAATGCTGTGATTATTATTTATATGATAGTTATATTGACGAAATACTTAAATTCAATCCAAAAATATGGGTATCGTCATCAATATCGGAATAAACTACTAATACAGTTGCGAATCGTTTCTTTAAAAACTTAACAACTAACAATTCACTAAAGTGCATTCTAATAATATAATATTTTTGTTTTCACATGTATTGAATTAAGAAAAAAAACTTTTTCATATAAGAGGATATAATATATAATTTATCTACATATTATGTATAACCAATGTATGAAAAAAGGGCGGGTAAGTGGATATCGCCTAGGTTACAAGTTCGTCACTGTTTAATGGATGGTATTAAATTTGAATTCAATTATATAATATCGTTGAATACAAAAAATGATTCTGAGCTGGGACGATTTGTCAGTGTAGATATTGTATTTTATATATTTATATTGTTATTTCATATTATTAATACGGTAGCCGATAAGTTGAATAAATATTATACAATTACAACAAAATAACTAAAAACGTTATTCTTGGTTATTCAATATTTAATTTTGTCCAAATTTGATCATAAATTCACTATAAAAAAAAAAACGGTGGGTTTATATTTTTGAGATTATTTGGTTACAGAATATCTTACTTACGTGGAACCTTGTTTCAAATTTTCTATCTTTAGCTAATTGAAAATAATTTGCACATTTTCGTGATTGTTACGTATTTTGCTAAAACTTTAAATGCTTATAAACACAAATTGTGACTAGATTTTTAATGTTTTTCAAAAGTCATTGTAACAATATATTAGGATCCTTGTATTAAATTTTTAAACTTTTTTACCTAACAAATACAATTTGATTGACATTCATAGAAAAAAACCTAAAAAATAGGAAACTGAGTATGTTATTAACAGTTTAAAACAATTCAAAATATTTTGAAAATTTTATCGTCTGTAGAAAATGCTAATATAAACAACCAGTAGAAATATCATATATCTGTGGTAATTTGTTTTAGAGTTATACCAAAATCCAAAATTGATTTTGATAAAAACCAATTTTGAGTAAAAATTGCCGTTTTTTCCTAAATTTTTCTTTTGTTTTTCCCTGCGCTTTTGAAAAGTATTGGGAATTTTTAAAAATGACCTCCCGAATGCACCAACTATATTCACTTTTCCATCAAACAAAATACTGTTGAAGAAAATCGAAGCATTTTTACTTATCGTGTACACAGACACAAAAAATAAATAAATAAAAAACACACACCATTGTAAAATCAATACATTCATCGCTCCGCTCAGAATCTAAAAGGTACAAAATCAGCAAAAGCTAAATATACTATGAAATGACAAATGTATGTATAACATCAATTTTTGATGATTATTTTTTAAAAAAAAATGAATACTTTTAGTTATATTGAACTGGCATTGAATCAATATTTAAAAAAAAATACATATTTTATAAGTACCGTAAAATAAGTAAATAGCCCCCGTCAGTATTTGAATTATTGTATTTATTATTTGATATTTTTTTTTCCTGCCACACTATACTACTAGAAATCAATAGCTGGCAAAATCAAACATAATATATTATGCAAATGTTCGGTGGAATCCATAAGATCCCCAATAATTTTAAAGAATATTATTTTTGAGGGTATGACATATTGATTTAACAAAATATTGACTTAAAATTAATAAACATTAATTTATATTAACAACTTTTTTTTAACTAGGTGAGATATAGCAATATTTTTCATAATATTATATTGTCTATTAGGTAAACTTAATGTAAAAATATTGAAGCTTTTCTCTCCCCACCAGAAAACTTTCTACGGGTGCCCATTGATAATAATATAATAAATGTAATAAATGTAATAAATGTATAATATAGTTCCATTATAAATAAACACAGGTACAAAATAAATTATAAAATGTATCATTTTTTTAAAGTTAAATTATGATGTACACACGGCGGTGTATAATAAATGTGTATAGTTTAAAGTGTCGTCAGTTGGTGGCTTCATTTTCAAATATATTCACGTTTATTTAATATTTTTTGTATCAGGATAATATGCATATATTGTGTCTCAAAGTAGGTACATATTATATATTTTCTAAATACATATAAAAAAATATTTTACTATTTTAATAATTTTTTCCATTATATTTTATTATAGTTGACATGATCCATTCAACGTAAGACACTCATTATTTCAGAAAACATTAACATTTCTTAAAGTATTTATTAATATTCAAATGAAACATAATTGTAACTCTTGAAAAAACAATATTTTTGGAGAAAAAAAATGATTTTGTTACTATTTTTTATATAGTTATCAAAAAAGTTTTTACTCTTTAGAATGACAATACATACATTTTAAATTTCATATTCTGAATATTATTCGGAGTATTTCGATTTATAAAAATGTACGATATACAATTTTGGATAAGTAGTTATTATAAGTTATTAGTTATATACATTTAAAGTTTAGATAAGCGGAGTAGTGGAACAACATTATGCGAGGTACCCGTATAGTATGAATAATACGCTGTACCACTCCACTCAACTCATTAAAACTTTAAATACTAGTATACCTGTTATAAGTTATAAGTTATAACTCATAAATTACACTTCCAAAATCTGATTTTGTACATTAAAGTATTCCAAAATAAAAAATTTTAAATGGGATACTGATAAATTAATTTAGAAAAATATTGTTTTTTAACGACTTAAAATTATGTAAAATTATTTTAATAAAACGTAATCGTTTTTGAAATGATGAGTGTGTTAAGTTAAATGAATAATCCGGTATATTATACTTTACATTTAGTCTTAATGTGATTAAAAAAAGTTCCATCACATTAAATTATATTGTATAGGTAGTTCAGTATCAAAAGGTTATATTTGAGCTGTTAACAATTCAAAACATACTATGATAAAAATATTAGCACACTGAAATTAATAGGTATGGTTAAAGTTATATCCACAGTAATTTTTATTTTATCCTTTTCAGTTATTATTTTTGTACAAAAGCAGTTTTTCGATGATTAGTTACGCGTATAAATATAACATACTACAGTATCACTAATTACTAATCAGTAATCACTCATCACTGTATAAAATTATTAATTAAGTTATACCGACTGTGATCTATATATTATTTTTGTATGTTCACACGTTGTATACTTTATTATAATATCATATTATGTTTGGATAAAAAAAAACTTAAGTTGAATCATTGTAAAAGTTCACAGCAAAATGTCGAAAATCTTGCTTCCTGCAGGCCCACAATCACTATTCACGACATATACACTCTTATTGTAATATAGCAATATTTAGTTGAATGGAATGACATGAGCAACTTTAAATTTTTCCATAGGTACCTACTTTATTATTCTGAAAAATCGCTACTCGTCTAACCGGTTACACTAACCATTTGAACAAAAACACCAAATCCGTCGGATCGTTTACTTTTGTTTTTTAAATTAAAACATCATTCGATAGCCTGAAGCTCTGTTCCCAACTCGTATTTTTCTCTCCTTGTTATCGTACCAAGAGTCTAAAGCTAAACTGAATAATAATATTATGTAATATTGAATATACATAATATTGTGTTTACAAACATTCAGAGTTTAAAATACACATTACATTTTCCGTATTAAGAACGCAGATCAAATTTTACGTTAAGAAGATCCATTTTGCTCGGTTATTTCTAATACTACAGAGCGAGTTATTATCAAATTTATAAAGTGAATTATATTATCCAGTGAAGCAGTGCCCCATGTAAGCTTTTTTTACTATTTTAATTTTGAAACAAGTCGTATTTTAAAATGCATAAAAAAACTTGTATTTAAATTTAAATATTAAAAAAATGTCCTCCTACTCCTACTAAACCGTCACTTTCTCACGTTCGATTAGAATCTGAGGTAGAAGTCTCCTTACCACCATTTCCACCTATGCACTGTTGTATATTACACTGTTATTATAACAGCACTGCAAATGTACTGTAAGTACACTACTACACTTTATAGGTATTAAGGTAGGTTTATATATATATTGATATTATAATAAAATGTGTTCACATAATAACACACTTTATAGTAGTGGCGTATCCAGGATTTTCCAATGGGGGAGGGGCTGAATAATTCAGGGGGGGTAGTCAAATTCTGTAAAAATAATCTTAAAAAAACAATCAATATCCAATTCTTATATTATAACAATATTTTAATATGTGAATGTGACTATGGCTTTAATCACCCCCATGCACTCAGATTTAAGTTAAAACAATGGGCTCAAAATAAAAAAAAATGCCTAGACGGTTGCACAGTGCACACTTTACTTGAGAATACTCCTAAACATTACTCTACTTGTCACCATTGTTAATTATTATTAAATATATGCACAACATTGCTGTTATTCAGTGTTCTTCTGACCACAGTGGTAGGGCTAACAATTAGGAGAATCTCGGACCACATCTAACTTGACTAATCAAAAAGGTGGGGGCATTAACTTGATTAGATAACTATTTTTGTTTTTAACTTATGAACTTATTCAGTTAAAATTTTTATTGTTGTAACTTAACTTTTTATAGTTAATTATCATTGTTAGTTGATTTTCTTTTCATGTCATGCGGAACCAACTAGACAATACTGATTCGTTGACTCTTTTTTAATTTTTCTAATTTATTTTCTAATTTTCATTATAATAATATAATTTTTTACACAGTGTTAAACGTCTTGGTAAATGTTTGTGGAAGTCAAATACTAAGGCAGTTTATGATATTAAAATTTCGTAGCTTTTTAACTAAATTAAGTTAATTTTATTTTCTATGTTAACTTTAAATTTATCTAGTCACATTTTTTTATTAACTTTTAACTGAAGGCAATTTAATTGAATTAATATACCCACGTTTGCTAATCAGTAAGTTCCATGGATTCCTGGATCAACCAACCTGGAACCGCGTAAACAGACATTGGAGGAGACATACTACTTTGGTAGTATAGCTTGGTGTATTCACCCCCATTTTTTCCTTTAATAATTTATTTATTCAGAATCTGATTTTTTAAATATACTTTTTTGTTGTTGTTATTATTATTATTATTATTAAAATATAATTACAATCTATACTTATACACAAATTAAGTACAATAAGTAATTTTGATTTAGGTTACAATAAATACATAGCGAGACTGACAGATTGGGAGAGAACTCAGTAGTACCACCTGACAAATATACTTAAATATCATAATTTAAAACTATTGAGATTTTTGTATCACTTAAATAAGTTATGGCTTTGTAGCATTTAATTTTTTTAAATTCCAAAACACAAATTTTGAATAATCACATAATTATTGAAGAAATACAGGGAGTGATCATGTTTGGTGAATCATCCTGTATATATATATATATATTTACTTATAATAAAAATAAATAAGTATCAATATGTTTAATGTTTGTACAAATTTGATACCTACCTGACTGTGTTTTAAATTAAAAGATAAATAATTGTAACCTAACCATTGTGAGTGTTCCTATACATTTTTTCTCGAAAACGGTTCCAAGGATTCCGTCAGAATTCCGTACCAATGGGTTTTTGAAGTAAGAAATTCATCATTGAAGGTCTCGACTCCGAGAAAATACGCGTTTTTGAGCTATGCTCAAAATAAGGAGCATAACTCGGCCATCTTGGCTGCCTCTAAAAAATTTTTAAATTTAAACAATAAATAAAACCAACTTTATTATTTCGCTGTATTAAATCCTATTAAAATTTAATATTGAAATATAATTTTTATGTTTTAATATTAACAAACAAATAAACTGAAACTGAACCCGAGCTAAGCTTGTTCACCCGGTACTAGTATACTACAAACAGAACATACTAATAAACTATACGTATGTTTCATGAATTCTTTTACTCTTTTAATAATAATAATCAGTTACCTACCTATGCGTATGATCCAAATAGTAATAATTATGCGACTACCTTGACCGAATAGGCTGGGGTCCAGTTTTGACGTCCCTCGGACTTGGAGAGAAACTTATAGAATTTATTCGCGTGTGTGTGTGAGTATGTATAATAAATGTATCAAACTTCAAGGACCTTATATTAAGCTTTCACATTTGGGTCGAGAGCATTATTTCCAACCCGCTAACAATAAATCAATAAAACTTATAATTAATAACGTCGTGTAATTATGGGTTCAAAAGCCTGCTGGGGATTTCGCATTTGAGATTCAATAAATACCTATAAGTAAACAATTATTAATAACTTTTTTCAGACAATAATATCGATTATTTTGTTTATGTCAAAAGAAGCAAAATATATTGTTGAAAACTTACTCAAGATCATTAGCAACATAATAAACTGAATTTATTTCGCTTTGATTTAAACGCACGTTTTCAATTAAAAAAGAATTAATGTTTTTTTTACATAAATTATAAATAGTCCGTATTATAGACGTTATTAACTGCCAACATTATTATAAATACTTAACCTGTAATTTATTATAAACTTCTTAATTACGAACCTAAAACTACACGAACAAACTCGATTGTTATCAGTAATCTTCTATTTATAATAAAATATTATATTTAATCGGCATTGCGTTGTAGTTTTGTTTTTAATCTTTTAAGATATTTTATCCGGGTCGGTGCTTTAAATGTGGGATATATATTTAAATCAATATGTTATAATAAAAAATGTTTTGCCGTATGTAGAGAATCAAGATTTTCAAGGAAGAAATTGTAGTTCTAGTGCGTTCAAGAAGTTACACGTGCAATATACAAGCGATACGTACCGGACCCGTATCGGACTCAGACTTCGATACGAGTCGGTACATGATTATATTCCTATCGTACCGTAACTATTCCATATCGATACGCATCGAGTTTTCCTTCTTACAAATCTTCAATATTATTTATATATGGTCATATGGATTGATAAACTATGATATAATGTTTAAAATCTAGGTAGTTAAAAATACATAATATACATAACATCTTTTTAAAATCTGAGATTGCAATAATAGGTATACATAATTGACCGCATACATTATAATATACTGATTGACTTTTCAATTAAATTTTTAATTATATAATATACTAACTATTAATGAAGAAAATATTATATGATACCTCCTAATCATGGTATACTAATTAAAATAAATAATTGTAGGTAATATAGCGGGTACCTAACCTATGCAGAAATGCTGATGTATGATAAATATTGTTATTCTCTGATTTTAAGATACCTACCGATATAATATGTACATTATGAATAATTTGTTAACAAATATTTTATAAATATTTTATCAAAAACAATATTTAGAATGACTTTGAAATATATTTTACTTCTTCTTCTTCTTCTTCTACGGTTTTTAAATGCCATTAAGGCCCATTACCGCAACACAAACTTGCTTCTATCTGTCTCTATCCTGTGCTATTGTTTCTCCATCTCGTATTCCAATCTCTGCTAAATTCTTATCCACTGAAATATATTTTAAAACTAAAAAAATATGACGTTTATTACTCGTCTTAGACATCGCCACACCCGCATCTGTTCTTCTGTTTGTCGCGTCTTACAAATGTACAACATAGGCAAATTTTGTTCAGCAGATCTGATTTTGAGCAGAATGTAATCCTTAATAATACATTTATTTAACGTATTATCATTATTATCAAACCATTAAAGTTGAGAACATCATTGTTTTACGGATATTTTAATTTGTAAGCTCATACCTGAAGTATATTAAATATGACAGTTAAACAATTTCCATAACTCGCTAAATTAAAATATCTTAGACAGACGATGTCCTTACTTTTTAGCTAAATAATAGGTCAAGTCACAAAATTACAAAATTAGAACTGCTGAAATTGAATTGAACTACGTTTGTAAGACGGAGACAACACTTGCGGGTGTGGCGCTTCTTGTTAAGATTTATCTATACAGGTTTTACATGTAGGTACTTATATTAATATATATTAAATTATTACAATATATTACAATAAATTCGTATCAGTTTCGTGATGTATTTATGGTTTGAATTAAAACTAGCTGTTTACCACGAGTGAAAAAATATTGCATATTTTGAAGATTGTTGGATCGCGAACAATTAAATATATTTCACATTCTAAACTACCTTTATGGCACAGGAATATCGAGTATGGTATATGTACTATACACCCCGATATCGATCTTATCTTCTATCAAAGCACTTTTATTCCATATAGTCGCAACAAAAATACACACACATAATGATATGTATTATAAATTATAATGTAAATATATACAGGGTGATATTCACATGCAAACATGCTTCACCCCCCCCCCCCCATTTAGATAATGCATTTATTCAAATTCTGACTAGTAGAATTATTTACTTCATACTAAAATACCATATAGGTATTCAGTTACCTTATTTTTGTACTATTTAAGCCTTAAGGAGTGTCCTATAGCGATACAAATTTTTGATTTTAAATTATAACCACCCTTTTCATCATAAATTATTTAGCGGATGATTTTTCGGAAATTTTCATGTATCTAAATTTAAATTCGAAAGAATAGTTTCCGAATTACTACACATTATGTACTAAGGACAGTGGCGTATCTACGGGGGGGGGGGTCATGACCCCCAAATTGTGTACACAATATAACATAGGTATATAATAATATGAATGTAATATGTGTTTACTGAATGTCTATTAAAAATGGTATATCCCCACTTAAAAAAATCTTAGATACTAAGTAAGGTTACTACTAACTAAGGTCTAAGGATGATAGTCTATGATAATTTATTGTCTTAAAGATTTGGAGACTCAACATTTATTGTAGTACCTAATCAATTCCAATAGGTATATTAACATTTTATAACTTGTAAAAATTGTCTGAATATACTAAGTAGGTACTTACCTCCTAGATTAAATATAATATTTATCTTAAATTTGTGTAAAATCATTTTTAAGGACTTATCCTTAGTGTAAACGTTTTAATAACTCAGAAACTACCTATTCAAATTTTTATTTACATACCTACATCAATATTTTTAAACAAAATGATTTGCTAAATAAATTACACTAAAAAGTGTTGTAGTCTCAAAAAAAAGTGATAGAATTGATTATGTTTGCTGTGAATCACACCCTGTATAATACAAACATAATATATTATAATGCTATTATACCTACTCGTATACATATACATGTGAACGTAGGTATGGGTACTAGTCGCTGAGCAGTATAGGTTTGTTATAGGTATGATGTATACATGACATCAAATCTAATTATTTTCAATGTTAAATTCTAAATAATTATATAATTTCTTAAACCTAATGCGAACTTACATAATACACGATTATTTAAGTCATAACAACACATCGAGACTGAAAAACAAATCGTTATGAAACCACTCAAACGTATATAATAAAGTACAGCCTCGTACTGCAGAGAGAGGAACGTGTGGAATTATTGTAAAATGTCGATCGGTATCGATCGGCGAACCGATAATTAAAAATCCGTAGGTACCTGTTGCAAATCATAACTATAATGTTATTGAATGATTCATATATTAATCATTATTAATAGCCATCGAGCTATATCTATCCATATAGTAGCGTCTATGGACTATGGCCCATATCCAAGTGTTGTACCTATATACGGCTAAATCATTTCACTTTCGAACGAATATCGCATGAACGCGTTACACGCACTTACCTATATAGTATACATATAATAATAATAATGATATGCGTAGGTATAGTATAATAAGTTTTGAATTGTATATTATGATCTGGGCTGTTCTTTTTGTTGGCCAAAGATTTTCACATGACTTGCGCCACATCTAAAAATTAATTTTGGTAATTTGTGCCATTATTTAAAGTTGTAAATTTGCGTCACATAAAACTAGATATAAGGAGGATATAGAATCTGCGCAATCTTGTACCTTATCAAAATTATGATTTGCGCCAATTTCAAATAATTAATAATAATTTTTCTTAACCTATTAATAGGATGTAAATCATTCATTGATCAAGTTCATTTTAATTGATGTATTTCAAGAAAATTAGTAAAATGTACATAAAGTAAAATCAAAAAATGTAAGCCAATTGTAACTGTAGATATACATATGTATGTATACGTGCTTTGTGTACAATATTGAGTAAAATTTCAGTTAGCTCATAATAAAATATGTAAAAATCATAGAAGTGTTATAATTTATTGACCAATTTTTCGTGTTATAGTAATAGTTTATGTTATTTATCCACGTTGTATGTGTTATATTATAAGTTATAACTGAAAGGTATGTGAGCTCGGTAATGATCGGGCAGTTTAAATTGAAAGTGAGGCGTAGATTACCAAAAAATAATAATTAGATGTGGCGCAAATTACATACTATTTTTATACTTTGAAGTAGATTAAATATGCACTTAAATGTACCAACTTATTGGTTGCGTAAATTACAAGTACTAAAATTGGTGCAAAATACCGTGTCCCAACAACAAAATAGTTAACCGATCCGTTGTACAGTAGGTACCCAGGTGTGGAATGTTCTTAACCATGGTTACCAAACAATTATTTTAATAAATACAAATTCAACAAAATTATCGTATTTTTACTCCTGGTTATTTTTAAAAATTTGTGTTTTTATTTATCAAAGTATCATAAATCTCCCTTAAAGTTAATGATCTGAACATAATATTTTCTATAAGAAAAAGTGTATATTATTATAGTATTTAAATTATTTATCAATACTATATAAACGTATTACCACAATTTGTAAATACAAATTGTACCTACAAATTATTATTATTATTTATGTATTTATTTCAGCTAAATCAATTAGAACTATTTAATTACAATAAATTAAATTAAAAATAGCTGATACCTATACCAACTGATCTATAAACTCGTATCTGGTATATAGAGTTCAACGATATTATAATTCGTTTTAAATTAAAATATTTTATACAATTAAAAATACTTCTTAGTTAAATATAACATAGTAGATAGATATTTTAGTAACAAAATTAACATCAGAGTTTACTGCGTTAGCGTTACATATGGATGAGATATTATATTTAAACATATATTGACTTTTGATAATTTTACAATTTTACACACATTCTCATCAAGTTTATCAACTATTTTATTGACGTACATTACCCTGGCTCCCCTCAATGAACTTTTCACAAAAAAAACTAGGTCACGAATTAGCACGCCATTAGCATGCATTTGTATGACTATTTTTAGAATTTGGACGACCTTTTTATACAGTTATTTAAAAAAAAAACAACGAGGGGGCTAGCGTAATGTTACCCCAAGCCCCCAAAAGTGAAATAATCACTTTTTTACAGTTATTTTTTCACCAAACATTAGCACGTCATTAGCATGCATTTCCACGACTATCGTTATAGTCGAAATTTTACGAAAAAAGTGATTAGTTCACTTGTGGGTGGCTGGGGTAATGCGTGAAAGTGGAAAACGGGTTTTCCCGAGAAAGTGTAACTTGTTGGGCTAAGTAAAATTAAATTTATAAAAATATGATTATTTCCCTCGTGGGGGGCTGGGGTAACGTTACGCCAGCCTCCCTCTTAGTTTTTTTTTATACATAACTCGTAAAAAAGGTCGTGTATACATTCTAAAAATAGTGCAAATGCATACTAATTCGTGACCTAGTTTTTTTTGTAAAAAGTTCTTTGAGGGGGCCAGGGTAATGTACGTATTTTATTGATTACCTTTTTTATTTGATTTTTATTAATTATGTCATTGGTACTATTAGATTGACTTTAACATACACTTTTTATTAGACTCTTTACTTCGTTATTTAAATTGTTGAATATAGCTTTCCCCGTGTAATTGGGGGAGTTTATTTAACTTGTTAATAATGACGTATATTATGGCTGAATGTATTTTCCTGCTCTACTGTAGCATTAAATGTGTGGATTTTATTAAAATTTGTCTAGTGTATAATTCATAAATAGATGATATTATACTTTTAGAATAATTTGTTAGGTAATATGTGATGCATTAAAGTCTGTTATATTTGAGCCTCCCCTATATGTTATGCCGTATGAATGTATAACAATATCAAATTGAATTACGTAGTGCCATGCATATTTGTTTTATAGTTGATTTATTAAGAAATCAAATTTAGAGAATAATACAGTTATAAGCTCCTCGTTTTATTTTTAATATTCTGACCATTGCAGATTAAAGTCTATTGTCACTTCTAAAGTCCCAAATATTTTAATAATAATACCATTTTAATTGGTTGGTTTACAATTACAATTTGTCATACCAGTTCTACATTTATGTATTATAAAGTTGTATTCAACAGGAAGTTGTAAACGAATTGTAACTATCGGCATGCAACCTGATTTATTAATGTGAGGTGATGACGATTTTTTCCATGCAGTAATAGATATACCATAAATCAATGTCGACAATACGTTTCAATTTTTCCCAATTATCTTCGAAATTATATCATCAGTGAACATGAATAATTTTCATTTTCATAATGATGTAGGTATATATAGTTAATATATTATTTAAAAACAACACACGGCCTAATGATGTACCTTGAGTGATTCCATCATTTTAGACATAACAATAATTACTGTAATGAGATCCAATAGTAGTTAGTTGTTGTCTGTTACTCAGATAAATAGCTAGTAAACTATTTTAATGGATTGTCATCAAAGCCAAATTATTTTAACTTATTTAGTAAAAATTGTCTACTGATTGAATCAAATGATTTTTCTAAGTCAAAGAAAGATATAAGAATTATTTTTTACCATCCCTTTTGTTATCTAAAAAGTAATTTATATCAATATACCATTTGTACATCATTGTATTACTGATTGGTAGATTCATCGATCCACTTGGATCCACTTAGAATCTATAATGTTAAACATGTATTTTTAAATACATTTTAAACTAAAACAAAGTCAAGGAAAAATTATCTTTACTAAATTTATTCTGCACATGCTTAACTGAGTTCTAAAACACTTTGTTTCTTACCGTATACTTAGTATTTCATGGTTATTTTGACGCCGTTGAGCTGTTCAATTTTTTTCGTTAAAGTTCCGTTGACAAACAAATTTGAAATGCTATTTTTTCAACGTTAAATTATCTTTTCTACGTATTTTAATATAGATATTTTGTATGATGCTTTCTCTCAAATCTCCAAATTCACAAGATGTATTTTTTTTTTGTCAAATCACTAATAATAAGTTAATTAATACTTTGATCGGTAAGCTGCAGCATATATCTAGTAAAAAATGTATCACGTTCAATTATAGACTACAGTTATGGTACATATTACTTTCTTACACGAAGTATTCTGAACAGAATATATTTATGAATATTACATTATATTAGATGTTATGTTATAATCATTTATATCTCAATATCTGTGTACAATCTAGATCATATTAATATTGTAATTATTATATTAATACAATAACGTGTATGCAGCGTGTACCTCACGTTTGGATCACATCCTGATCGTAGTTGTCGTCGGCCTGAAATAGAATTACACAAATCCGAAGACCGCCATGCTCTCTGCAGCGTGCGAATTCAGCTTACCTTTCCTCCTTCTATATAATATAATAATAATAATATATACCTACAATTATACCTATGTATAATATCATATAACATTATTGGGGATCTATACGCGCTGCACCGTTGAATATATATAATGCAACTATTCCGCATATTATATCGTCTAGGAATGACATAAGGTCACATACACACACCAGTCGTCCGTTTTACATTATGTTGCATTGCTTGTTGAATTAAAAGCAAAATACGAAAATCCGGTTACGGGGGCAAGTATGTATTATTGCTCGTGCTTGGCACGCCCAAACTGACCTTGATCCTTTGCCGTACCGGCAACAGCAGCAGGTCAACATTTCTAAATGTGGACTGCTGGGCGGATTTTTAAGCGAAATAATTATTGTACCACAATTATATTTTTCTTACCGACATAATAATGAGTTAGCGCAGCTGCAAAACATTACTGTATATATATACCTGCAGCTATAACTATAACACTATAATCCATAAACATATTATTAGGTAGGTACAGGGCGATTGTTTTCGCGCTCGAAACGGCTATGTAATAATATTGTCTCCTGAAAATATTACTGTCTCCATTTAAACGTCGACAGCAAATTATAAAAACTGCTAAATTACATTAATATCCGCATATTATACTAGGTAGGTCGTTGGTACTTACTATATTTCCATTGTGTGGTTATATATGGACTGCGAATTTGTAAACGATTGTATATTTTTCCCTTTTTATATTTTTGAATATTTCAACAAAATTTGATATTTACTCTATAAAATTCTAATAAAATGTTGTCAAACCTATCGTTTTTCTGTTTACTAAAAAAATTTTTATTTATTTTATATTAACTAAAGTTATAAGTTTTTAGTCGTGCCTAATTAATAAATAAACGTTTTAGTAGTGCAATTTTCTTTTGTTGCATAGGTACTCGTTGCATAATTTCACGACTTATACTGCTGCCTATTGTGATACTTTTTAGTGCATAAAAATCCGTGCTCTGATTGCTATCAATTTTGTGTTGACTGTTGAGTAAAATATTTAAATTATTCACCCTTAAAGCAGGAATAAAGTATAATATAGTAGGTATATGATAAAATTGTAAAATTAATTTCGTCGACTTTTGATAACATGCAACAACTTTAACAATGATATCGCACGAATACATAAATGAAATTTAATATATTGTATGATGATACCATTGCGTAATATCGTAAAGCCGATTCTTTGATGAATTTAGAATTTAGATTATTATCAATTTTGATTAAATATCAAATGGTTTGTAATTCTTGTTAAGAGAACCACTCTGTACGCCTATTATGCATGTATAATTAGATAAGCGTGTACAGAAATTATATGCATATATTATGCAAAATATCTAAACACATTTACAATTAAAAATTACAAAGTAAAATAGACAGGTACAGGCGTACAGCTATATGCCTATATACAGGTAATATCATATTAACAACAATACTGCAAATATTAGTTAAACTGTGGTACAACTGTTACGAGCAATATCTAAGAAGTTATGTACCCTGACCTTTAATATTTCACGTGTTTTTCAATATTCGTTTCCAATTCGTTGCCATTAAATATAATTTATGTACATCAAAACTCAAAAGTAAAATAATTTATAGACAAAATAAGTTTTAATCTTTGAAGTTTAAATGTAAAACACGAACATCACTATCTGTATATATCTATGATAATATATAAATATATACAAATTATGATATTATACCTACCAGCTATGTGGCTATGTATAACAATAATAAATGAATACAACTAGTGTACTACCTATCATGGTAACCCAACTAATACTATATTATGATTTATTTGTGAGAATAATAAATTATACTTATTGACTTTCTTAATAGCTTTATTATATATATTATAAAAAAATTATAAACATATAATTATGTAAGAAAACATTTTGAATAAACATTTTTTTAATAACTAATTAATAAAAAATACAACTTTTAACAGCAAATGCAAATAACATAACAATTTACAACTGTAATTTTGCAGGTATATAAACTATTTAAATAATATTAGATGCTTAAATAAAAAAAAATGTAGTTATACAGCATATATTATGCTCCAAT
Organism: Nasonovia ribisnigri; assembly: GCA_027563435.1. Taxonomy (NCBI): domain Eukaryota; kingdom Metazoa; phylum Arthropoda; class Insecta; order Hemiptera; family Aphididae; genus Nasonovia; species Nasonovia ribisnigri. The sequence continues at coordinate 19,191 of JANEHU010005080.1, read as the reverse complement.
CCACAATATATTCAAAGACATTCAGCGAATATATTAAATTCATAGCCCTGGTTATAATAATATAATAAAATAATATATTATGTATAGTCGAAATATTCTATCAATGTGAAAGTAAAAATAATTCCATAATTATTCAAATTGTAATACAATATATAAATGTAATTTTAATATTCTATTAATAGTTAGGTAATATGAAAGTAAAAATAATTCCATTATAATTTAAATATGGATGATGTAGATTATAATTATTTGATTGTGTATTTATGGGTATTATAAAATGAATAAGTATACAGAAATATATTATAATTTATAATATACCGAGTGATTCACTTAAAGTAAGGACACAAACTGTTAAAGTTTTTGAAACTGATTTTAAGTCGTTGAAAACATCTTCCTAAAAATGTGATGTTTATTATTTTCGTTATCGGTTTTTAATTTTTTACTTTTTTAACGAAAACGTATTTTTAAATAATTATTCCGAAGCAGAATACACTTTTTGGAGTATTTTGATGTACATACATTTTGGAATGTACCTCGAAAAATGTTGGTCCATTACAATCAGCTCATCTATAAACTTTAAATACTTATAACTACTAAATAGCTACTAATAAAATAACTTGTCCGAAATTGTAAAAATCTTTTTAAAAAAAATAATAAAAATAATTTTTTTCCCAAAACGTTGTTTATTGTAACTACTTACAATTATGCAAAACAAATATTTAAAAAAAAAATGAATGTTTTAATGTCTATTGTCTTACGTCTAATAGATTACCCCACATACATTATTGTACACAACAGGATGCACCTAGCTTGCTCACCAAAATTTTTCCTTTAATAATGAATTTATTAAATTTCTAAATTTTGGAACTTTTAAATAATGCTTAAAAGCTATAGTTTAATTATTTCGATTTTTGAAGTGTCTGTGGCAATATGAAATTTATTTCCAACCTTTTTGACTGCTAAATTGTTAAGTAGATGGTTTTTTATAAAAATGTTGATGAATCTAAATTAAAGTTTGAATAAATAATTTCTGCGTCATTAAAATTACTTGTATACTTAATATAATATTCCTTAAAAATGGTTTTACAAAAATACAAAACATATACCTTTACATTATTGCATAACCTATACAATATCGGATAATATCGTGTTTGTATTAGACATAGACAATTTGTACATAGTATAAAATGTTGATAGGCAAGTATTTATTACTAAAATGTTCAATTCGTATATTCCCCCCCCCCTTGTATCTTCCAGGCCCAATATCATGGTGGGTAGTGAAATCGTGAAATATAATATACATTATAGTATTATACATTGATCATGTGGAAATAATAGCTCATAGAGATAATATAATTAGTATACTTGACTACTTGAGTATTCTGTCGAGCAGAATGTTAGAGCAGAATGTTTCTAATAACTTATCTGATGAATAATACTAAGGAATAAGTAATAACTCTAAATTACGCCCCTGCAAAATTAGTGGTACTCACATGACGTGTCTTCTATAAGTAAATTTAAAAATTATGTTACCAATTTTCTGGTTAATTTATAAATTTCATATAGAACTATAGAAGTATGGAACATGATGAATTTGGTGAACAATGTTTAACACCTAGTACGAGTATAGTTATTAGTTCTGTACTATTTTCCTGCAATATAGTTATCATCAATGCCATAGACAGTCTATGACGGACTGCTATATTAGTCTTGAGTGTCAGATATGTAGAAGATTAATTTTCGATAAAAATAAGCGTTGGAATTTAACAATACGACTGCAAAGTTTGAGTTTCAGCTTTTGAAAATTACGATATATTAAACCGATCCAAACTTTGCGTACAGTTTACCTTGTTCATCTATACCAATTTTCATTTCAGTACGGTTTGTAAGTTTGGGGTGAGTAGCCGATAATACGATAATACTGCACATCCCTCAACAAAAACAAATTATTCGCATATGTCTGCTAATTTTAAAACCCTTAACGTCCTTCTGGTGAAATTTTTTTATAAAAAAAATGCTATAATATCTTTGATCGAAAATATTAATTATTTTGTTATCACTTATCATCCAAACAAAAAAAAGGAAAACATATAGCATATTATTATGATGATAAAATAACTTATTATAAAAAATCTTTTGGTAAAAAATTCAAGGACTTGCGGAAATATACTTTAATTTGATTCCTTTAATAATTAAGAAAAATATTATCTATTCTGCAATCAGTCTATAATAAATAATATACTCGTCACTGATTGGTTGTTTATGCTTATTTAAAAATAGGTAGATACTGCCTCTATTATAGTGTTTAAATTATTGTATTGATTTTATTTTATTTTATCTTGCTATATGTATTTTTTAATAATAAGCTACCTTTAAGAATAATATCGTCATAACTATATAACCTACTAACTGTTTCCATCTATTTTTATGCATATTGTATGGATTGTTTAAATTTGTATCATTATTTTTTTGTTAATTATCATACGTTGTATATATTCGAATTCTCACCTTAAGCACAGGCATTATTTAAAGAAGGTATTTAATCCTATAAAATAAATGTTTTATACATTTACAATATTGTAATATTGTAATACATTTGTATTAAATATTATGGAATTTGAATAAAAATATAAAATGGATGGTATTTTGAAACCATATTTAAATATAGGTATATATATCGCACGACTTCATGAATAACAAATAACTATTAAAATAAACCAAGATTTTTTTTAACTTTACGATTTTTTTTATGTATAAGAAGGATTATTAGGATATTATTTAGAAAAGTTACGGCATTGATGTAAGAAACACGTATGATAAAAATTCAAGCAAGTTAATGAAATGTTTATAACTTATAAGTAATTTAAAATATGATCTTTAGGTATATTTAAAAATATCAAAAATCAAACTGAATAACTCCATTATTGAAGAAGAAAAGGGGGTGAGCACGCTTGGTGATATACACTCTGTATGACTGTATAACGACTATAACCTAACCTGTGTGCCAAAAACGAATATAACAGCAAAAATCAGTTTAGCAATTGCAAATATAATATAACGGCTGATAGAAATTAAAATATTGGCTTATCAAATAATAATAATTTTTGTGTAAAAAATACACAAGAATATTTAACATTCGCAAATGGTATCGCCACTATCACATATTTATTTATACAGTATAGTGATGTATCAATTTAGTATAATGATGGGTGACACACTCACAAGTGTTATAGTCGGTCCCAAAATTATATTATCAGTCAATAAACGTGGGCTACACTAATAATATGATATTATGCTATTCACATATTTGTATTATTATTAACGTTGCAACGACTAACTATTTAAATATTTTATTGAAGAAATATGATCGTTGCGCATTTGTTGATATGGTGTTGAACATTTGCCACGACCACGAAGTGATATTAAAAAAAAAACACAAAAAATTAACTATTTTTGATTACTTGGCAGCTATGAGGATGACAATAATGCATATACATCGTGGGTAGAGCGAAATAAAATTCGTTATTATTATAGTCAGCGGTGTATGGCGCACATACAGGGCAATCCAATTAATCCGAAACTTCACCTATACCTTATACCTAGTACCTACATACTTTCATATAAAACGTTGATGTATGAAATGATGTAACATTAGGTACTTTTTTGTAAAATATCTCATTTTTTAATACTTAAAATTAATATTTTTTTATTAAGATGGTACCTAACTTTAAAGTTTAAGTAAGAGGATAGTAATGTGGCAGACATGCCCAGACAACTATTGTTGTGCGTCTCGTCATACCACTCCACTCTTCAAAACTTTAATTGTTACTTTATTATAGTCATTTAGTCAAAATAAACAGTAGACATAGACATTTGAGTAGAGAGATAAGTACCTAATCACTGTACGAAAACAATTGATTATATTTTTGACACAATGTGTTGTAATATTTTAATAGGATGGTTCCAACTGGCAACTGTATGAAAATGCTTCTCCTAATCGTTCTGTATAGTACAATGTGTACCTATATTTTAATGTAGATACATAGATATATACAAGATATTTAATTTTTCACTGATGTTAACTGACAAATAACCACCGTAAGCATTTCAAATAGATGGTCATAATTACAAAATGTTCGCACTGTTCATATTATATTGTTCAATACGATTGTGATGTAATCACTTGTATAGTTGTATAATATCATTCTATAATAGTATATTTACCTAAATATAAAGATGGACAAGTCAATGAAAAAATTAACTCAAGTTACATCAAGTTAAGTGAACACAAGATCGTTAAGTAAATTAAACTTTAGTTAGTTCGTTACGTTAAATGTATCACGCTGTATAACATACTTGTGTATATGTGTATTTACCGTCGTTTAATCGAACAATATACCAACGACTAATCTCCGTTTTTAAGGCATTAGGTCTAGGTCTAGGTCTAGTGAGAAATAAAATATGTATGTTATAAATTTGTAATCATATTTTAATGTGATCGGAAAAACATTACACACGAATATTTTGACGGACAAATGTCTATAGTACATGTTCTATTCTTAGGTAAGCCGTACACGTAATATAGATGTATTCCATGCACACATCGATAGCCATGGCTGCAGTGGGTTTTTTTTTCATTCGTCAAGCAGTATTATATTATATGTTTTGAAAACGTAATAGATAGGTATAGCTAGTATTATACAGACCGGAGGCGAGAAACAATATACCCTGCGTAAACACTGAACTTTGATGTACTGATATATATAATACATGTGATCTAAGCACTTCAATGTTCACAGTAGATGATTGAAGTCTAAAAATATTACTATTTATGTATTACAAACTTTACTATCTTCTGCAGCACGGTGCTTATTAAGCAATATTTACAATGACTACCTACAGGGTTTGTTCGTATAAGTGTGACGCATCGAAGGGTAACCCTCTCCAAACCACACCACCCACGCACTCATCTACACTTTAAATACATATAAATAATAATATATTAATAAACCACTTAGTTGGAGTTTGAATTTTATTAATTTAAATTCTTAGAAAAAATTCTCAAATACATAAATACTTTTTGATAAAATAGTATTTTTATTGCGTTACAAGAATCACCCAGTTTATATAATAATATATTATAAATCATTTTTTTTAATATAATGAAAATATTGAAAATAATGCATTTTTTAACGACACGATATACCTACTACATATAGCATTAATTAAATTTTTGCTGGATGTGGCAAACGTTCAAACATCCTGTCGAACAAGCGTCGCTACACCACTTTTATAGGTACAAGAAATCGAATATTAATTTATTTTTTTATAATTTATAATATAGTTTGTTTGTACGCGTACGAGACATAGTGTCGTATAATATAATACTGTATAGGTGTACTTTGTTTCATCATGCCAACATCATTATCAATAGACATAATCTATCAACTATTTTGTAAAAATACATTTTACTACGGTTACCATTATATATACAGGGTTATTCCAGCTCCCATTTTTTTTAACATTTATAATTTTTAAAAGTTGTCCTAGTATAATAATATAATATAACATACTAAATTATATGCATTATCTATATTTAATATTACATCTGATTTATATTTTTGTCAAACCATTTTTAAGGATTATTGTTCTTAGTTTATTTTATACATTTTATTATTTTAAAAAACTCAGAATTACTCATTCGAATTTTGATTCAAGTAGATCAACATTTTCAAAAAAAAAAGTTTTATTGCTACAAAACACTCCTTAAACAGTGTACAAATATAAAACAATTAGATAATTCATTCAAGATCCAAAAATCAGAATTTGAATACATTTATTATTAAAGGAATAAATTATGGCGAGCAAGCTTGGTGAATCATCCTGTATACAAATATTAGGTAATAATATAATATAAATTATGATACATTTAAAAAGTGTGGTGTTGACGATCGAACTAAGAATATTATAAAATAGATAATCATACATTATATATTGTCGACTATCAAACCACCACTGAAGTAGCTAATATAAAATTATAAACAAATATAAATATCAATAAAACTATAATATTGTTTATTATATCTACTATTTAGATTTTAGTATATTTTTTTGTAAAATCATTTCTGACGTTTTTTATATTTACGATATCTACAACAAACTGCAATGATGTGACAATCACAATTTTGTTATTAGTTAGGTAATGAATGTCAATAGATTCGTTTCAATTTTTGTACACTGGCGATTTACGAAGCGATAAAATTGAATTACACAATTTTAAAACATACGACCAAATATCAAGGTGTCTATACAGTCATAAACTAACTTTTTAACATACCTAATTCGCTCTATTGATAACTGATGGGTACTATATTTCGATATATATATTATTATCATTTTACATCTTTAATAATATAACAGTTCTGTAGAAGTCTAATATGGATACATTAATAAAGTTTATTTATTCAAAATATATTATTCAAAATTGTAGAAAATATAAATAATATACTGATAAAGAAAATAACCATGAATTATAATAATATTTAAATAAAGGAAATTGTTGTGTTAGTTTAAATAACAAAAAAATTGCATAAATAAATACTTGAAACCATGCAGAATATGCATTATAATATAGCTTATAAGTAGGTATAGGTAGTCACTTCAATACTTTACATATTATAGGTACCTAATTAAAATAATGATAATTATGGTAAATATTAAAACCGAGACTCCAAAGCAGGGTGACTTGGAACACTTGTTGGGTTTAGTAAAGTGTACAATTGATAATTATTAGAGTTTGAGTACCCGTAATAGATAGTATAGGATATAGGACTCTCGGTTATTGTGAGTAGATAAATAATATACGATAAGCCATTAGCTATATAGTATATAATCAAGAGCTAAGATTTCGTCGATTTCGATGCACTTTACATTGTTTTCCGAAGTTAACCACGCGATAGGTACACGTTCTGTAACATATACATTTCATATATTTTAAAATCAGTGTGTTTATAGAGGGAAGTTTTTATTTTGAATTTTTTGAATATTTTTTATTTTTAGGTAAATTATTTATTTTCAGTGCTTTAAGGTATTTTAACAAATTTTAAGGTATTTTAACACTGAACTCCGGTTATTCAAATAGTATTAAAATTTTAATTACAAAATGACTGTAACATGCGAACAAGGTTTTTATTTAATCGAATATTATTAATCACGCATAATTTTTCGAAGAATACAAAATTACTATGGCAAATTAAATGAGAATAATAAATGATTTATTCAGGTTAAAAGTCTTGAAGACTTGAAATTGTGTAGTCCTGCAAGACTTTATTTTAAACTAAATTAAAATATTTTTTTATTTAAAATTTGTTAAAAATAAAAAAAAAACTTGAGGCATTATTTTGAATTATTAGAACTTATAATATAGTTATACATAATATATAACATTATGTATTTACTATTAAGTAATATATCCGTATAGACAAAGGAGTTATGCAGGACTGCAGGAGTTGTACTATTATAAATATAAATAATAGGTCATAGGAAATCATAATACGCTACTACTTTTTGGGAGTAAGTAAGTACCGCTACCAATTAAAGTTTTTTGAAAACATTCCGATATCGATTTTCTCGCTCACCCCCTCAAAAAAAATTACTATCTAACTCACAATTATACGTCATCAGTTGGGGTTAGGATGTTTATGCACGAAAATATAAATAATATGTATGCACTTATGTGCTAAAAGATAGCTAAACAAAAATAATTAATTTGTTTTTAATGATTGAGTGTGTATATTTATATGTAGATTTCCGAATAGCAATATAGAATTACCGATATTAAATAAGAGACAATTTTTTTATAATCTATATAAAATACAGATATACAAACTTAGATTCAATTTTATTTAATTACGTTTTTTTTTTATATTTTGTATCGAAACCCATAATACCTAAGTGATTAAAATAAGCTAAAATATACACTTATATTAAATTTCGGAAAATATGCAAATATATACGATACCTATTAAATTTTAATAGTTGACATCATGAAACAAATAATTGCTAATACATGTAATAGGACAACCTAAAAAAACCATACTAAATCGTAAACATTCTAGCTCAAGTCATCACATATTGGTGTACCCATATGCGTGTCCAATAAATTAGTTTATCAGCTATGAAGCATGAAGTATATGATGAACTGACTAGTGAGCTATATAGTAGCCTATTATAATATAAACATATACGTAAACTGGCAACTACTTATTGATTATTATTATTTTTATAGTGCTTACAATGAAAATTAATATATATAAATATGACTTAGGTACTATATAGTTATCAGGTATGTGGATACTACTTTAATTCTTACTTTTGTTTACAATATATTTGATACATTTAGGTATAATTGACTAGTAAATAAATACCGTGGTTCTTTTTCATTAATAATAATTTAATTTGTATAACCTAGCAAAAAAAAAAAAATGTTAATCCTATAAAAACATTTCTGTTGCAGATAAGCTGGGTTACGGTGTACAATAACAATTACCTACACTAATTAAACACATACGAGAAATTGTATATAACCAACAATAATTATTAGGTATAATTTAAAATGTACAGTCTAACTATGTATCTATTATTTGTTTTTAATGTTCAATATTTACAAGCAAAGGCCGTAATGATTTTAAAATATTATAATTGATTACCTATTGGATTTTTCATAATCCCAATCACATTCTTTTAAAATAAATGCAGTTTCCATTAGCATGTTAAACGATTTTTTCCTATTAATATAAACATACAGTGGTATACAAAATGATTTTATTTCTTTAATACTTTAAAATATAATTTATTTATGAAGAATATGACATAAATTATATATAAGAGTAGTGGCGTATAGGTACTCCTTATTCACATAAAATATATTTGCATAATGTTTTATTTTTTCTTGATTTAAATATATTACATATTGTATTCATGTAATATATAAGCATAACTTTTTCACGCATAATAATATACCAAAACCATAATTTTGTGGTAAAAAATTAATCTTGATATTCCATAAAAACCGACCATTATTACATTATATTTAAATATTTTTAATTTGCATTACGTACGTGCGTCTTATTGAATAACTGGTATATTGCAGGTTTTCCGTTTACACTCGCTACGAAAAATTAAACCATATTCCATTGAGATTATAAAATAATAGTTATGGGTACAGTGGTACACGTTTATAGCCCACATATCTTCCAAATTCATCATCAAGGCCATTTTATCCTTAGCAAGTATACAAAGTTCAATAACTCAAAACTACTCTTTCGAATTTTTATTTTGATACGTACACATTTTCAGAAAACGATCTGCTAAATAATTTACAGTTGAAAGTACAGAAATAAGATTTTGTTTAACTGTATTATTGAAAGTGAACAAGCTTTGTAAATCACTCTGTATAATGTAAATAAATATATAATATAACAACATGCCTACTTACTCACCCGATTGAAGTATTCCAATATTCGTTCATATGTACTTTGATAAAGTTACATTGGACGTCGTATACATTATCATCTCATATTAGCCCCTCATTTTATAGATGTACCTATTTGTATAATGTATATATTTTTACACGTCGACCCTTAACTCCGTTGTGCTATTTGATTCATTTGTATATTATGACATTAATTCTTACTGGTCAAAACGTACCTATGAATTTACCTCAGTCGTCAGTCACCTTTCCGTTTTATTTTAAATGCGACTTTTTAATGCAGAATTTGTCTCAAATCTTTGATAGAAATTGTCTTTCGTGTAGCAGGGTTATAAGTCAATAACCTTTTTGTTTTTTCCTAGCCTTTGGACATGACAACATGGGTCGTTTCCCGGCCCTCTACTCGGTTTTTACTTTACGCAAATGTATCCTAATTCATAATGTGTGTAATACGTACCTGTTTTGTTTAAGTTTTTGAGTGATAGCTATGAAAAGTATGAACCTATGCTTGGCGCTTGCATATAGTTGTGGGCAAATATTATTTTTTTTAAATACATAAATAATATGCTAAAATGTGTTTCAAGTACTTAAATAGATTAAATATTAAATTGCAATAATAGCGTATCCATTAATATTGAAAACTTTATCAATTTAATATTTAAAAAGAAATAAAACGTTTTAAAAGTTACTCTTATTGATTTTCTGTTGTACGGCCAATTTAATAACGTAACTAAATAAATCAATGTAATCAATATTGTTATTTTATCGTTGCCTATCCCAATTGAATTGAATGTACATCATGGCAATAATTACAAATAGTTTTATAATCATAAAAGGGCACGGTTATACAATTTCGACATTGTTCGTGGTAATTTCCCGTAATAAAATCGTGTGTTTTTTTTAATCAATTTTCAGTTTTGACGATGTATATTTTTTTTAAACTGAGCAAGTAAAAATGATTGATTGTATAGACTCCAACAATTATATTATATGTATTTCATTTTATATTGTTTAACAATAATTACTAATTATCAATAATAATATGAGCATATCAAGTAATGTGAGAATATTGAATAATAATGTTGTTTATGCGTGAACATTTCTTAATATTTTTCCGACCAACCTTAATTGATTTGAATTCAGAACGTTTTGTATTATAAGCTATTAATGTGGGCATATACAATAATATAATCTTACTACCGCCAATACTACGAATACTAAACAAGATATTGTGAAATATTAAAATAGTTATGTAATAGTTGTTTGGACTTTTATGTCATTAAAAAAATAGTAGGTGTTATAACTATTTATCATTTTTAAGTAGCTTTAATGAAAATCAATCTTAAAAGCATTTGTTCATTATGACTAGGTAGTAGCATTGATTATAATACTAGTATTTATAATAAATGGTAGTAGGTACTGATAACCTAATTGATAGTTTTTAAAGTAAGTAATTAATCTCAATTTTTAAAAATGATCTACAAAAATATAGAATAAAATCTCATTCAGTAGTTTTAAACTTCATCATAGTCCATAGAACTTAGATGATTTAGGACATTAAGTATTTTCGGGGATTACTGGATACCATTTGAAAATCAAAATTTGATAGTATTGACATTAATAAAGTATAGACCTGCAAGCAGGGGATAACATTGTTAGATATGACTTAAAAATCTGATAATTAACGATCAAATATTGAAAAATAATCCATGATTAAAAGTTTCTATTATATGTATTATATACTTATTATATATTAAGTTATAATCAAAAAAAATCATAAACATTTTACGGTTTATTGAATGAAATGACTGACCTAAGAGGACAGCAAACGAAGAAAGAGTTTTTTAAAACCTAATACTATGCATATTAGGTTATAGTTTGCTATAGTCGTAGAGGCATCTTTGATTTTTATAGATGTTTACTTCTCAATCTCGATCTTCACACTTATTTCAAAATAAAACAGTTAAGAAAACATTATGATACTATAGGTACTCACTATAACCCATTCATATTGAACAGAATATAAACTATAATTTATTGTACAATAAATAGTTTGATTATTTAATTTATTTTGAAAAATAGCTGTTGCTTGTTCATTGCATAATCTAGTGTTGTAGGCATTATTCGCGGTTATAATAATTGTGGCCAGATGTGTTTAACGAAAACCACTCGCTATTTTATTTCACAAATTAAAACGTTTTTTTTATAATATTTTGCGAGTAAACGCCATACAATTAAACAAATTGGATGTTATATAGTGATTAGTTACCTACTCGGTAATTATTTTCACCAAAGACATAAACAGAAGTTATTATTTTTATTGATTAGATTGTCCTTTCTTATTATGATTATACTATACAATAGTCGAAAACTAATCGAACCATATAATAAAAGCTATGCATAAGCAGGTGTAAAAATATTTTTTTTAATGATCATGTTATGCATAAATTATATAACAATATTCCGTAACTAAAATATAGCAGTCATGAGCATCCATTTTTCAATTTATTTGGTATGGTAATTAATAATTATTTATAGTTGATGAAGCTGAAGTTTTCATTAATCGAAACAGCAGTGGTCAAGGTAAAGAAATACAAAAAAAAGAGCGGGTAAGTGGATTTCGCTCTGCTGTACAGTATAGGTTACGAGTGGGTCACTGTATAATGGATGGTATTAAATTTGAATTCAATGATATAATATCATTGTATACGAAAAACGATTCTGAGCTGTGTCATAAAATTACAACAAAATAACTAAAATCGTTATTCTTGGTTATTTAATATTTAATTTTGTCCAAATTTTATCATAAAATAGCTATAAAAAAAAACTGTGTGTTTATATTTTTGAAATTTTTTAGTTACAGAATAACTAACTTACGTGGAACCTTATTGTTTTAAATTTTCAATCTTTAGCTATAAAAATTGAAAATGTGATAAATTTTTATCTACAAAAATATTTTCAAATTTCAAATTTGATAAATTTTGACTTATGAAGAATCTCGAATTAAATTTTCAAACCTAAGATTTAAAAAGAAAATTTTTAAGAATATCTAACTGAAAATAATTTGCAAATTTTCGTAATTTTTACGTATTTTCCTCAAATTTGAACTTTAAATGCTTACAAAAAAAATGTTGACTATAAATTTTTAATATTTTTCAAAAGTCATTGTAACAATATATTAGGATCCTTATATTAAATTTTAAAGCTTACTTATCCGACAAATAAAATTTTATTGACATTCCTAGAAATAAAAAAAAATAGGAAATTGAGGATGTCCGTAAACAGTTTAAAACAATTCAAAATACTTTGAAAATTTTATCGTCTGTCAGAAACAGCTGTAAATAGCATTGATTAAATAAAATAAACAACTTTTAATGCATTTTTTGCTGTCATTTTTCACATTTTAGATTCTGAGCGGAGCGATGAATGTATTGGTTTTACAATGATGTGTGTTTTTTTTTTTATTTTTTATTTTTTTTTATTTTTTTATATTTATTTATTTTTTATTATTTTTTTTATTTTTGTGTCTGTCATCACGTTTTAGGACAGAAAAAATGCTTCGATTTTCTTCAATAGTACTTTTCTGATAGGAAAGTGAATCTAGTTGGTACTTTGGGGGGTCAAAAGTCAAAATTTCCCAGTAGTTTTCATGAGCGCCTGGAAAAACAAATGAAAAATTTTGGGAAAAACAGGAATTTTTATGGAAAACCAATTTTCGACAAAATCGATTTTGGTTTTTAGTATAACTCTAAAAGAAATGACCGTAGAGACATGAAATTTTGACCGAATGTTTATATACGCATTTTCTACACACCATAGCATTTTTCAAAATATTCTGACTTATTTTGAGCTGTTAACGGACATTTTCAGTTTCCAATTTTTTTAGTTTTTTTTTCTATAAATGTCAATAAAATTTTATTTGTTGGGTAAAAATCTTGAAAATTTAATAGTAGGCTTCTAATATATAGTTTCAAAGGCAGATGAAAAATATTGAAAATCCGTAGTCACAATTTTTATTTATATGTAATCAAAGTTTAAATTTTGACAAAATACGTAAAAATTACAAAATTTGCAATTTATTTTGAGTTAGAAATTCATAAAAATTTTTCTTTTTAAATCTAAGATTTGAAAATGTAATACAAGATTCCTCATAAGTTTCCCTAATTTTATCAATAAAAAAAAGTTTATAAGCAAGTCTTAATAAATTTTTATGAGCATTTTAAGTTCAAATTTGTACAAGATTAGATATTCACTCGATTTCTCATGTAATTTTTCTTATTTTGTTGCAATTCAAAAACAAATAACTGTAGATGCATGAAAATTTCACTGAATGTTTATATAAGCTATTTCTATACACCATCTAATTTTAATATATTTTGACTGTTTTTCAGCTTTTTACGGACGATTTCAGTTTTCAAATTTTTTAGTTTTTTTTTCTATTAATATCAATAAAATTTTATTTGTTGGGCCAAAAATAATGAAAATTTAATACAAGGCTCCTGATATATTATTACAATAGCAATTGAAAATATTAAAAATACATAGGCACACATTTTTTTTATAATCATTTAAAGTTCGAATTTTGACAAAATTTATCAAAATCTCGAAAATTATCAATCATTGTGATTAAACAATTATAAAATGTTCAGTTTTCTTAACTAAGGATTGAAAATTTAAAATTAAGATTCTAATAAATAGTACATACTGTATTCAAAAAATCTAAAAAATATTTAAACACAGTTATTTTTATAGACATTTTAAGTTCAAATTTGGACGGAATTACATATTAAAATCAACTTTAACGAGTAAAAGTATATATTATAATATTTTCATAGCATCACTGATAATTTTAGGTTAATAATTAAATAATATGAATAATATTAATTCAACTTAGCAGCTACCGTATAATAACAATATCAATATAATTTAAAATATCCTAGACTGACATACCGTCTCCGCTCAGAATCGTTTTTCTTATACAATGATATTATATCATTGAATTCAAATTTAATACCATCCATTATAGTACAGTGATCTACTTGTAGCCTACTGTACAGCGGAGCGACATCCACTTGACCCCCTTTTTTTCTTTATTATTATAATTTACTATAATTATTATTATATTATTGATATATTTAAAATTTAAGGTCTCCAGACGCATTCAATAATTCTTGGGGGGGAACCCCCCCCCCCCCACTAATACGCCACTGGTATAAATAAATAGGTTATTAGTTATTGAGTATATAATCTATGATCTATTTAGATCAGAATAGACCTATAGATTCTATAGGCTACCTATATGATTTGTACCAATGATCAATCCCATTTGTAAGTATTTATCTATGAGCATTGAGCTGAATACTGTATGAATTTATGCACGATTATTGGCTTCATATTTTGCTTTTTATTCAACTATATCAGTAGCTGTTGTCGATTATGTTTATAAATGTTCGATCTCCAATTTCCATAACTTCTGAAAATGTTCATTTCGTAAAGTTTCATACTCTGTCAAAGATTTAAAAACAATCTTAATTCTAAAGCTGGCATTTGTCATAATCTAGGAATTCATATGAGTTTTAGAAGCTTATCTTTGCCATCAGACATCTATTTTATAATTTTGTTGTTCAGGCCTGAGAGTTTAGCTAACTTGTATTGGCATAGTAACATATGTCACTAGATTAAATTTCCTGTGAAAACTTTTTGAAATCTTTTAATATTATTACAATATAGCACAAACGACAAAAATGTATACATAATATTATATTCAGATTAGCATTTTTCATTTACGATTTCATTAATCGTTTACACTGTATTTTCACATATTAATTAACTACCTAAACTTTTGTACGACTTGTCGATTTATGTGCACTAAATAAGTTTACAAGATTATACAAATAGTAGTAAACATAAAATGAATTTCACAAGAAATGCTTTACAAGAATAATTTAAAATGAAAATTATTCATTATAACCACATTAAATACCACATTTGTATCGATTAGTATAGCTTGTGTGTGTACACACACATATATAATATAATATATATATATATATGAGTACTATATGAAGTTACCTACCTAACACAAATATTAGTTTATGGACATTTTCTTAGTTAACTAAACTATAGCTACATTACTATAATTATTTAAGTACCTATTAATCTATATTTCAAATTAAATAATGTGATAAAATACAAATAACATTGATAACAATATGAAAGTATATAATATAATAGTAGTATAAAAATGTATTTTCTGATAGCCTAGTCCCTAGTCCCTAGTCCCTACTCCCTAGTCCCTAGTCCCTAGTCTCCGAGCCCGCCGCCGCCGCCGACCACCGGTCGCACACGTGCGCGACATACCCCCACCTCCCCCCAGCCAATACCGCCGTTACCCAACGGACACATATAGCCGCCTTGGGAAAATAAGTTAAAAAATTTTTCGCCGGACCGGGGATCGAACCCGTATACCCCGTTCGGTAAGCCGTCCCATATACCACTGCACCACCCCACCACATATACTCTTATGTTAAAACTTGTCCTATTTAACGTATTTTGTATATCAGTGTAATAAAATACATCGCATATCACATTACCCTTGTAATAAAATACATCTGTGTTATCATAATCTCTGTTATCATATCAGTGTAATAAAATACATTGCATATCAGTGTTATCACATTACCCTTGTAATAAAATACATCTGTGTTATCATAATCTCTGTTATCATATCAGTGTAATAAAATACATCGCATATCAGTGTTATCACATTACCCTTGTAATAAAATACATCTGTGTTATCATAATCTCTGTTATCATAAAATATACCACGAACGTGTTATCATTTTCCGTTAACATGTTATCACTTATTATTATTAGCGTTATCATGTTATCATATATATCTGCACGAGATTTAAAAATATATTTACTTTAATAAAATACATCCTTTGACGGCATATACCCTTTTTGACATTGATAATTTATTGAATGCGCCTGAGTGTAGGCGGCTTTTTTCAAAGGATTATCGTTCTTTGGCGGTAGACAATTGTATACGTTAACGGACATGTAGTTACATGCAATATCCCTGCAGGGACATGCAGATGATTCCCAACTATAAACTGAATTTGGTCGCTCTGCACCCACCCGGTTTGATCCGCGCATGCGTACACTAAACTGGAATGCCCCCACTTATACAACGTCTAGAGATCCATTGCTGAAAGAGCCGGCAGTCGTTTAGTCCGTTTACTGCCTTAAACGATTATACACGTTCGCTCGTTCGCTGCTTTTTTTTTTAAAAATTTTGTGAGTTTTATTTTAAAAAGTGTTTGAAATAAGTATGGCTGGACCAGTTGCAAACATGGCTACAATTTACAAGAAAAAATTTACATATGTACCCCCAGCACCACCCGCGGATCTGATTGACTGCAGCAATTTCATCCTCAACTTCACAGACCGTAAATTTTTGAATGTAGGACTCGATCCTACAGATGGCTTTAGCACCATAGTACAAGTAATTACTCCTTCGCGATATGTAAATATGCCAGCTGATTTTCTACGACGTATATTTTCACTGATGGGGAATATACTGTCTTTCGTATTGGAACAACCCGAGAAATATAAACGTACGTTATTTTTGGAAACGGAATTTAATAAGCTATCTAGTATGGTGTATCAAGGAGAAAACGTACTAGTGATAGAATCAAAAAATCATGAAGGGTGTCGAGTTCTATTGAATCGTTCGGACCTTATTCGACTTCAATACCTGGAATGGTGTATATTTGAAACGGTTGCACGAAAATCAGCCATAATACAACCAGCTGTCTTAAAACAGTTCGATATGTTTTTAACATATATCGATGGTGAATCTATCAAAGTAAATTCACCACCAAAATCATCTAACGAAATGGTCACATTTATCGAAAATTTACACGATGATATTGTAATATCGGATATGCAAAAAAATGAAGTCAATTTCATCAGTCAACTCAAAATGTATGCAACTATTCAATTAGCCAAACATTGGGCGCAACGTTGGAACGGGGAAAATTCACCAGAGGTAAGTCTTAAATTCACTCGTAAAAATACAATACATATTTTTTATTATTATTTTTAGTTATTCGTTGAACTCGTGGTATGCTCTAGTATGTCTCCGCAGTCACGGGTAATTAAAATATTTAAGTATTAAATGTTGTTATTATTTATAGGCAGCTGACGAGGATAGAGAATATTTAAACCCTACACAAGCGAGCACTAAGCCGAAGGTAATATACACTTCATATAATTATTATTTAAATATTTAATACAAGTTTATTTTAGTCGCAGGATGTAGAAATGGATCCTCCGATGTTACCACCGAGCATATTCGGCATTCACGAAGATTCGATTACATACGCAACACTCAGACCATCATATGTAATTTATATAAACATATTTATATAAACATTATTTAATTGTAATTTTTTTCCAGCCAATCGATGATATTGACGGTCTACAGACAACAGACGGGGTTGAGCAGTCGGTTGACGTAAACGACGGACCAGATTTTTTCATGGCACTATCACCATCCCAATTTATTTCACCACCACCTTCAACCAACACCGTGCATCCAACACCGGTTCGCAAAGTTAAGCGGCGACTATTTTAATTTTCTGTACATCATTTTTGTGTAAAATAAAAACAAGCGTAATACTTAAAACAAGTTTTTTCTTTTATTAGAAAATAAGGCACAAAATAGTTATAAGGTATAAAATATTTACAAGGTATAAAAAAATAATTACAAGGTTTACAATTTTCTAACATCGCCACTAAATGGGTTATAAGTTATAATCTGATCATGTAGTATTAAACAATATGCTGCAGTCTTTTCTGGAAGAACAGTCTCCGTTTCAAATTCAATACGTAGATCTACGGTCGACGACTTCACATTATCGTTTTGACGTGATAAATCAACTACGACGATTGGAACGTAGTTTTGAAAAATGTGTTTTGATACTAATGGCTCGCAATAATCCCTCTCATAATACGATTTTTGAAAGTCTGTATAGGCCTTATACAAAATACTAGTTGTATTATTTTTAAAATCTGCACGAAAGTCTTCGTACGGATACACTTCAGAATTTAAGTGGACCTTAAGGTTTTTTAGTTGACAGTGATCGAATCGCCCAGCATCGTTTTGAATATTTTTTTTTCGATCTGTTTGTAACCCAAACAGTACAAATCTCGGTTTTTCTAACAAGCTACTAGACTTTACCGTCCACGAATGAGAAGTGTTTCTAGGAAGTATCGGATATTCGCACAGGTCCCAAGTTCTGAACGCACACGATAGTGTTCTATGTGAATCCATTACTTTTATCAGTCTTAACTTTTCTTTATCACTGACTTTGATAATAGGCATCTTCCAAGTCACTTTAGTAAGTTCAATTGTAATTTTTTTATTTTTATCAACGGCATCAGTCGCACCCGCACCAACAACGTGTATCGCATCAAGGTCGCTAGATGCGCGATTTAAAATCAGTTGCTGATTACAGTTAAGTAATATTTTTTTATAGTCTTCACAAAATCCGAATAAATGTTTTAGAGGTATACACCCGGAAAATACATTGTTGATCATAAAATTTTTATTGTTTTCACTATCCATCGCTGAAGCCCAGGCCGCGTTTTCTAGTGCATTCAAGTCGTTTGGAGTATACGAACAGTATGCTTTC